>NKCI01000017.1:0-368486 GCA_003946985.1 Fusarium duplospermum | reverse complement strand
ACCCTAGATTTATTAATAAAGAGAGGCCTATAATTCCGGGCTAAGCTTAGCTAATTAGGTCTAAGCAAAGGAATTAATCTATAATACTTAGGCGCGTATAGGCCTATTAAATCTCGCTTATGCCCTATAATATAGCTATTACCTTAGAAGTAACATCTCTACTAAAGACAGAGACATTCCATCTTGAGGAGATTATATTAGACAAATAAAGGTAATAACGAGAGGACTTGGCATAGACAAGAGGGCTGCGAATCTCGAATTGGGCATCACTCCTCCCATTATATAACATTTCCCTTAAATCCCACCCCTGGCTACTCCTTCGAGAAATATTTTAAGGAAAATGGATCGTCTGCATTAAACGCCAGCCGAAAGTCCTTATTATGCACCTTGACAGTCTCACGCCAGATATCCAACGTCTCCTTGCTAACTTCAGATTCCGGCTTACCAGCTAATAGCAGACAAGGAATCTCGGGGAATTCTGTACAGAAATGGAGATTTGAGAGCCATGCGTCGCTGAAGCTGATGGAACAGTATTCCACTTTTGGCATACGGGCTGCGCATTTTCCCATGCTGCGGAAAAAGGGATCCATGAGTGAATAGACGGGGTAGTCTCGGAAACGACGTTCAAGTCCTTCGCCTGGAATGACGGCTGCGAGATGGATCATTATGCTTGGGGGTAGTCGACTCCCGGGTCTTTGCATGGTGAGCCATTCCCCTGAGGGTAGAACCTCGTGAGGGTAAATGTCTATAGACTTGAGGCTTGGCCAGTATGGTTCCTCATCCGAACTCTCTGAAGAAGGCCAGAAAATAGTATGGTCGACGCTACCAGAAAATGTAAAATCTTTAAGCCCTATCCTTTGTGTGAACTTGCAAAGGGCTTCGCTTAGAGGGTCTTGTTGAGAGTCAGGCGGGATGATACTGGGCGGCTGAAAAGAGTGGTTGCTTGGTAGTTCTCGAACGTATGTAAGATGAAACATTTCGATGGACATGGGAAGTCTCTGGAGCGTGTTGGCAAGACCTATGAGAAGCACAATTAGCCACGGAGAAACATTAGTGGAAAGTTTTAGAGACTTGCCGTTTCTTTGCTGGATTCTGAGAGCTGTATCCAGTTTCTCTGCATCGCTGAGCTCCCAATTCACTTTTCTCAACCGGGGCATCTTGCTCGCCATCAAGCAGATAGAACCTGGAGAAAAGACGACGCTTCTAGAGATGAGACTAGTTGACATTTTGTACACCATGGGTAGTTCCGGAAGCTCTTCTGCGTAGCCTGGTGGAAAGTTCAGATATGATGTTCGGACTTGTCCCTGAGTGACAAACGGGTAGTCTACAGGGTCCCCATAGTCACTAGCATACTGTTCTGAAGACCCAAAAACACCAGGTACTGGGATTTCGAGACAGAGGTAGACTAGGGGATCCTTGCAGGGTGGTGTTTTACTCAAGAGGGTGAAGAGTTGAGTGACTGTGTTAACAAAGACGGTCTCATCATCTGGGTCGTCTGGATTTGTGGAATCGGTTTCATGGCGGGAGAAAACGAATTCGCACCGTAGGTAACGAAAGTACGAGAGGCGCGCTGGGGTGAGATAGTTTTGGCTTATTGCCTCCGAGAGTCTGGTTAGGTTTAGAAATAAGCGCCGAAACGTCTGAGCCTCAATATAAGGTTGCCATTGCCGTGATAGAGTTGCAAATGGGGCTAGCGACTCTTCTGAATCCTCCCACAAATACAAGGCGATACTCGACAAGATCTCGGGTGCGAGTTGCTCCATGTTGTTGTCTGCGATTGAATTTGAGGTGAGTCAAGATTATCTTGATAAAAATCTTGATTGAGAACCAACCGGAAACGGAGCGGGATTAGTATAACCCATGTTCTGTATGCATGACTGCCTGGAGTTGGAGTTAGCTAGCTTGGTGATGCCTGGAGCTGGCTCGTGCGGGATGAAGCCATTCATGTCTAGAGGCCTATGTACATTTTCAGTGGCTATTAAGACGGTTTAAAAGGGTGTAATTCTTGTGTGAATTAGCATTAAATACCCGAGCAGATAGCATTATTCTTGATCGCAAAGATAGACAACCTCAACCCCTTAACTATTCAATTCGCTCAACCAGTAAGCAACAGCCATTGTCGGCGAGGCATTCTGCCGATTCGCAGACTGTCGTTCAAGGCCGCAAGCGCAGTACTACGTACAGTTGTCAAACACGAGCCTCCACGACAACTATGGGACTAAGACTTCGATTTATGTTTGGCAATGTCTGTCCTCAGCCCTCGGTCTATTTCCCACCGAAAGCTGGTGATCGAATGTTGCCAAGTGCACATTCAGGCAGAATAGGCGGGGTTAACAATTCCCTAACGAGCCGTTAGTTCAGCTGTGCTCTATTGCAGGCATTGCCATGATCATATATGTAGTCTCGAGGATGCTTCAATACGAATAGACGCGAACAATCTGACGCGTAACGGTAATGGACAAGATGCTTCCCCCGCATAAAAGACGTACACTTACGCCTCCCCACGGCGCTTAACCTTGCCTTTCACAGCCATTCACTCCAAGACGGGTACCCCGTTCAGAATATTTCACCAAGTCTCAACAAGCCAAGCTCCGCGTCTGCAAGAATAAGACGAGAGTCTTTATCCTCACCGACATCACCAACGAGCCCGACGACTCCGAGTCATTGGTCCGCTACCTTCTCTACAGCAATGAATTCGATACGAGGGGTCTCGTGGCATGCACGTCCACACACGTGATGTCTCGGGTCGCCCCTCAAGAGATTGAAGACATTGTCAACGGATATGCCGAAGTTGTGGCTAACTTGAATGCCCACGCTCATCCGGAGAATCAATACCCTGACGCCCAGACTCTTCGCGACATGATCAGAAGCGGACCACCCGTGTATGGCAAACTCGCCCTGGAACCCGATGAGCCACTCTCTGGTGGGTCAGAGCTGCTCATCAACCGCGTCGACGAGTCCGAGGAGCCTCTTTGGGTTCTCTGCTGGGGCGGTGCCAATCCTCTTGCTCAGGCCGTGACTCATGTCGACAAGACGAGATCTCCCTCCGAGAGTGCCCATTTCCGCTCAAAGCTCAGAGTCTACGCCATCTCTGACCAAGACGACACGGGTGCTTGGATGAGGATCAAGTATCCTGACATGTTTTACATCTGCTCCATCCACGGTTGGTGCCAGTATTACTGCGCGACATGGACAGGCATCTCACGTCCCACCGACGTAGGCGGCTCCGATCCAAGCCAGTTTACGAGGGAGTGGATCAAGGAGAATATTCAAATCGGTCCTTTGGGCAAGAAATACCCCGACTTCAAGTTCCTCGTCGAATGCGATACGCCTACTTTCCTCTACCTCATCCAGAATGGCCTCGGCTCCCCTGAACATCCTCACTGGGGTAGCTGGGGTGGTCGATACAGCTACTTTGACCCCAGTATGACTGGAAAACACTTTGCAGATGCTGTTGAGGCTGCTGTGGGAATAGATGGCAAGACTTACGTGAGCAACTGGGCTACCATTTGGCGATGGCGTCCGGCCTTTCAGAATGACTTTGCCGCTCGTATGCAGTGGACCTTGATGGACAAGTTTGAGAACGCCAATCACGCCCCCGTTGTGTTTGTCAATGATAGTACTGGAGGACCCGAGCCGCTGCTCATCGAAGTGGAGGCTGGTGAGAAGATTGTACTGGATGCCTCCAAGAGTTATGACCCGGATGGTGGAGAGATCAAGTTTCACTGGTTCCAGTACAGAGAGCCAACTGGCGTCTCTGGTCTCCTCGGGGAGATGGTTCCTGACCTTGAGATCCAGCAGCTCTCGCAGTCTTCGCAATCTCTGACATGACATCTCTCATAAAGGCCGCCACTCCATCTGAGCTCTGGAAGAACTCTGCGTCCCGGAGACCACAGAGTGCGCAGATTGGATTCTCGGAACCGTTTATGAGAAGTTTCTTCCATCGGTCTACTTGAATGTCGGTGACGTGGTGGGCTTTTGCTCCTCCTGTGTTCAAAAGGCATGTGAATTTGGCGCAGGCCTTGACATGATGGATAGGGGCGTCGGCTGGAAATGTTCCCAGATACACTTCATCCAGGGTCCCGTGTGTAAAGGTTGTAAGTCCCGTCTGGCTGACGGGCGTGTAAAGAACACCGCTAAGGATGGGTGTTTGAGGGAATGCGGCTCGAAATGGGTCTTCAATAGCTATGCCATTTTGTAGAATGACGATTGTTGTGTTGGGTGAAACAGCTGGCCTGATTGCCTCAGCCTCGGGACAATCCACAGTAGCCTTTGTAGCAACGAGTAGCCATCTGAATGGCTGAGGTGATAACTCGACGGCCTCTTGGACAGAGCGTACGATGCACGGGCGTACAGATAGGCCAGTTCTCCATAGATCCGAGTCGATGGTGAAGCCATGTTCCTTGTCGGCATCATGATTGGAACGGCAGACGGCGTAAATGTTCTTCTCTGGGATACTCTTGGAGAGTAGGTAGGCAAGGACAGCTCCAATACTACCAGCGCCGTAAATCAAGACGGACATATCCGGGTCAGGGGGAGACATGGTTAGGGGTCCGCAAGTGACGATGGTTGTGAAAGCTGAGGTACTGCAAAAACTCTTAACCTCCAAACTTACTACAAGTCGATCTCCAAGAAACGGCCCTTGGCCCTTCGAATCCGAATCCAAGGTCGGTCGGAGAAATCGATCCCAAAGCCGATGTTCGCTGTGCAGCACGCCCTACGCCCCACGCCTTTATATCGACAAGCTGTGGGGATGCTACAACGGCTACAGATCATTCACGCCCTTCTTAACTTTGCTGCAGATGTCAAAGTGCCGTCGAGTTCCACATGAATTACAAAATGACATGGCAAGATACGGAAAATGGGGGCCAAATGTCTGGAGATAACAGAGCGATTGTCAACCGCAGCGCCGCCCTACGCCCTACGCCCTGACTATCTGCACATTTCGCGCAACCGATGTTAGAAAATGAAGAAATTCTTCAGCTATTTTATTGAGCCTCATTCTGCTTTGTAGCGGGTAGCTCTTCCATGCCGTTGCCGAGCACAATTTCGTCAACATCTCTTGCCGATCAAGTCCAAAGCAATCATGGTAGCTGAATCCCCTCTTGCGCCTTTGGACGCTTCCAAGCTCCAGATCAAGGCACATGACACCCCCAAGCCAGTTCCAGATGTCGACAGTTCCGAACTGGCCAGCCTGAAGCTCTCGACGGATCGCATGGTGGTGGCCACCTGGACCGCTCACCAAGGCTGGGCCAACCCCCAAGTCGTCCCCTACGGTCCGGTATCTTTGATGCCCTCCGCAAGCGCCCTGCAGTATGCAACACAATGCTTCGAGGGCATGAAGTTGTTTCGTGGCTACGATGGCCGTCTACGCCTCTTCCGTCCTCTGTACAACTGCGAACGTATGCTTAAGTCGGCGACTCGCATTTCCCTGCCTGGTTTCGACCCCGAAGAGCTCCTCAAGCTTATTCGTAAGCTATGTATTCTTGAAGCACCTAAATGGCTTCCCAAGGACAAGCCTGGGTCTGCACTTTACCTGAGACCGACCATGATCGGAACGGATTCAAGCCTGGGATTCAAGGTCCCGGATGAGGCGGCTCTCTACATCTTTATGGTGTACTGGCCTCCCCCGAAGCCTGTTGCCCTGAATGGAGATGCTGCCCCTGGAACCCGACTACTCGCCAGCAGCGAATCAGCAGTCAGGGCATGGCCTGGAGGTACCGGAGCTGCCAAGGTTGGAGGCAACTATGGATCAGCTCTCGTCGAGCATGCTCTTGCGAAGAAGCAAGGCTATGATCAAGTTCTCTGGCTCTACGGACCTGATCGCCAAATCACCGAAGCTGGTTCCACAAACATCTTTATCATGTGGAAGACGGCTTCTGGCACCGTCGAGATGGTCACTACCCCACTAGACGAGAACAACCTCATCCTGGCGGGTAACACGAGACGCAGCATCATTGAGCTCAGCCGTGAGATGTTTGCGCCCGGAAAAGCAGAGGAGGGTACGGTGTGCGAAGTCTTTGAGAGAGTTATGACCATGGGCGAGGTGGAAAGTGCTGCTTGGGAGGGCCGACTAATCGGTGCCTTTGTGGCTGGCACCGCTTTCTGGATACAGGAGGTTATTGAGATTATGTACAATGGGAATAATATAGAGGTAGGTATGGGCTCGGCACGACATGTTTCGTTGCTTAGGGAGCGAATGTCGGATATCATGTATGGCAGGGAGGAGAATAGCTGGGGTTACATTGTGGAAGAGGCCTGAGATGATATCAGTGATAGAAAAGGTTTCCAGTAAAATATTTCTCTATCAATGATAGTATCAACTCCTTTTTTATGTGATATTATTTAAGATGGATATTTTGGTGAAATCAGCGTTGTTAGCTATTATGCCTGATGCCCTGAGTTCTGAGAAACCGTCTCCACGAAGAACCAGTTCCCAGACCACTCTCTGCACCCCACAGACAGGCACTCGGTATAACAAATTGGTGGGGTAGCTTCCAATGCTGACAACGATCTTTCTAAACGCCGAAGAACATCAATTCGGCCATGAAGGCGGGTGCTCCTTGGGCCGCAAAGATTGAGTATCGCCGACTCCCCCTTGCCTGTGCGGGTGGTCCAGCGTGAGTAACCCCGGTTGGATATTGCTCTATGAGAAGAATATTGACAGTCTCCAGAATCGTCATATCTCTCTTCTGGTTAGGGTGGACAGCCTACCCAAACATCCACCCAGCAGTGCCGGCAGTCTCAGGTCTCTTCTTCGGAACCGGCTACCTGGTAATCTTCATGGCGCTTCTAAACTACATCACCGATGCCTACAGGCAATTCTCTGCCTCGGCTCAAGCATCTGCCAACACACTGCGGTCCATAACAGCTGTCTGCCTACCTCTGGCGGCACCTCAGATGTACGATAAACTCGGGGTCCAGTGGGCATATTCACTGCTTGCCTTTATCACCTTGGTGTTGGCATTCATCCCGTTCGTTTTTATTCGATATGGAGAAGCTCTCCGGAAACGGAGTCCGTTCTGTCAAAAGCTTGCTCAGCCTGCAAGTATGATTGTCGCAACATGATGAGCCTTTTGTGAAAGTTGGACGCATCTTCGAGGGGATAGAAGAAAAGTATCATCATGTATAATTACAAAGAGCTTGAGCCTCTCAAATCTCAAATTGGTTCAAGTTTACACCCTCTTCTGTAGAGTTGATCCATGACACCCTTTCACGCCTCTCCTAGTTCAATGTGGCCACTACATCCTATGGATGAGCCAACTTCCAGGTCTTCAACTCTAATATTTACATAGTTATCAGCGTTCAATAAGTAATTACGGAACGTCGGTCCTACGGACCAGCACCCCAGAGTCCACACATGTTGCTATTTCTAGTCAGCATCGTAGTTCAGATCCATTGAGGGGCATCATACCTTGGCCAAGTCAACGAGGTCAATAGTTCCAGTGGCTTCGTTTTTGTATAGTGCTTGATCTAGTTCATATGGCCATTCGCACTGAATCGAGTTGGCCAAGTCGATGAGCCACTCCATGTGCTCTTGCATAGAGGGTAGTTGAACAACAAGCTCTCGGAAGGCTGGCCAGATGGCAAAGTCGACCATGTTGATATGAGGTATAAAAAGTTGGTTTGGCCTGCGCAAGTTAGTGCCATGTAATGCCTCTGGCTACTGGTACTCACGTTGGTCTGATCCATTCCGGCATGGCGGCGTACGTCTCGGGGGATGGGCTGATCATCCAACGCATCAAGTACCAAAAGATGTACATAGATGCAAAGCAAGTAAAGTCGTATCCTGTGGCTTGATAAGCTTCTGGATCTCGAGCTATCTCCTTTTAGCGGATTACCTTTGAGCTTGACGCTATGCACCATCTGTGCAGCCCATTTTGAGAGAATAGTCGACTTGTCAAATTCTTCTTGCTCGAATAATGCCGCTATCTCGGGATGTGTCCCAACCACCTTTTCAAGAGAGTTCCCTTCTTGAATCAGCCTCGTCGCCTCGTTGTACACGTTCGTAAACGCTTCTCGTAGGCCACCCGGATCAGGCAGAGTATTCAGCGTCGCCACAGCCCATATAGGGACTGTGAAGTTTCGAAGTTGAGCATCTTGGACTTCCGGAGGGTAGTTGTTTGTTCGGATACTGCTGGAAAGTGGAAGATTGCCAAAAGAATTTCCGTAGTTGGAGTGGATTCTGAGAAAGGTGGCTAGACCTTGGCCGGTTTGCACAGGTATTTGCGGATCGCCGAGACTAGCCAACTGGTCAAAGACTGGGGACGAATAGGAACCGTGAGAGTTGAGGAGGTGAAAAAGTGGCGGTTCTCTATATTCTCCCGGAGATGAAAAGCAGCGAATCGTTTGATCTGAGTCTCCGAGGGAGTCTGCGCTCGCATCGTAGTCGTCTGTGGGGGCGCTCAAGAGACAATCCAAACGATTGAACAGGGGAAATATGAACAAGAAATTCTCTCGTTTGATGCGAGATGCCTGGGGTATGAGAACTGGCCTTTGCAAGTCCGGCTTGACTGTGATGGTGTTCTGAGGAGCAAAGTTAGATGCCACAGCTTCGAGAGAGGAAGGCCCTTCCAGTAGCATCTACTCATGTCAACAGGCAGCCAGGTGCCAACTTAGGCAAAGTTCTTACAGGAGGATTTTCCAGAATATTAGAAACCGGAGTCTCCCAAGAATTCGCCCTAGAAGGCGTCGAGGGCTGTCCAAATGCGGGCAGGGCGGTTGAATCAGTAACCGAGTTGGCAGGGGTCGGCAGCGACAGTGGAACCTGATCATTCTCACTTCCCATCGTGTAATGAGCCGTCGATACCGGCGTCTGTGAGCCCAGCAATGGATAAACGATCTTGTCTTGCAAGTTGGTGTGAGAACCTTGGTAAATGGTGGGAAAAGAAAGGGATGGATTTCTGCAAGTGTTACGTACCTTGCCGTCGTTCCATCGACTTGGGTCGTAGTCCAAGACTATGATCAATCCTCAACGCCCGAATGATCTCCTGAGGCTGCTTGTTGCCTGCCAAAAAGTCGAGAATAGGACCTCGGACTTCCGGAGCACCTGACGCCAGCTGTCTCAAAAGCAGATTCGAAGCATCCAGCTGTTCACGAAGCTCTTGGTTGGCGAGTTGAAGTGCTCGGGTGCCTGAATCGCTCATCTTGGTGTCATAGACGCATTCTCTGGTTGACTTGATACAGTTTGCACATGCTGGTCGCTGTCCGTCACACTGGACCACAACGTGAGCTTGCTCTTCTTTCTGAAACAGTTCTGTGGATGACATACCTTGGCCTTTCGCTTGCGACATCCCCAGCAAGCGGTCTTGGTTGCTGGTGGTCTCTTTGGTGCTGATCGAGTTGATTTATCGACTCGATGACTCCCATCCATCAGGGGAGCAGGTTTAATAGGTCTGTAATTCATCGCCATGATTTCATTCGGCGGAGGGAATAGTAAAGAATGACCCAAGACGTTGGAGTTAATTAATAGATCTTCGAGGGACACAGCGAATGGGTGTTCTATATAGTCTAGCATATCCATTTTGAGGCCTTACATTGATATGTATGGCGCAAGGCTGATGTTACTCCCTAATTCGTCGACAAGAGCGCTTTGATCGCGTCACCACGACGTCAACCGCAACCACGAGTCATGCCTCATGACCGATTAAGGTATCGTCCAGGCCCGGCGGTGAATTTGGCAAGCAACAGTTTCCACACCGTATTTTTCAGAAAAGTCAAAATACCTATTTCGCCGACGCCATCCTCGATCTTATTCGCGTACATGTATGGGTGGTAGACGCCAGAAGACGGCACGAGGCGCCACTAATTTATGCCTCGAAAGTTTAAATGGTCGTTTCCGAGGCATCTCGGGATGTACCGCCAATATTCAGGATGGTCAAGATTCACCGTGTTCTACTTGTCGTGTGTTTATTGCATAGACAAAAGTTCAAAATGATCCTTGTATGTCCCCAAGCCTAGACCTCCTCATCATCGGATGCTGGCTCTATCGAATACTCAGTGCCACTCTCTGATTTAATACGACACTCGATGGTATCTCCTTTCCCGCGGCTATCACCAACAGCCAGTGCAACTATGCAAGACGGTCCACAATACTCAGAAGTCTGCGTAGTAAAAGACCAAACCAACTCCCGACCAGAAAACAAACCCTCGCTTCTTATCCACTTCTCAAGTTCATCCTTCTTGATCCTATGCAGACTGAAATCAAGAGGCTTCCTCGTGCAACGATCACACCAAGCGCGATAACGTCGATCAAAAGCAAGTCGGACCTGGGTTTTGATGCAGGGCAGGTCGGGGCGGTCACGGTTGATTGCCCTCATGCTATCCTTCCAGTGACCATCAGGGTTGAGATCACCCCAGATGTCGTTTTCGTCAATGTGCACCTGCAACTCCCTCAAGTTTGGAAAGTCATACAAGACTTTGAGGTTTCCGTTACGGAACCATCCGTCGTAGCTTCGAAAGATACGAATTCGTGAGATATAGTGCAGATTGGCATCTTTGAGCGGAGAGCTATCCCAGCGCGGGAAAGGCTTGCGTCCAGAACCCGTCCAGATCCGTCTCCACAGGAATTCCCGTCGAAACCCATTCTCCGAGTACAGCACTGAAGAGCCTTCTTGGTTTATCTGACGACAGGTCGCGAGGATCTGGGGGTGTATTTGAAAGACCCCATCGTAATACTCTCGGGGTAGAATACGGAATCCATTTGGGTCTGGGCAAAGAACACCGAGGCCTTCGGTAATGAGCAGATAACGATAGATGCAGAGTCGTAGCTCGATGGGCAGCTTGAAGAAGGGGCTTCGAAAGTCCTGGTCCTGGGGTTGCACGTCGACTGTGACACGTTTTCCCGTCAACTGATTATACCAGGTTCGAGGGTTTGTAATTACAATGACCCCGTCCTGGTTCACTAGACGATTCTGTGCTCTGAGCTTCTTTGGAATCCTCTCAAAGTTTCCATGACTGCGGTGATGCGGTTGTAGCTGCGACGATTGCTGAAATGATGTGAGACAAATGTCATCAAGATGAGATTTCATCCATTCTCGGGCCGATGGATCTTGAGTTTGGTGCTCTCGCTCAGGTATCTCAAGCCGTAGAGAGCCATTTTGGATAGAGAGAAGACACTGCGTCATTGTCATATTCAGAACAAGAAATAATTCAAAGGAAGAAGCGTCAGCATCCATGTTTTCGTGCCGAGATGCGGTGTAAGCAGGCAGCAGCCGGCATCGGGATAACTGATAGTCCACATGATAAGCCAATTGTGTTTCGTTATTGTCATCAACTCGAAACATGTTACTTCTTCCAACTTCAAGCACGTCCGTCTCTTGAACTATAGTTACTTGACCGGCTTTTCACTAATACCCCATAGCTTTGCCGCGATAGCAGTATCAACTGCAGCTGGTAAGAGACCTTGCGCAGTGAGAGCTCCATCAGCAAGAAAGTATCTCCCTTCATCTATCAATTGTCAGCTCGGTATATCTTGTGTGGATAGGCACTTTGAAACGTACTGGAAAGTCTGTGATCGAATGCAGCCATAATACCAGTGGCAGCACCCTCAGCTAGGGTCTTGACCTTGATAGCAGAGTTCAAGTTGCCATTCTCATCAATCCATCCTATCATCATTGAGCACAAATCACGCGATAAAATAGAAGTATGGCATACCTATAGCTTATAGCCCGAAAGTCTTCTTAGGGCACGCTTCGAGTCAATGCTGTGCTAACGATAATATTAGGATTAACACTGAACGAGCGAAAACCGCGGTTGCCAAACTTCTTAACTAATCCAACCGAGAGCAGAATGTCGCAAGCCTTAGCATTTATGTATGCCGTTCATATCTCATAAGTCTTTCTCTCTCCGTAGGTTAGGTCATCAAGGAAGCCCAGATCAGCACGGGTGTGTGCTTCGCTGGTATAAGTGACGACTGTAGCGTCCCCAGCAAGGAGCCTGTCAACCAAGAGATTGACGAACAATAAGTGCCCAAGATAATTGACCGCAAACTGCATCTCAATACCATCCTTAGACTCTTGGTACGATGGCAAAGCCATAACGCCGGCAGTGCAAATCATGGCACCAATAGCATCGACATACCGCGACAACTCGGCAGCAGCCTTGCGAACTGCATCATGCGAGGCAAGATCCAGCACCAGGGGATAAACAGAAGATCCTGCAGGAATATCAAGAGACTTGGTGACCTCGTGCAGCTTCGACTCTTTCTGGCTGGCTAGGATGAGCTGGGCAGGGGATTGGGCCAGGATAGCCTGGGCTGTGTCTGCACCAAGGGATCCTGGACTGACGCCCGTAATGACGACTGTGCCTCCTTAGTACATACAAAAGCGAGGAACATTTGATTTTATCCTACTTGTCTTGCCGGTGATGTTTTCTTTGAGAGCTTTGCTGGCCTGGTCAGAGGTAGTGTGCAAGCCGAAAGATGCCATGGTGTAGAAGTCTGGTCTTGGTGATGCAGATTGGGAAGGATAAAAATGTTGTGAGCTTGAATTCATGTCTATAAACATGTCTCTTCTTTTATCATAAAATCACAAAAGTCTTGCTCACCACATATATCCACCAGACCCAGCCGCTTATCCCATCTGCTGCGTGCTGACGCGAGAGTGCCAGGGTCTCAACGTCCACGATTGAGGCCCTGAATTGCCTTGATAAACATGTTCGCCATCATCTCGTGTACTTCTTTGACAGGGTGATACGAGTCGAAAAATAGATGACGCTCGGGATCGCTGCATAAATGCCGTGGCACCCCTTCGCTAGTGTACACGCCCGTCAAGCATGCTGTTGGGGGATCGACGTATTTCTGGTCAATGCCGTATTTCGTCGGTCTTTCCATTATATCCAGGAATAAAGCTCCCACATCGATGAAGGCGGTTTGCAAGAACGCCGAGTAACCAGCGGCAATGTCCTTCAGTCCGATGCTCAAATCACCGACAAATGCCTGCACACTGGGAGTGTTGTAATCAGACGAATTATACGTCGCCGGGAAAGTGGTTGCATTGTTGTAGTTTGCCAAGATGAGATTCTTTATTCCCGCACGATACAGTCGATTAACGTGTTTCGAGATCAGACTGGTGACCTGTATGCCGGTGATGCTGGTGTTGAAGAGGATGTCGTTGGCCCCGATCCAAAGCACATAGATGTCGTTTTCACTTGGTCTATCTCGCGATAAGAACGCGGTGATCTGATCATCTGCAGAAGGAACTGGGATTGATGAACTGGCTCCGGTGCCGCCGGCTACAAAGTCGTTGTCTGTGGTAGCGCCTCCAGTAGCAAGGTTGATGAGCTCGAGGTCCATAACTTCGGCGACAATGTCATTCCATTTTGGGCCATTTCTATATAGTCAGAATGGGAGGAATGATGATGAGGATGTTGACCTACGAGAAGGAGTGATTGAAGTAGGCCGGATCTACCGGCCACGTTCCGTTGCTAGCGATCCACGCCCCGTTGCCATTGTCGCTAAAGCTGTCGCCAAACACGATCAATCGCGAGAAAATGGGGCGTGGACGAGGGTACGCAGACGCCAAAAAGGCGCCGCAAGTCAATGCCAATACGATAACCAGTCTCATTGTTGTGCTTAACGATAGAATGTGCGATGTCCGGAAGCAGCGGACTCGATGACCAGGACACGGTAGGAAATGTCCAGTTTATCGTCTCCCTTGACCCCAACAATCTTGAGCTACGTAATCTTGGACATTCGGCCCTGTTCTAGCGCTGATAGCGGCGTCTAGCACCGAAGGCATTAAACGCCACATTTGTTCCAGACACAATAGTTTGGTGGGAGAAACAGTGATGTTGGGACGAGATTTTGGAGTCTCAGGTGCGTGACCCACCATTGGATGCATGTAATTACTCCAGGCGAAATCTACCATCTGTGTTGACAGACAATGCTGTCAAGTTCCCTCGCCAGCAATGCAATTCTGGAGTCAAGATCACATCTGACCGGGCCAAAGCCTGTGACGTCAAGACTACCGGCAAGATACTACGCTGGCTGATTATCACAGATGATCACAGATGATAAATCAAGTCAAGTTCATAAAATATCATTCGTAAAGGCATGTCAAAAAGCATGCATCCAAACTGTCGCTCAATCCCATATCCTACACAATCCATATCGTACCCTCACTCGTTTTCTCGAGTATCACGTCTTTTTCCCCTTCTATGCAAAAATCGACTCGAGAACAACGTTGACAAACTTGGCATCAGGAGCGGCGAGTGTCTTGTTTTGCGCCTGGTTGAATTGGTTTATTCGCTGCTGGGATCGGGCGAGGCCGCCAGCTACTGTGGCGCCTCCGACGGCCAGAACGACGGGCAGGACCCTGGGAGTTGTTAGTATTTGTGATGCTGGAATTAATTGAGAGGGAGATCTTACTTGGTACCGACCGGAGCAGTGGCGTTGGCAATAGGGAGCATTGGGATGATTGTAGATGTTGTAATTGTTTGGTGGTGATTGCAGGCAAAGATGGCCTTGTATGCTTTTGATGAATTGCAATTGTTGCTTGATGATGATCTCAAAAACCGAGGGAAACGGTGGTATTATATAATTACGTCCCCAAATGCTTCAATTTCATGATTCGACACCTCGGCTGTCCTAATATCGAACGTTTCTTACAATACGACTGCCGGTGGCATGATGATCACCGTCGAGTACCGTGACGGGCCATTTTAGACCCCGGTCGGGCGACTCCGGGAGTGGTCAGTGGCGAGCAAGTCATCTTGCATTACCGAACATGTTAACGAATCGGATCATTGCTGAGAACCAGACTCATTCGACCATGACATGGACGTCTTCCAGCCTCACCTCACAGACGTCAATCCCTTGAGTCAATGCCCAACACCCTCTACCTCGTGTCGTAATACCGTGACCATGGAACCACGCCTCGGGCTTCCGGGATATTCTCGCCTCGCCCAACCCCAGCGCAAAAGAAGCAACCACCAGAACAATTCTACAACCCTATGAATGTTACAATGCATCTTTAGACTAATCTTCCCCGCGTTTCCCAAGGAGATACCTTTCGCGCAACCCCGGATTTTGACCGTGGGTCTACACCACATGGCTCGAGAGTGGTCTCATGCTGATGCGGCTCCTTAGCCGGGATAACCGCGACGTTGGCTGTGTCTGTTGTATTCAGGAGGTGACACGTGAAAAACGTTTGATAAGTAAAGGGTATTATTAGTTGGCTAGATTACTTGCTTCCGATAGCCCGACAACACACCGTGGTCAGTGGGGGAAGCTTCACCGACATCAAGGTGTACCACCCACGTTAGACCCCCACGGCGATATCCTTACCTTCGGTGTTCCTCTCCCGCGTCGATATCTTGTCTCCCCTTTGCGACGCCCACCACGTGGACGATTGCCAGAGCTCTCCGTCCTGGCCGCCTACGAGTCCACCACCATTTTCGTAGAAACCAGCCTTTGGCTTCCCAGCTTCGACTGTCCCAAGGCGTTCCACGGTCCATGCCATTGTCATTTGTTGATCCCCAACATACAAGTCCATCGTTCAACATTAGATCAAAACAGAGATCGTCTTCATTCAATAGTGGTGGATCCGTTGAGAGAGCTGCCAGCGCCCGCCGTCGAAACTCAGGGAGCAGAAGCGAGTCAATACAAGGGTGATGGGAAACGGAACGCTGTTATGCCAAGACCGGAGGCTGGAGGGGACACCGGTATCGTCGAGATCAGAGCGGCCGGCAAAGGGAGATACGCTTGCCTCATTGAGGAATAACGAAAAGTCAAAGCCGAGCGAGCTAAAGTTTGCGAATAGTGCTGCAAAGTAGGAGAAGCGTGCAATGTGTAAGACGTTCTGGTAGGGACAGTATGTTGAATCTCCAAAAGCCCTCTGTCTTGGACTTTGGCCAGAGAGATTGTTCCTAGTCCCAAGCTGTGACTTGATAACATCTACAAAAGAAAAGTCGCCCGGCTTTGCCAATTGACGGAGATGGTCCCTTGTAGTCTTTGGTAGTGATGTGTAGAATTCTCCTAGAACTCGAGGCCTGAAAGCCATCGTGTTTCCACTTAGGCGAAACACATGTATGACTTTTCCATCTGTCATCATAGAGGGCGTGTGCTGGGTTGTAGAACTCGGGTCGGGGGGAGTATGAGCCAATCTCACAGAAGATGGCATTCAGAACGTTGTTGATTTCGAAATTGTTCTCTAGTTGTACTGGATGCAGCCACATGTCGGCGTCAGTCCAAGCTGAGGCCTCAGTAAGCCCGGTTGTTGTACTGGCGAATGTATGGAATCGCCTTTTAGGGCATCTCCAAAAATGTCGAGAGACGCATCATTACTCCCACTTGGTATGGGATCGAGGTTGATGGACTGCGGCGTTGAAATCTGTATGATGCGCTTCCTAAAGCCTGCACTTTGCTCTCCAATTCCTGTACTCTCTATCTTTTTCTATCGCCTGATACTGGTCAGTACCTTTGTCAATTGGCTGTTATAGAACTCACGATATGTCTTTTGGGCCTTTCGGTTCTGTATCCGTCGTTCCGTTGATGCTGCTTTCTTGCGACAGGATTGGTAGGAGCACCATCGCCACCATCATCCTATCCGGAAACCATGCTGATGGTGAGAGTAATTGAAACTAAGATGTGTTGATTGCCGACTTGGGCCGGTATCTGTTGCGAGTGATGTGTGCTGCGTGATGACGAGAAAGGACATTTGTCAGCTGGTGATGAGCACATCACGCAGGACCTAAACGCATTGCTCTCATGTCCTGGCTCAGCAGTGTCTAATAAGCTCTGATAATGCCTCCAAATAATATCAAGAGAGAGGCCTGCCCAAGCAGCTTACCACATAGTGAGGGAGAAAAATGAGGTTGACATCAACCATGGCCGTTTGACCACCGGCATAATGGGTCAGAGCAGTGCAAAGCAGCATTCTCATTACTGCAGGCCCATTCATGTTGTCTTTCGCGCCCTTTCTCGGCAGAAGGTGTGAATCATCCTTGTCTGATCCGGTATTCCCGTTGAGCCTGGTCTCCCCCACTCGGGGATTTAATCACAAACGCCGAAGCACTTCCATCTTTCATCATCTCAATGAACTCACCACAGATCTCGATGATGGCTTCCCCTAGAGTGGTGGTATCTAACGATACCCAATCCTCCAATTTCAACTCTCTACGACTCGAAGAGAACCTAGAGCAAGCACCATCCACCTCTGCCAATGCCTCGACGAACGAATTTGACATTCCGAAGTGGTATGTGACTCAATCCATACAGTCAACTTATCCAAGATTAACACCTCAATAGGAAGTCAATTATCATGGTAATCTCCTCCTTTACGATAGTATTCACCTGCTGCGGTCTCAACTTTGCCTTTGGCGTCTATCAAGCCTTGTACGAAGCCATGGCTCTAAAGCCCAACACGCCTTTCACAGGAGCCTCTCCCGCACAAATCGACTTGATCGGCACACTATCCATATCTTTAATGACGATGGGTGCTCCATTCATCGTGGCATGGGCCAAGCGCTTCTCTCCCCATAAGGTCTCGTTTGTCGGCGGCATCATCTTCGGATCGTCCCTCATCCTCGCCAGCTTTGGTACTAGCCTCTGGCACTTTACGCTCAGTCAAGGTTTGCTTCTTGGCTTTGGTACCTGTTCATCTTACATGACGGCTGTGACTGTTGCTCCGACTTGGTTCACGACGCATAGAGGCTTGGCAATGGGAATCATCCTCTCCGGTACCGGTGTGGGCGGTCTGGTTTGGGCACCAGCTCTCAAGGCATGCAACGATCAAATCGGCTTCCGAAATACCCTGCGACTCACAGGCGGCGTTTCATTCTTCCTCGTTACAGCCGCAAGCTTCTCCATGGCCTGGGAACCGAGAACCAGAGCTCAACTTCGAGTCGTCAATGCAGCCCGCGTAAGCCGCACCGATGGCATCTTCAATGTCCCTCTTGTCGATCTCCGTGTCGCAAAGTCCCAAAGATTCCTAGCTCAGGCTCTCAGTGCCATCTTCCAAGCTGCTGCATACTACACCCCAGTCTTCTTCTTTGCATCCTACGCTGCTACCCTTGGATACAGCACCACAGCAGGCGCAAACTTTATCGCAATCAGCAACGCATGCAACGCCGTTGGAAAGATTGCCATCGACCATGCAGCAGATCGCATAGGACGTCCGAACTCTCTCTTCATGACAACTCTTCTAAGCGCAGTAGTCACCTTGGGTTTCTGGTTGCCCTCGACATTACACGGCCAAACCTCCAGTTCCCAAAACCTCTTCATCACATTCACCATCTTCTACGGTATTTTCGCCAGTGCCTACATCTCCCTATTCCCTGCCAGCCTAGTAGAGCTCTTTTGTCCGCAAAACTTTGCCTCCGTCAATGGTGTGCTGTACATGGTTCGTGGCATGGCTACCATGATCGGCACCCCTGTAGGTGGTGTCCTTATCCGGACGTCAAGCACCAACATTGGGCCCAAGGCATACGAGCGAATGTCAGTTCTGGTGGGGACACTCATGTGCGCAGCTACGGTTGCTGTGCTTTGGGTGAGACTGGAGGCCATGGTTGGAACCGACGGCAAGAGGAAGTGGAAGTGGAAGCTGTAAGCAAAGGATTCTCACAGGGCAGATATCGCCATGGGCTTGGTAAAATTCATCAAGTTTGGACATCTGTGATTGACACTCTGTCCGGATGAGACGGAATGTCCAGGTGGGACAACGAAGCAGCTACAGTGATTACTCCGTATTCCTCGCTTTACCGCATATTGTTGATCCAGATTCGAGTCATCAAAGGAAAAGTGCCTGTGAGAGAGCTTTGTGCTGGTAGATTATGACACCATCACTGAGGGTATTCAAAGCAAGCCAATTGATTTCAATCTATTTGTCCAGAGACAAACGGTTTAGTCCTCCTCAAAGCCATTCAGCCAACATAACGAGGCATTCCCAGAAAGTAACAAGAGATACTCGTGAGTTACTTGGGGTTTTTAGGATAAGAGAGACTTGTACTCCACATATCTTGCCAAACTTAGACATGTAGAACTCAGCATAATTGCCAACTCCTCAAGGGAGCTATGCTGCCCTGGTATGAGCTTGGGCCTCCAGGGCCACTTCTTGACAATCGTATGCTTCTCCTTGACAGCCATGATATCACTATTCATGTGATGCCCTTGGTTGGCATCCATATATCTAAGAAACGCGTTAGAACCATCATCATCTCCAGCTCTTGGCAACTAAACCTCACTTGTCGAATAAATAGTCAAGGTCGGTGATGAGTCCCATCGCTTCAAGAATCTTGAACACTTTCGGATCCTGATTATCCGGTGGCATCACCACGTGAGGTATCAAGGGCATCATTGTGGGTGCGCATTGTTCCATGGCCGGAATTCCGCGGCGTATATTCATCTCAGCCCAGACAGCTCTTGTGAACAGCATGATGAGTGTGGCGCAAATATTCGTGGTTCGACCTTGCAACAAGGGGATAAGGCATCTCGATAAAAGGCGAGAGATCATGTGGGGTTGTTCTGAGAGGTTGGATAGCTATCCAGTGTCAGCTGAGATAAGACATTGCGATCTTCCATGGTCCAGTCGATGACATACCTCGATCCTTGCAAAGAACCGGGCTTCTAGGTTTCCGGCCAAGCACTGAATGTCCTGGTGGTAGAGGCGAAAAAATATGCTTCTCGACCTCAAATCTCTGCAAAACTTGACAAAGAGCTCCTGAAGATAGTAGAAGAGCTTCCCAAAGTGGTCCAAAGAAGCTATCCCAGACGACACCTTGGTGACCTCACCAAGATCCCATCCGTAGATAGGCTGAAAGTCACCTGTATACGGCCAGTGGGGAGCATTAAACAGGGTCCTAGTATCATTGGTCATATCAGTATCATGTTGGGCGAAAGAGGAAGGTTGCACTGACGGATTGGGCGTGTCAAATGGCTTCCTGGATGCCCCAAAGGGCAACATGATACCATCCAAACGGAATCGATGCTAGCAGATGCGTTGTGCTGGGAGCAATGGATAATAATTGTGTTCCAAGTAGTCCAAGTGATCGGGGACTGGAAAGGTAGCAGCAGTTCGAACTTGTCGAGCTTGGTCAAGGCTCAGGCCCTCTGGCACCTTGAGGTACTCCAGAAGCGCAAACCATGAGTGTTTGGGCAGCACAATATTGACCCGGGAGCAGAGTCCGTCTGCAAAGATTTCCGAGTGTAGGTGGTTGAAATCCTCACTTTCAAGTTTTCTGCAAACCTTGTCGATTTTGGGGCGGACCACGCTGTGTAGAAACTGGAGATGACTTTGTTCGATAAAGGCAGAATACCAGATGTGAATCATACGGTTGGCTGCATCTTCAGGTTTGGCACTGAACATGGCAGTGAGGAGTAGGATGATGTTCCTTGCCACGACTTCAAAGTCATTGTCGTTTATTGTGATGGCGAGATGCTTTCGGAAACTGCAGGGGAGGGAGGTGACGGTTTTGATGACATTTCGAAGGTCTCCAGATGCTGAGTGAATCAGTCTCAAAACTAGCATAGAGGATTGGGGCTATACTTGCCAGCAAACAGGATTGCCAAGTCCTCATCGTATGTCGCACCCTCGTTCTCGGCCAACTCCAGGATATCAAACGCCGGAACATCGCCCCAGACGTTTTTGCGCCTCGCAAAGGGCGCCACGTAGCCTTGTCGCCTGAATGTGGGCTCTCGGCGTTCGACTGTCCAGCATGGGACCCATGTCGAGGTCGCGAACGGAAGCGTGCAATATGGTTTATGATGTATCCAATCTGCAACCTGACAGGGGCGGCCACAATACTTGGATGTCTGTTTAGTACCCCCCAAGTAGAAGTCACAGATGATGTAACTTACTACAGCCAGCATGCAAGATGTGCATACAATCTGACCAGCATTCGTGCATGGTGTCTCTCCGTTTGTATTGGCGCAAGGAGAGGAGGATTGGTATTGTGAGGTGGACGTGGGTTGTTGTGATTCTGACATCTTGGCGTAGCGTCACCGTTTTCGTTCGTTTTCGGGATTCTTGATACGTAGGGGATGTTTCCGACTCGAATATTGATGGGTATTGAAGACCTGATGTGCGAAGGATTCTCAAGACGCGCAATTCGATGGATGCTGATGGTGACGTGGGAGGAATCTAAGGCTACCGAGAATTCACGAGGAGACAGGGGCAAGAAGAATCACGTGAATAGGCTCCTTCCTCTATAAATTTACGTTCAAATGTGAGAGGAGGGGCAGAATTGGAATGTGGGATATGAAAGGTCCTTCCGATTCATAAACTCAGTCGAGCTGTCACGCTTGCAGTCATATCAAGAGACGAGATCATGAGCGAAAATGGGTATGACAAGTACCGTCACGTTGGTGAACGTTTTCCAACTCATAGGGCAAGACATATATAGCGTCCTACGTCCTTGCGCAATTAGAAATTGGCCCAAAGGGATGTAATTGGCCGGTTTATTGGAACAGTATCGCTATCCTCCTGAGTCTACGCTCCCGACCTCACAAACCCCTTCACTGACATCATTCGTAAAAGCCCAGTGTGCAACTATGTACTACTTCAGCCCGCCCGAGAGCACAATTTCTTGTCCGGTGAGATACCCCGTCTTTGCCATCCTAGAAGAGTCATCAGTATACATAGCTGGTACAGTACAGGCCTCCAACTTACATGACGGCAACGTTGGCGACCTCATTAGGCTGTCCAAGTCGATGAACTGGGATACTTGCAGCAATTGCGAGACCTGGGTCCGTGGCTTTTAGCGCCTCTAGGTTGGTATCACTTGTCCATGTTCTAATCAAGAGTATTGTTTAGTAAGTGCACGATTCAAAAGCGATGCTCGTGTGCTCACGTTGACTTTGGTGTTGGGATCATATCTGTTGCTCCAATCATTGCAGGGAGGATCTTTACTCTGGTTAACATCAATTGCCAATAGATGCAAGGCGGTGACTTACAGTATTGACGGTTACTCCCTCGCCGGCGAGTAGGGTAGCCAAGTTCAAACCCATGGAACTGGTGCAAATCAGCAAGATCACATCTCGAGGGGAGTGAATCAACATACGTGAGAGCCCCTTTTGTAGCGGCATAGTGACACCCATTGATGCCACCACCTTTGCTCGCGATACTCCCCACGAGAATAACTCGTCCCCAAGACTGCGCTCTCATCCCAGGCAAACAGCTCTTTGTCACCACGAACTGACTTCGGGCGTTGACCTCCATCATCTCATCCCAGTTATCCTCTTCTATCTCTTGTGCATCTCGAATCCGCTTGCCGAGGCCGGCATTAGCGACGAGAACGGATATAGCTTTATGTTTTGAGGAGACTGTAGGGTTCTGGAATATGACATCGACGAGACCGCGTGTTTGTTCGCGAGAGCTGAGGTCGGCTGAGACGCAGGGGAAGAGTTGGTCGGGGTGGGCGGACTGGAGGGTTTTGGAAAGCGCTTCGACTTTGTGCTACTCATGACAATTGTTAGTGTGCGTCACAAGATCACCATTATCTTAAATGGATGCTATGTGTTACCAAGCTTGAGTTGCAGTGAAGAACCACGTCACAGCCCTCTGCCGCCAGAGCTCGAGTAATCGCGGAACCGATGCCTCCACTTCAAGTCATGCTATCAGTCTCTGGTTCAAAACAATGGAGACTGAGATAACTCACCTTGCCCCAGTCACGAGGGCAAGTCTCCCTTGCAAGCGGTTATCGACTTCTCGAATGTGATAAGTAGACATGGCGTCGGCGTGTTAATGACTCTCGCAGCGCGGGATTGAGATAACAAGGATGCTGCAGATCTCGGTTAGAAAAGTCGGGCGAATAAATAATTACCGGGTTGTCTTGGAGGAGGAGGTGCGGAGAAGGTGTTGGAGGAGCACACCAGGTGGGTTCGGGGGGAAAGTCATGGCTGCATAACCCGACGGAGGAGGAGCCTAGCGAGAGCGGTAATGACAGCGCCGATCATTGGGAGATGGCAGACTGTACGGAGATTGAAAGATGAGATCAGCAGGGTCAGTCACCGTAGAGTTGTCATAACAGGCATCAACATGAACAAGGTGTGACTACAGGATGGACACTGGCAAGACGTCAAATTAAGCACATCGGTCACCGTTTAACCAAGGCATCATCTTTTAAATCATTGACCAACATTGAATTGACACCAATCTATATGCGATCTCGTCTTTCGGTTATCCCGACTTCAACTATGATAAAGAACACATTTCCAATACATCATAGCATCATAACCAGATGCTAACACAGTGGCCCCAATCTATATGCATCTAAACCTTTCCCTCAAAACATCTAATACTTCTATGACCGCGCAATCTCAAACTCAGCCATGTACCAATTTTGAATAGCCTTGGTATCACCAGTAATAGCCACAGTATCATACCGCTCCCTAGCCTCCTTGGCCGCGGTACCATTGTTAACCATGCGACCAACCCACTTGCCGTGTCTCCGTCCCGCAGCAATGATCTTGTCAATAGCAGCCAGGAACTCGGGCTCGTCTCCCCGGGCCGGAACGTAACCAAGCAGGGACTGGGCCAGGTCGTTGGGACCGATAAAGACCATGTCCACACCGGGAACAGCGCAGATCTCATCCACGTTCTCGACTCCTGCGCGAGTCTCGATTTGGATCATGGTCAGGATTGTCTCGTTGGCTGACTTCATGTACTCAGGGGTTGTGAGACCGTGGCCGATGGCGGGGAAGGCTGAGCCCTGGCCGCGAACACCCTGGGGAGGGAACTTGGAGGATTGGACAATCTGTCGAGCTTCCTCGGCGTTGTTGATCTGGGGAACCATGATGCCGTGGGCGCCAGTGTCAAGAGCGCGCTTGATGATGTCGTGGGCGGGACCACGGATGCGGATGATGGGGGAGACTCCGAGAGCCGAGATGGCAGCTACGGAGTTGTGCATAGAGTCATCTCCAATGTGACCATGTTCACAATCGAGAATGACACCGTCGAGACCAGTGAGAGCGACGATCTGGGCTTGGCGGACAGAGGGGATGGCAACAAAGGTCATGAGGGGGTATTCACCCGCCTTGATCTTGTTGAGGAACCTCAGCCGAGGGTTCTCGATCTCGGTTGTGAGTGCAGTGGGATAAGTCTTTTGAGTCATGATGGATGAATAGAGTGAAATGATTGGTTGGTTTTTCTTTTCTTGGTGGTTTGAAATGGTCTGATGATGATAAGGAGGGGGTGATGGGATGAGATGGTCTGTTCAGAAAGCAAGGGTCTTTATGATTTCCAAGCCTCTCTTTTCTACTCGCCGAGATAAAGTCGTCATCTAGATAAAGATGGCATTCATAGGTTGCAGGCACAACATCTCTCGGTGATGTTGGTTATCTTGGGCCCCACTGGGAGGAGCTCCCCCCCGAGATGGATGCACGATGAGCGCCGATGAGGGTTGCTTCCCTGCAGGCCATGGAACAAAACGCCTCCCTGCAAGCCATGAGCTCCTCCTCCCGATAAGCCTAGCCAATGCGGTATCGCGCTACCAACCCCGGACCCCGGATTTTGGTAACGGCCGAATGGGGCTAGAGATCGTCGTTTTTGGGGCTCCTCCGAATCTTTTCCCTTCTCCCCCCACCGCTCGCTTCCTATCATTCCAACCCGCGTTAAAAAGGGGACCCGTTAATCGGGGATGATATCGACAAATCAAGATCCTTTTGTAAAAGAGTCTCAATCATTCGTCGTCTTTTCTCTAGAGTTGGCAAGATAACGCGGAGAGACTAGTGGGCGAGATAAGCCCGTTATCTTCTTGACTCGTTCGTCGATATATACCACGCTTGCCCGACGACAACTCACAACTCTTTCTCACAACATCCTTCACCTTTTTCAACATATCTTTTACTCTACTACACTTGTCATCATGACGACCGCTACACTGGAGGATGCCAAACGGCCTGCTTCGTCTCATGCCGAGGGCACCAGCTCCGCATACCATCGGATGCCAGAGTCCCTCCTTCACCTCAGTGAAGCTGAAGTGTCGGCCATGAACAAGAAGCTCGTTCGGAAAATCGACCTCATCATCCTCCCTATCATCGGTATCCTCTACATCCTCAACTACATCGATCGTCAGAACTTGGCCGCTGCCAAACTTCAAGGCATCACTGAGGACCTCAACATGACGACCGAGCAATTCGCCACCTCCATCTCGATCCTCTTCGTCGGTTACCTCCCCTTCCAGATTCCTAGCAACCTCATCATCTCGAGGATTGCTCGACCGGGCTTGTATATCTGCTGCGCTGTTGTCATCTGGGGTTCCATCTCGGCCTGCACAGCTGCTGTCAAAACCTATGGACAACTGTTGGCTGTTCGTGCTATTCTCGGTGTCTCCGAGGCTGTCTTCTTCCCTGGAGCCATATACTACCTCTCTGCTTGGTACACCAAGACTGAGCTCGGAAAGCGTATTGCCAGTCTGTACATTGCTCAGCAAGTCGGCAATGCGTTCGGTGGTCTCTTTGCCGCCGGAATTTTCCAGCTTGATGGTGCTCATGGCATCCGCGGTTGGCAATGGCTTTTCATCATCGAAGGTGCTGCCACAGTTGGAATTGGTTTCATCTGCGCCTTCTTCATGCCCGAGTTCCCCTACAACAGCCGAATCCTCTCCCAGCTTGAGCGCGATCTCGCTGTCTGGCGTGTCGAGGCTGATGCGGGTGCAGCTGAGGGTACTGAAAAGGAGAGCACCCTCAAGGGCTTCACCAGCGCTCTCAAGGATCCCAAGCTCCTGCTCCTCATCCTCTGCAACATGCTTTCTCAGGCTCAGGGTTCCATCGCCAACTACTTCCCCACACTTGTCGCATCTCTCGAGTTCAACCGAACCGTTAGTCTACTCCTCACCGCGCCTCCTTACGTCCTTGCTGGTGGTGTCTACTGGGTCCTCATGTGGTACTCTGATCGCAAGAACACGGCTTACCCCATCATCCTTGGATGTATTGCCATTGCGATCAGCATGTACATCATCCCCATGTCGACTCTCAACATTCCTGCCCGCTACTTTTCAATGATGATTCTGCCCTTTGCTTCGGTCGTTCCTCAGCTTGTCCTCTTCAAAACAATCAACCTTCATCTTGCACGACCTGTCACCAAGCGAGCGGCCGCTTCTGCCCTGGTCAACGCCATCGGTGGCACGTCCAACATCTGGGCTTCATACCTGTACTATGCTCCCCCTCAGTTCTACGCCGCATTCGGCACTCTGATGGGCTGCGCTTTTCTGTTTGCCGGCACCATCACATTTTACCGCTGGCTGGTGCTCCGAGAGAACAAGCGCCTGGATTCAGGTGACCCTGATCAGATTGCCAAGGTTGTCAAGGGCGGCGTCACCGAGGAGATGGTTCAGCTCGGCTGGCGCTACGAGATGTACTGATGTAATGATGCGTATCGGAACAGGTCCCGGAGTGCTTGGTGTAGTAGGAATTCTCTTCTCTTCGTTAGACCATGTCAGCTGTAAATTTGTATGGTCTCCGTTACATAGGTTCTAGTTAGAGCCAATAGTGTTGGATCAAAACTCGTAATGTGTCATTTTTAACGTTGTGAAGTCAATCATCAAACTTCATGATCTCAGTCATGGGCCGAGGAGCCGACGGAATACAGATTAGCGGTCCGGGTGCGGAGATAGGCACTAGAAACGATGCCGGTTTGGGGTTACCACGGGGTCACCTCGCCACACCGCTGAGAAGACCTGAGGGGCACCACTGACAGCGACTTTGAGGGATATATATCGGACCGAAAATTACAGAAAACGTGAATTGCATAGAGAATACAGATTCCAGCATAGATACGCTATCAACAGACCCATCGATAGTAAAATTACTCAGCGTGCCTCGTGATAAGACTCTCCAAACAACGAATGACAAAAGGCGAGAAAAAGATAGGAGAACCACCAGAGTGGATCACCAGATAAGTCATTAGAACTCAAGGCTCCACTTTTAGATTGCGGGGAAGGAAAGCGAATCGAATTATCTGGGGGAAAGGGAAAGCGTCACCTGCGCCTGTACAATCCGAACCCGACCCGATCGAGTCCTCTCTCCGCCCGCATCTTCACCTGGAACAGACAACGATAAAAATGGCATCGCCGCACGCCGGGAATATCGCCCTCGCTTCCGTCACTCCTGCTTCTCCTGCCATCGAGAGAAGATCGTCTTATCAGCCATTTCAATGTCTTGTCTGCTCCAGTCGCTTCACCCGCCATGAGAACCTGAAGCGTCATGCTGCGCTTCATACGCGCTCCCCCAGCGAGGCCTCTCTCCCTTGCGAACTTTGCTCTGCTACCTTTTCGCGCCCCGATCTACGTCATCGCCACATGAAGCGAAAGCACATGGGTCATCTGGAGAAGCGCTCCAAGGGGAAGCGACAGAGAGACCTGCAGGCGCCGACGCCGCCTTCGCAGGGGGGTGATGGGAGATCTCAAGGCGACAAGGCCTCATCTGCTTCACCTGCGCAGAGCCACCAAGATGATTTGGAGATGGATAGTGGGATATGGCTTGATCAGAATGACCAGAACCCAGAGGCAATTAATATTGCCGTCGCTGCCAGCGCACCCTCCACTGAAGGCGATCACACACAGACTGTCACGGCTCCATTGACATTACCAACATCCATCAACGATTCATCATGCATCACCTCCATCGTCCAAGGTTCGGCTGACCTGCAATTACTGGGCGCTGACTTTCTCGAACACGCCAGCAATGTCCAGATGGACGCTGCCACCATCCCACACTCCGCTCCGTTCGGCACCAACATACTCGGCTTCAGCTTCGACCAAGGCAGCCCCGAGAGGTTACTATACGGATCAATTGACATCACACAAGCTCAGGAGGATTGGTCGCCCTCCACCTCACAAATTGCACACGGCTGCCAACTCTTTTTTACCCACGTCTCCCATTTCGTACCCTTCCTCCACCAACCCACCTTTGACGCCTCACACATCTCCAACCACTTACTACTTAGCATGCTCTGCATCGCCTACCAGTACGGCGAAGACCCAGATTGCGTTGGTCAACCGGGATCGGGGGTGAGCTTATCCGAACGGTGCTTCCATCGAGCGCGTGCCGTCATCCTCGCCGATGAGGACAAAACTGATGACCCTACACATAATGTCTCCATGGTCCAGGCATACTTGCTGCTTGAGATCTACGCCATGATGTATCTCTGCGGAAACAACTCGGCATATGCTCTCAAGACGCACTCCAAGATGATCTCACTGGCCCGAGCCAGTGGGCTCTCACAACCGATACCGACGGAACCAACGACGACCAAGGACCTCGATTCGTTATGGCGGGAATTTATCAGGACAGAATCACATAAGCGGACGCTGTTCGCTGCCCATCAAATTGATACCTTGTGGTATCAGCTCTTGTCGATTCCTCGCCAATTCTCACACTTGGAGATCAAGCACGAATTACCATGTCCAGAAGACCACTGGACAGCGTCTTCTTCGGTCGATTGGGCGCATCGGAAGCTGGTCGCGGGGAATTCTGGCACGTCGGTCCAATATCCGGATGCTGTTCGACGGTTCTTGTCAGGTGCAGATCTCAGCTCTCTCCCAGCATTTGACCCGTACGGCGCCATCAACATTACTCACTTCCTCGTCTCGAGCGCACAAGAAATCTCTGGTTGGTGTACAATGACGGGAATGCTCAGCACAGAACGACTCGAGCCTCTTCGGTCATCCCTCCTGGCGCTCGGTCCTTTTATCCGTTCGAACTCCGAGTCGACAGACGTAGCGCATGCGGCATTGTGTGAAGCGACATGGGAGTCGGCCATGATTGAGGTGCAGATATGGTCTCCGTCGCATACCGGGGGTATCGTGGGAGGAAGCATGGATGCGGTGCTGCATCAGCTGAGCTACCTGGCGCCGTCTTGCGAGTTTCTGTGCGAATCCAACACTGCCAAGACAATCCAGCCCCATGTCGACTGGTTCTTGCGCTATCTCGACGCAACAATTGAGCCTGACGCCGAGGCTCCGTGGATAACGCTGTATGCGTACAAGGCGTTCATGATTGCCTGGCAGCTAGTTCGGGGGAGCATGTTGGGTTCAATGCAAGTCGTGGGGGTCGAGGATGGAGATGCTAAAGGCGCACTGGCGTGGGCGAGAAAGGTGTTCGGACGGAGGCAGCGGTGGCAATTAGGCAAGATTATCATGGGATGCTTAGATTCATTACAGAAGTAGGTCACCACAGCTTAAATGTACAACACAAAGAACAAAAGATCAGAAATTTGGGTCGATTCATGTCAACGGCGAGCTCCTTGTGAAAAAGGCATGGTACGGGGGTCTCCGGGGGCTACAGGGGCGTTTACCCTCCGATGGAGCCGTAGGAATGGCCTGATCGGTCGCAGGGGTGGACAGAGGCATTGGAATGGCAGAATGTGGGAATTCCTCTGGGTTCGGACAATGCTTCAAGAGCACTAAGCAATGATCTCTCGTGCATAATGCAAGCAACAGGGCTGAATAAGGGGAAAAAAGAAAAGGAAAGGTAAAAAAGACTTTCCTTTCCATGATTGAAGCGACTCAGTCAACGGTTGGAAAGCAAAAATATGAGGTCCTACCCGGGTTCGAACCGGGGTCTTCGGAAGGCTTTTTGAGAGAAATCAAAATCCGACGTCATAACCACTAAACAATAGGACCCTTACTAAGCTTGTGATATGCAGATGTCTAATTTGCAATACATAAGGGCTTTCTAAAATAAAGCATAAAGCATATAACTATAGGTTAATTAAGGCAACTTTAGAGAGTTAAATACGCATTTTTATTCTTTAAGATAGTAATGCATGTTTCTAGTAGCAATTGAGCAATTAGTAGAGATCTTATTACCTCTCCTTGTTTTCTTAATGAGTTGAGAGCATATAATAGATTACTTCTTCTTTTAATAACAGCCAACCAACAGGACAAAGCCATGATGCATTGATAGTCAATGACACTGACAAGGCAGGGAAGTCATTGGCCACGAAAGAGCCTGCAGAGCTCATGGTTTCACCAAAGAGACATGGCGGTTTATCACAGGAACAGAAATAATTATAGTAGACGGTTTATGACGATCATGACGAAAAACATTGATGCATTCCTTTCTATTTATCTTTTCCTATATCCATCTCCACCACTCTAAGCCTGAGCAATGCACTCAATCTCAATAACAGTTCCATCACCAGGGGGAAGAGCCTGGAGGCAAGATCGCGAGGGCATAGGCTTGGGAAGGAACTCAATGTAGACCTCGTTCATGGCGGCGAAATCCTTCATGTCGGCAAGGTAGACATTGTACTTGACGACCTGCTCAAGGGAAGATCCTGCGAGCTCGAGGACTTCCTTGAGGTTCTGAAGAACGGTTCTCTGGAATTTAAGTTAGTGGTTTGCTCAAGAGTTTATCATGTGAGACGTACCGTGGCTTGCTTGATCTCTCCGGTGGCAGTCTGACCAGCACAGAACACAAGACCTGGAACCTTGGTAGCGGGGCCTGTCAATGTTAGCAAAGTGTCAAAAGAGCCAAGACACTTTGACTTACAGTTGTGGGGCTTGGGGGGAAACTTTTCGCTGGAAATGAGTTGGCGCGACATGGTTGCTGTGTAAAGGTGTGAAGGTGGTACGATGAATGCGTGATAATGGTAAGATGCTTGATGCTGAACAAGAAAAGGAGTCCCCTTGTCCGTTTTGTCGCCTTTTTTAAATCTACATCTGTCGACTACCGATTGGATCTTTGGTGGCTTATCTCGGAGGAGCTCAGCGGGCCCGTGTCCGGGAGGAGCTCCTCCCATTCTCCGGGGTTCGGGACGGACTAGCCTCTTTCGGAAGGTATGCGTAGGATCGTCGGCGGAGGGAGGAGGAGAGATTGCGGAGGGGGCGATAGATACGGGAGGAGGATCTAGATGATGGACATTGGGGGAGGAGGTTGGTCGGCATTGGAGGAGTGAGCAAAAGCAATGCATCGGAGATGGTATTGGGTGCCGATCGATGTGGTAGAGGTGCACGCGAGCCGGTTAGCTGGAAACACCGGATCTATGGCTTACACCACTTTCTTTGCTTCGTTTCGTGGCGGAGCTCGAATCCGAAGAGCCGGCTAGACTTGAAGTTCTTTGACGGCTTGTCTAATTCTGTCTCTAGCTCGTAGATGTATAAGAAGAACACGACTCAACCATCTTATCTCTAGCATCAAACAAACCATCCACACCTCTTCAATCAATCACACAACGTCTAAGCAGCAATGGCTCCCGCCGCACCTTTCAACCCCCCCGCCGCCAACCTCCCCGGCAAGCCCTCCGTTCCTGAATGGGTTCCCCCTCCTGTAACACAGGAGAAGGAGAACTTTGCCGAGCTCACCAGCATTGACCTGTCTCTGCTTGACTCTGAGGATCCTGCTGTTGTTGAGGACTTGATCAAGCAGGTCAAGCGGGCTATCCGTGATGATGGCTTCTTGTTTCTTGAGAACTATGGTATCTCGCTAGAGCAGGTATGTGGAAGAGCATTGGGCAAGAGTTCGTGATGGTTGACAAGGTATAGCTCCACCGTCAATTCGCTATTGCGCAGTACATGTACCACAACATTACCGAGGAAGACAAGGAACGTCTGCTCTTCCACCCCGAGACTGGTGTCTGGTCCGGCTACAAGCATCCCTACGGCTTCAAGGTACGCACGCCCCTTCTGTCTACATCTATGCAGAATGACTAACTTTCTTGTCTCCAGCGCGAGCGCGGCCCTGCTGATGGCATCGAGCAATTCAACTGGTACAAGCCCGACTGGGAAGACGTCAACGGCCGAGTCCCCAAGTGCCTCCACCCCTTCATGGACGAGATCGAGGCCTTTGCCAACTACCTAACAAAGTCCGTCAACCGCCGCCTCCTAACCCTCTTCTCCCGCGTCCTCGAGCTTCCCGATGATTACCTCTGGGATAATGTCCAATCCCACGGCAGCCCTACCGGCGAGGGATACTTCCGTCACGCGCTATTCCGACCCGTGCAAAAGACCACCGAGGAAGCTTCCAAGGGTCTGCGTATGCATGGACACACAGATTTTGGATTGACGACGCTTCTGTTCTCTGTTCCTATCTCTTGTCTTCAGATTTGGGGTCGGGATGAGAAGTGGTATTATGTTCCTTACAAACCTGGTGCTCTTGTCATCAACATTGGTGATACTCTTGAGATTGTTTCTGGTGGTCACTTCAAGGCTACTCGTCACCGTGTCTTTAAGCCTCCTATCGACCAGCGCCAGCAAGAGCGTCTCTCTCTTGTTCTTTTCAACAGCTCTGTCGGCGACCTTCGCATGACACCCGCTAAAGGTAAGCTCCCGAACAACAGCATCCCCATCACACATACTAACTTGAACTCCAGACTCTCCTCTTATCCAGCGCGAAGGCTGCGTCGAAGACCAAGGCGTCTACTCCGAATTCAAGAAACGAACCTCCCAGGGTCAACTCGTGCCTACAAACCGTCAATGGCGAGAGATTCAGATCTCGACGGTTACAGATCCTACAGATACTGTGCGCAACCGTATCGGTGCTGATCAGGTTCTGATTGATGGAAAGCTTATGCATCAGCGAGAGTACATGGGTGTCAAGGTTGTTCTGCCTGTTTAAGCGACAGAGGGGGAAAGGAATGTGCATCATGTAGAGACATTTTGAGTTGTTAGCTATTGCATAGGTAGTTTAGTGTTTATGGATATGACAATGTTTTAAGTATATGTGTCCCTGATGCTTAGAGAATGACTGGTGAACGTGATCAGCTGTAGATATGCTTGGTCATTTTTCTTTTTCACTCTAGTATACATCGCGATGATGGATCAAGGCAGTCCAACGATACAAACACCAACATCGGCTCAACAAGGCCACCACAACCGAATGCCCTTGGGCACAATACCCAATACCCATCAAATACGTGGCTCATGAAATCCTTGGTCCAGTCTAGAATCCAGACTCAGTCAAAGGTACGTTTGTTGGCCAACAACTTCTTAGTTATTCGGTTATGTGGGATCATCCAGCCCATGGAGACTGGGTACAGACAGCCATGTCTGAAACTATAATGCCCGACTATATATCTTTGAATGAAAAGGTCACTTTCTTAGTAGAATATAGTATTTTCTATTCACCTCAGCTATGTATTCAACAAGAAACAAGGCTATCAAGCTTTGCCATTGGCCACCCAGAGTACATAGAACCGTTTCCGCCGTCGCGTTCATCAATGAACCCTCGGGAGCCCTCTTCCAGAGTCCCAGACACCGAGATGTACTTACCCAAGACTCAAGGGCTGGCATGTTCCACAGTCTCGGCCTGCTTCTCTGTCCCATCAACAAAAGTGCCCGGCTCAGTCTTTCCACCAAAGGACCTCTCCACATCCAAACGTCCCTCACTAGCAAGCTCCTTTTGCATTTCTCGAGCAACTTCCACCGCGTTCTCTCCACGAGCAAATATGTAGTCTACCTCTTCCAAGGCAAGATTCGACGTTTCAGGGTAGAAGAAGTAGATGATGGGGACAAAGACCAGGTTAGTTGCCGTGAAGATCAAGTAGGCCTTCCACTTGAGACGGTTGATGATGACAGGAGTGATCATGACCTATTTATATAGTTAGCTTCAAGTTTTAAGGAGTGTTGTCTCAAATACTCACAACTGTAAAGTTCCAAAGCCAGTTTGAGCTCACCCCAATAGCCGTTCCTCTAGTTCGAGCATGAAGAGGAAGAATCTCAGGAACATAAACCCAAGGAACACAGTTCATACTAGCCCCAAATATGAGCATGTAAGTAAAGAAGAAGGCAATAGATCCAGATGCAAATGCCTTTCCTCTGGCAGTATCATCAGCCTGGGACAAGAGAGCAGAAACCATGAGCATCGAAACACAAAGTCCTGCTGATCCCCACATCATAGTTGACCGACGACCCATACGGTCAAGAGCCAAAGAAGGAAGGAGTGATCCAATCGGGAACATGAGTTGAATGCATCCGGCAATGATCTGGGCGAGTCGATGTTCAAGACCAACATTATCGGTCAAGACAGCTTCACAAACATTAGAAACAACTTCATAAACAACAAACAGGGTCGCACCTACTCAAAATGAAATATACGACCAAATTTATGCCTCCCATTTGATTCATAAACTGCACAAACCAAGCTAGAAAGACTCGATATCGTGTGCTGACTTTGTCGTTGCGAAAGGTGGATGCCCATGATGTGCTACCTTCGGCCTCGGCTTCCATGGAAAGAGCAGCTTCGATGGAATTGACTTCTCGGAGAATTTCCGGATGGTCGATTGGTTTGTCGTAAACGGCTGACAGAACGTTGATGGCCTCTTCTCTGTTGCCGTGGTTGAGGAGCCAACGGGGTGATTCTGGGATGCCAAAGACAACCACGATAACCCAAAGGGCAAAGACTGCTTGGAAGGCAAGGGGCCATCTCCATGCGAATGCACCTCCGACGTAGCTAAAGGCAAAATCCCACCAGTAGGCAAAGGCAATGCCGATACCGACGAACATGACTTCAGCAGAGACGAGTCGGCCTCGTTTGGTGCCTTCACAAAGCTCAGATTGGTACCTAGCATTATTAGTGAATCTCAACCTGTTTGTCTGAAATATACTCACATTGGAACGGTAGACGTCTTGAGACCAGTCCCAACACCAGTAACAATTCTCCCCACAATCAAATGGCCCCTCGTAAAAGCAGTAGTCTGCAAAGCAGCACCGACAAGAATCCACCCCATAGCAAGCCAAATCGTCCATCGTCTACCGAGCTTCTCACCAACGAAAAAGTTGGCAAAGCAGCCCACCAGACAACCAAGATTGTAGCTTGACGTTATGAAGCCGGTGAGTGTATCACCGGGATTGTTGAACTGTCTTAGCCAGTCTTCGTTTTCAAGAATACCACCAAAAACACCTTGGTCGTAGCCGTAGAGAACAAAGGCGCAGAGGCAGCATGATGTTACTGCTAGTTGCAGCTTTTTGCCGCGGCCGAACCAGGTCCGCATATTGACTGTGAAGTTATGTTGACTGTGTCTTAGGAGATGAAAGTGACGATGCTGCAGCAGAATGAGCTGATTTATATAATGTTACCCCAATGTAAAACATCCATCACATATACAACCTCACGATTTCGGAAACATGCCGGACGGTTTGGGGAACATGGAGGCCCCAGAGATCGACATGGAAAGGCTGGGGAAGGGAACCCGTTCCCTGCTCCATGTGGGGAACCATCACAGCATGAGTGGTGGTTGCAATTACTATCCTTGGAGACCCTGGGGAACATGTCAGACGGTGTTACATCACCTGCCGAATCAGGGAAGATGAAGCATTCGGATCATCAGGTCAGGAACGAGAGAGGTAGGTTTAAGCTTCGGTGTTCGTGATTCGGTGTTGGTGGTGAGTTAATCCTTGTGAATGCTCAGGCAGCCGTTTAACCTTCTCCACAACTTGATATGCGAACGACTCATAATGATCCTCATGATGGAGGGACTCGAGTCAGTTATTACCCCAAGTTATTGTTCAGTGGCGGGAGTGTCATGGAACACCACATCCGACACGAGGAGCTGAGTTGATTCGGGGACACGGAATATCGTCCAACACTCTCGCTTAAAGAATGCAGTGACCGGAAATAAGATGAGATGTCTCATTCCCCGCCTTTCTAGAGCGAAAATCCTCTTAATTCGAATCCTGGGACCACAGACTTCGGTTACCTTGACCGAGTCTGAGACAACATCGGGTACAACAAGCGATGGTCATGCTGACATCATTGTGGACCTCCTAAATTGGTGCTCACTGCGAATTGTCACTGGTAACGTTACGAAACACCAACATTGATATTTCGCCCCTGCCCAGGTGCGAAGCGCGCCAAAAGTGTAGAAGTAAGAGATTAGAAATCTTTGTCTCCTGCCTTGTCTAGACTAGACCTTGACTTGGAGCTGACTTGACGGAAATAGATTTGACTTTCGCCAATACTTGCCTATGTGGTATATCTTCACCTGGGGAGAAAAAAAACAAGCTTTCTAGAGTTCTACGCAACTGAGGCGAAATCACCCAAGACAAGATGAGAGGTCAGTAGCGAGACCCACACAAAATCATCAACAAAGGCAGGTGCAGCACAAAGTCTAGTAAACCTTCAACACCACAATCTCACAACACCAAAAAGGAAGCCCATCTACATCAACACATTGATAATTGGGTCAAAAAAGAATCAATCGACGTGGGCCTGATTCGAACAGACGCCTCCGAAGAGAATAGATTTCTAGTCTATCGCATTAGACCACTCTGCCACCACGCCTTGGATGATTGTGATTCGTTGAAACTGGGGGTTGCAATTTGGGACTGGATGGTTTGGAATGTCCAGGGAATGCGTTGAACGAGGTGCTCCTAACTGACAACGAATAACGAAAATCGTAATTTTATGAGAATTCTGAAGAGTTGTTGTTGTGTAGGTACGTTAAGGTGCGGTCAGACGTCTCCACCAGCGAGAAAAGGAGTGAAGCGGGAACTGGGCAAATCACCAGGCTTCCTCACACTAGAAACGAGAGAAACCTGACTGCTTTTTCACATGCAAGTTAACACCCTTCCAATTGGTTATATCACAGATAATAGTCAAACAGGCCAGATGATGTGGCCGCGCTTTATACCCTTCATATTGATAGTCTTGTTTTCCCACCAGACTGTAACGTATATATCAACTTCCAATGAACTCTCCTCGTGTCTCATTGTAGAGTTCAATCACCAAAGGTGTTGCTGCTTCTAATCTCTTCTCCGCCAATTGTTGGATGCCATCGCATTACTCGCTTGAGCTTCCGCCGCATTTTCAGATCCAGTGTTTCCTGGGCGCGCATAAGCCCTGTCATACACCCGACGACCATTCCTCCTATCTGGATGCCGAGCCACAAGCTTTGCGGGGATCTTTTCCGCAAGAGACACCTTGAGAGGGCTCCCTGTGGTGGTGCTGCCGTTCAGAGCATCAGCTGCGGCCACAGCTTCCTCTTTAGTTTCAAAGTCGACGAAGCAATAGTGGTGTCTACCAGGCTGTGTTCTGGTGCTCTCGTGAGGTGTGATTCGCTTGCCAATAGCGGTTCTAACACTGATTAGCAAAGAGCCTTCCGCTTGAGGTTGAATTCGGCCTACGGGTTGAATCCGGTGAAAATCTCGGTAATTTCACGTTGGTGTTGAGCTTGATCAATCATCTTGCCCAATCCACCAACATACAGCCTCCTCACCTCCTCACTGCGAATAGCATCATCAAAGTGATCCATCGCCCAATAAGGACCCTTCTCCTCCCCCTTGCTGTTCAATTGCCCAATAGGAACCCCACCTTCATCAGACTTGGTACGCCAGTCACCCCATCGACGAGAAGTAGCAGGTTCATCACCAAAGCCACGACGAGGCTTCTTAGGCTCACAGGGACCAACCTTGATGGACCGTCCACGGATAGTAGCGCTCAGCGACTCGAGGGCATTCTGAGCAGTCTCGCGATCGGGAAAATCGACAAAGCAGTACCCCGGGTTTCGAGCGCTGACAGGATCGATTGAGATGTGAATCTTGTCCAGATTGCCGAAGCCATTGTTGGAGAGGACTTCCTCGACGTCGTAGGGCTTGGCCTCGTAGGGGAGGTTACCTAAGGTTAAATGGTCAGCCTTCGAGGCCTGGGTCTAGGTCTAGGCTCGGTATCATCGTGCCTATGTAGATGCGCCTGCCCTCGGCGATGGCATCTGGCTGGCTCTGAGAGGCTCGTTCCATTGTTACCAGGTGTTCAAGACTGTGAATATTTTGAGTTTCGCGATAAGCGCCGAACTCAACACCTGGCTCGTGTGGGTGGGGAACATCATCGGACCGATGGTCAGTTGAGAGTGTACCCTACACCAGGTCGAAACGCCAGGACAATTTGATGATTTTTGCTACTTGGAATGGCATTACTAGATAATATCTAGTAATAAGAAACTTGATCTTATTTATGGTCTTCTTATGCTTTCTGAATGACAAAGAAGTGGCCAGGCTCGAAGGCTTCTCGCGCATTTCAACATTGATGCGTATTAACCATGGTGATCATCACTTCGTTTGTCTCAGTTGAGGTAACCTCAGCGTCCAGCTCTCCACAATTGAGATTCTACATACCGGGATCATGGCGTGATAATTAGACTCAGCGGCTAACTATGATGAGTAGAGTATGTCTAATGGTTTACAGACTTTGTAGGCGCCAAGCGCGGAACCCATCACACAAGCGCGTACAAGAGCGGCGCTCTGATGGATGTCAAGGGGCTCAGGCTTGAAGACGATCGCTTTAGGCACACGTAGAGTCAGATTGTCAGCTGATGTAAACTTCCCCTTATTATGCTCAGTGTTGGTTTGAAACACCTTTTCCACGATGCCCATGGCCCAGCCGAAGGTTGGCTTTGTAGGCAAAATTCGATGACAGGGAGTCTGTCGCGAGCCGGCACAAGCGGAGTTTATGACCTCTTCGCGGCTAAACTGGTGACTTTCACCGAGGAAATTGTGATGAAGCAGGGATGTGGAGCGCTTATCGATGGCGAACGCGTCCAAAATGGATCTCTTCCCGTGATGCACAACGGAGACTCCCGTGAAAATCTTCCGCACAAGCATGATAAAAGCGCGTCTTGCCGAGTTACGTCCAGGGTACAACCAATCAATGTCTCTCCATCTTTGAAAAGACGTGATGCCATGCGCCCATCCGATGTGATGATGCAAGTCACGCAAAGAACCAACAAGGATTGATGACCTCCAATGGCTAGTCTCTGTGAAACTAGAACAGGCAACAGGGGCCCGCTGGCCTCTCATAGGTTCGATACCGTGGACAGAGGGTACTGTACCTGAAACGAGATGTCTCAGCAAAGTTAATTGCTGGGTTGCATTCATGCAGATATTCACTGCCCTTGGTCATTGCGCGTACAAGTCCCTCTTCATTTCCCCGCTCCTCTTCTGCTCATCATCAACGATGAACTTGATAAAAAACTTCTCTCGAGATAGCCATGCGTCACAAGCTTGTGCTGGTGCTGGGGCTGCCGGCTCTTTGTTTCCTTTTTGTCGCTACGAGTCTGTACTTGGGCCGTGATCATTTCAGTCGCATCTCCCACACTTATCTTCCACTCCAGGAACTGGCGCAATCATCACTGAGCCCCGCCAAGATCTCAATTACGACGACGGTCTCGGATCCCGAAGAAACGAGTGTCTCGACGCCAAGCGCGCAGATCACACCAACCCTCGTCTCTTCGGCAAGCACCTCCACTCCATCTGCGACAGCTTCATCTGCCCCGTCAATACAAAATGGTGAGCATTTGGTCTCGAAGTAAGAGGGGTAAAGTTTCTCACTATTTGTAGGAACCATCCTTTCAGCCGAGCAGATCTCTCGCTATGTATCAGCCATACTCGATCCTACTGCGACTGAACTCCCCCGACTCGAGTGCCCCGCACTGGACAAAGAGCGATACAAAGTTCTTCAGGCAGTGCGAGAGGAACGAGATGAGGAAGAAGATACCTCGATTGAGCGGATCGAATACTTCTTTGCCCTCAACTTGCGCGAATGCGTACACCTTCTCCCTCGTCTTATGGGGAGCATAATCGAAGCCATCCGCTTCCTCGGTCCTCATCGCTGCGCCCTTTCAATAGTGGAAGGCAACTCACCAGATGGAACAGGCGATGTTCTTCTCGCTTTGCGTCCCATTCTCAAGGACCTCGGCGTAACCTACATTTACAACAGGTCAAAAGTCAACCCGTCCAAGGGGGATCGCATTCAGAAGCTAGCTGAATTACGAAACCTGGCACTCAGGCCATTGTATCAGCAAAAAGTCGCAGTCACAGAAGAGACCACTGTCTTGTTTATCAACGATGTGGCCGCATGTCCTGAGGACCTTCTTGAACTTGCCCTCCAGCGACGCAACGTTGGCGCTGACATGACCTGTGCGATGGACTGGACTTATGTGGGAAATGATCCCACATTTTATGATATCTGGGTCGCTAGAGCTCTATCTGGAGATTCATTCTTCCGAGTTGGTGATGATGGTAACTGGAACTCAGCATGGAACCTCTTCTGGAATGCGCCGGAAACCAAGGACCGATACAACAGGCACCTACCTTTCCAGGTCTTTGCTTGTTGGAACGGAGCCACTGCATTCACCGCAGCTCCTCTCCTTCACGGCCTTCGCTTCCGTTCACCCCACGGCGACAAGGGCGAGTGTTTCCAGGGTGAACCAGAGCTCTTCTGCAAAGACCTATGGTTCAGGGGATACCGCAAGATTGCCGTGGTGCCAACGGTGAATCTTGAATACTCAGACGAGCGTGGGGCAGATATAAAAGAACTCAAGGGGTACGTTTCAGAGATGGTCCAGGAACAGGATAAGGACAGCAGTATGATCAACTGGGTCCTAGAGCCCCCAGGTGAAGTGAGGTGCATGCCAGACTTTGAGCATCAAAGCTGGCGGCCCTGGAACGAAACCCTGAGTTAAAACGTTGAAGTTATGTAAAATTATAATGCGATATGATGTAAACCAAGACCACCTGTGTCGTAGTTCATAATTCCGTTCTTACCTGTGACTTAACTTCTGGAGAACAACAGAACACTCACTTTGTATATCTGTTGATGCTACTGAGTTTAAGCTATGGTGGTAGTTGCGTCTTGAAAAAAGCCTTGGTTTATTAGTTGAGTTTATTTAAACCTGATAGTCTATCCTAAGTTCCTAACCCAGGTAGACGAGGAGGGTTGCGAGAATGAACGGCAGCTTGTTGTAACACTCTACATAAAGTAACCTCGAGAAAATCCATGCCAAAGTCTATAATAGGTAAGTCTATAAGGAGCTTATTTTCCCTCTTGTTATCCTTCCCTTCTTACTACACACTACTCTAAATGTAATAGGAACTGCAAGCCGCCTCTTGACCCAAGCATTTTATACATCCTTGTTCAGTCTCGATTCAACCAAGCTGTCGCTACTGTTGGGGACCGACAATTCCTTTCTGCCTAAATGATTTCACACGAAACCTGACTCGGGGCAACTGATTGCATATTCTATACTTGGAGAAGTTGACCAGTTTCGAACAAAACACGGACTTGGTCAACATTGTCACACGACATCTCCCTTCGGGGATTCTGCCAGCTCTTTAGGAGAGCGCCTACCACGCATCGACTTGGTTGTACATATCAGCAAATGCGCGTAGAAGAAGTCTGGATACTGGGTCAAGAGAAACACCTGGGGCGACGTCTACAAGGGCCCTGGTAATAAAGGGCTGGCCCTAGGAGGGCTGCTGGAGGAGTTCCGACAAATGTAATGTCGAAAGTCACCACCGCGCCAAAAGGCGTAGCGCGCGCCACTTTAGTTAGTACTGTAGTGCGCAACGCGCCCCTTCAAGACTCTTAATTATTCAAAGTCACCACTGAGCTAAAAAGCGTAGCGCGTTACTTTAGTCAGTGTTCAACTCTTGTAGCCCAATTCAACATGTAATGCCAGCCATGATCTGTAAGTATATTCAGAAGCCCATATTATGCTATTAGGAAAATGTATCTGCAGGTATGCAATAAGCCGGTCTGTACAAGACTGCAAGTTCAGTTCCTCTAGCCTCAGTGTCGGGCCGAGTTATCCCGTTTGCAACACCCAACAGCGCACTGTCTTGACAATGGCTCTACCTGCCACAGAAGACGAGATCCTTCGGTTTTTGCAGCATCGTAAGGATGAGCTGAGCTACCTCACTGACGATACCACGCCTAGCTGGGAGACATTCACTTTCGACAACCCGCACTCCTGCCATTACTGCGCGAATTTGGTGGTGGACGGCTGCGCGTACGCATCTAGTGAAGGAGACGACACAACGCCTTTCAACCTAAAGACTTCGCTTCTAGAGGCTATCCAACTATCCAATCATGGCTGCCCCTTCTTCGAGTGGCTCGTCAACACCTACGCGGACCGTCATGACCGATCCCGTCGCCTGACTGTCTCCTACATGGACGGCCACCTACAGATAGGGCTTCCCCATTTCCCTCAGTCGTATTCGTGGTTCGCAACCCTAGAGTTAACTAGTGAGGGTGGAGGAACTGCTTATATTCCAGAGGATTTATCTCGGTGGAGGATCTTTTTCTGCGCAAAGAGTGGTCGGTGGCCATCACCCGACGTAATTGGTATCTGCTGACCGCCATAGACAACCTAGCAGCTGAATATGTCTCATCTCGACCGCACGAGCTAGATCTAGAGTCCCATTTAACAGTGAAGTTTGCCACGGATTGTCTGACGGAGTGCAAGACGAAACACGATATCTGCCGCATGGATACAAACAAGACCCTTTCCGAGGCAGAGATTCTTGATAAGACAGACCTGCCAACTCGCCTCCTGGAGATCTCGTCTCCAAACGCGAATAACATCCGGCTGGTCGAGGTTACAAAACTTCCGATTTCTACCTTGGATGAGATTGCAAAGGCTGGCTTCGTTACTTTGTCATATTGTTGGGGTGGCGATCAGCCAGTCAAATTGACAAAGAAAACAGCCCAGGAACTCCACAAGGGCATCGCGGCGAGTTCACTCCCAAAAACGCTGCAAGATGCCGTCAAGCACACCTCGGCCCTTGGAATGAAGTACATCTGGATCGATGCCCTCTGCATCCCACAGGACGACGACCTCGAGAAGGGTCTCGAGATTGCACGCCTGCCATCTTACTACCGCAACAACACCGCTACGGTTGTTGCGGCATCGGCTGAGAGCTGCACCAGCGGCTTTCTCGGAAGAGCGAAGCCACAGTTCCTGGCGGGACCTTTTGAGATCGCAATGAAGACGCCTAAAGGCATGGGATCAGTTCTTTTCTATACTACACTGGAGCCTCCCCAGCCGACAACCTTCCGCGCCTGGACGCTCCAAGAGTCTCTTCTGTCCAGAAGGCTCTTGATATTTGGCCCAGATCGGCTCATCTGGTGCTGTCTCGCTGCAAATTCAGGCTGCGGAGGCCCCGACGCGACCATGACCACCAGAATCATGGGCTTTCCGCAGTCTCTTGTCTCGAACGTCTACCCCGTCACTGTTCTGGAGACGCTGCCTGCTCTTCAACAATGGGACATGGTCATTCTTAACTATACGAGACGCAGGCTCACCAACAGCAGCGACAAACTTCTGGCGATTGCTGCCGCGGCGGAGGCCATACATGCTACCTCTCGGCGCCGTGAGCAGCAGGACAGCATATACCTTGCGGGCCTGATGACCGTCGTTGACAGTCCCGATTTCGTCAGCAACGCTTTGGGTTGGCTGACAGCTGACCCTACAGCTGCCTCACGGATTCAGACATACACAGCGCCGTCTTGGTCCTGGGCGTGCATTGACGGGCAAATATTTTCGGATCCCAGCTATTCAGGGTTGGGAACATGGAGAGCCAAGTGGGGAATTCAGCACCGATTTCGGCTCATACATCACGAAGTCGCCCTGGTGCTCCCACAAGCACCCTATGGCGCCGTAAGCAGCGGTTTCCTCAAGATCAAAGGGCCGGTATGGTCGCTGGACTACTTCAAAGAAGTCCCGCTCTATATTAACGAGGGGCATGTCGAGGACGTGGAGGTCTCCCTAGAGTGTCGCTTGACCCTGTTTCCAGATACCAGTACGGACAAGGAGTTGATTGTCATGAAAGACCCGCCAAAGCTCTACCTGCTGGAACTAAATCTAGCGGATTCTCTCTCCAGATTTTGGACTTCCGGGCTGCTTTTATGTCCGGTAGGGGATGGCGAGACCGAGTTTCGTCGAGTCGGGGCGTATCGATATAACACATCTGCGAAAGGGGATGATTATATGATTGTGACTGACTGGGTTACGTTCCCTCTCGAGGAAGGACGGGAGATTACTTTAATATAACATGGCAATGTACTTAATAGGCCGCTGTGTTAGTATTGGGATATAATGCTAAGGTGTATTGGAAATGTGTTCTTTGTTGTAGTTGAAGCCGAGATAACACTCAATGACTTGGTAAGTTGGTGCTCTGCTAGATGCCTTGTAAATACTAATCACCATTTGGTCTAAGCCTCTCACTATCCTTGTAACATCTTTACAATCTCTTTTGCCGATTTTCTATCACGAGATAACGGGCTCAACATGTCACTTACCAAAGACTCAATATGACCAGCCCCATTGAGCTCAGCCCGCATCGCCACCACTTTTGATAGCCATGCCTCCATGAGCGTCGTCTCCGAGCTATCCCGGGGAGCCTTGTAGATTATCCAACCACGCTGCGTGGTATCAGGCAACGGGGTCCTTCTCAGCAGATATAACATGGTCACTCCGAGGGCAAAAACGTCGCTCTTTGGTCCTCGCTCGAGATCATCGATGAACTCGCGTGGCACATACCATGGTGTGCCACCGGTACATAGGTGCCCACCGTGTAGCGAGGCCAGGCCAAAGTCTATTAAGACAGGACCACGTTCGCGGTCGTAGAGGATATTCCCTGGCTTGATGTCGTTGTGTTGGATTTTTTGCTCATGCAGGTATTCGAGTGCCGAGGAAATGTCGCGAAGGATACGCTCAGCATCATCGGATGTGCCAGTAAAATAGTGATCGTGGGGGCGGTTTCTCCACGCGTTGAGGTCTGGGAAAGGCAGATGCTCCATGTATATGGAGTAGAGGCGAGCATCAGACCCGAAGAATCGGATGATGGACGGCTTCACAGTGTTAGTAAGTTATGCATTTGGGGCCAGGATGCGATTCACTGACATGCTTGACCTTTCGAAGGATCTGCTCTTCGTGCTTCCAGTTCTGAGCCATGGTAGGGATATAGGAATACTGCGAAGCTTGCTTGGTCCGGATAACTTTGACTGCTGTATCGCCGAATACGCCGTGGCGAGCGCTGAAGACGGACGCAAACCCCTTGGTGCTAGCAATGTCCCGCATATGAAGGAGTGAATAGCTCTCGGGCATATCTTGGACAGATGAAACGACAACCTCTTTGTTGGAATGGTCTTTACGTGCTGCAGGGACTTGTTCCGGGGTTGTGATAAACACCGCTTGTCCAGGCTGGAGGCTGATCAATGGGTTGCCGGCACGGACAAGTTCCAGTTGGGGCGTTTCTGTTCTCGGGTTCTGAGGTTTAAGTTGGTCAAATATATAAGTATTGGAGTTTACGTTGCTTACATTGGGTGGCTTGCTAATTAGCACTATGCTCTGATCGATGCTTTCGGCTTCAATACGATGCCTCTTAGCCGGAGCTTCGATCGATAGGATATCTTTCCTTTTCGACCCAGCCTGCGTTCCTCCGGCCTGTGTCTCAAGAAGATACCGCCTTCGGAGAACGAGAAAGTCGACAAGAACTGCACTATCCGCTGAATAGATCCTCCACGGGCCAGGCGAAACAAGGTGAACATCGCGGTACTCCAGGGTGCACAGGCTCGGGTCGGCGGCGGTGGCATCGTCGTCCTGGATGGGACCAATTTGTATCGGCTGCCGACTTGAGTTACGCAGAACGAGGTTGTCACTTGCTGGATCGTAGTAGAAAGTGCATTGGAGGTCAGCGGCCAACGTGAGAGAGAACCAAGCCGACTTGGAAGACTGTAGAACGGCGAGCAGCTCTCCGCGACCGAATGGCACGAGAGCTTCACTATCTAGTGGTGAGGGCCCACGCGGAGAAATGACGAGGCGCGCATTTTCGGCTCCAGCTGGTATCTCACTGAGGGATAGGTCCTGTATTGCAATGGGCGCGCTGAGGGGTTCACGGTCGGTTGGCTCCCGGGAGGCATCATTAGCTTGGTTCGAGGTAAGACGGGCTTCGAAGAAACCTGACGAAAATGGGTTCGTCGCGGAGTCTTCAGACGGCGCCGTTCCGGACATTATGACACCGCTGGATATGCTTTGAAGGGCCATATATGAGGGGAAAACTGATATGTTGAAATCCTCAATTGATGCCGTGCGCCATCTCATGTCACAGCGTGCAGGTGGTAGGGCTCCAGGCAGGCCAAGGAAAAACAGCCCGTGGAACAGGACGCCAAGGCAGACAGCCTAAAATTATGAAGTAATATCCAGATAGTGCTAAGAGCATTAATTATTCTTATCATAACTTTAGGCTAGTTTTATATTATATCATCATTTCTTTTTAATATATTAATCTTTATTTAATTCCTTGCTAAAGTTCAAGTAGCTGCGAACGCTGTTAGATCGGGCCAATATTCGGCTGATAAGCCCAACCCCGATAAGGGACGATAAGACGATAAGGCACCTAACTCCGATAATGCGAACCACGTGCGAACCAGATAAGGCAGCCAACTCCATCAAGGGAGCGAACTCTCCCGGTCCCATCACGCCCGTAACTCGATGCCATCATCATACCCATTACTATCACCACCACGACAGATACCGTCAATATGCCTTGGCGAAAACCCCCCCGCGTCAATTTCGAAGAGCAGGCCGAGTACCGGTGGCCGTTTTGGAAAGTTGACCTCGACGAGGACGACCTCTTTGGGGACCTCCATGAGCGCTTCAATACTGTTCCCATGTTTATCCAGGACCCAGACGCCTTTCACCACGACGTCAACGAGATCGCACGCCGGGCTCTTGACAAGGAGGACTTCTACGCACGTCTACAGAAGCGGAGAGATCAGAGGTTAGACGAACTCAAGGACATGCAAGACAAGATCGGGGTCTTTCACCTCTCGGGCTACACTCGACTCGCCGAGAACCAACGGTTCCATCGTCTACGCCTCCAGCGCTATGCCAGCCTCGACTGTCTTGTCGCATTTTGCGCATCGCTTCTTGCGCCCAATGAAAAGGGCATGATGCCATCTCTAGGTCAGTCTGCTGCCGCCGCGTGTGTAGCAAGAGGGCTAACTTGATCACAGACATCTTCCTGCGATCTGAAGAGCGCAACCCCCGAAGCACTCTTCTTAATGGTCTAGCTGCCAGCTTGAAGCCTGTAACTCCCGAGTCCCGCGATTTAGAACATGCCGAGTTGCCTCCATCACCACCAGAAGGTGACGGAGAGTGCCCGCCTTCGACAACATTGGGAAGAGACTCGACGCCGGTACCACCCGAATCGTGCGAACCCGCGACGCCCATAAACCGAAAGAGGAAACACTCTGTGGACTTTGATACCGACGACTCGCCGCAAGTAAAACGTCCTCGCCCGGAACCTATCGACCGCCTAGAACAAGACGAGGCGGACACATCTGGCGCTTCGGAAGAGACAGATCGGGAAGATGATGTCCCCGAAACCCAACGCGTCGGCCAAAACACGGTCATGCCGCCAACCCCCGATCCCCAGCCATATTTATCTCGCGTTCTAGCGAAACCCGCAGTTGGACAAGCCACCCCGACACTCTCCCCGCAATCTCGGTCGCGTTCTGGTAATAAGACAGGGCAATCGAGCAGCCAGAATCCTGGTTGGACCCGACCACCAACGAAACATCATACACCAAAACCAAACATCGGAGAGAATAGCCCATGGCCTCAAAGAAGAAGTGGCCGAATATCCGCCCGATCCACAACAAGAGAACTGAAGACATGACATCCGCATGCTACTGAATTACTGGACAACCAGCCAAATGGCTCTATTCAGTTCACCACAGGCAAAGAAACGACCGCCGATTCCACTACTCTGATCGGGCATCCATACATAACGACATTAAAACCCAACACCATATAACACCGTAACCTAATTACTTTGACCTTTTGTAGCGGCCGCGATAGAAGCATCAAATGGGGTCCTTCGATAGCTACCTCCATAAACGGCCAAAGTAACTAGGTTGCTGTGTTATGTGGTCTCGGGGCTTAATGCCACCACGTATTGATAACTATGTCTTTTGCTGTCGTGGCTGATACCCTCTTCTGGGCTCGTCATTAAAGATATCGGGCATCCATCAGTCGGTAGGCCAGCCTTAGACCGGGTACGATGCAGATGCAATTTTGCCATCTGGCCCCCGTGTCCACTCCAGGCGACCCGCAGTGTTGGGGAGCAAGCAGGCGTGTAGGACTCGCTCAAACTGGGAACAGGGTTCTCCCGTTAAACAGCCACCATAGCGTCCTATTTTCACCAATCGTTTCTAAGGGAACCGCCCACGCGGAAAGCCTGAGTGGCAAAGAGCTTGACGCAGTGGTTTTGCGAGTCAAAGCCCGAAGTCTTCTTCCCATGAATTAGGATATCTAAAGGCAACCCCTATAGTGTCTCGTAGTGGTTGATTCCCCATGTTCGTGGAATGAAAGGCCTACCGATCAATCTCCCTGCCAACGCCGGCTGGCCTTGGTGGATTTTGGCAATGGATTGACTGTGTATAATTTTGACCAAGAGGATAAAGATAGTTCTAAATACTAAGAACAAGAGTGACAAGGCAGAGGCCAGGGCATTTGTCTCCCCCCTTTGGAGGAGGAAGGAGGGCTGGCATCTTGACCTGAACTCAAAAGTAAGCTTTCCAACCATACCTGGCAGCAGCCATGGAAGGCTGTCACTCTAGGCTACGGCGTGTGATTGGGCTTAATGCTGTCGTGTGTCAATAATTATATTCTTGATCAACACTCGGGGGCCCTGGTGATACATTCATAGTTGTCGCCTTACTCACAACCCTTCTCCTTTCTATCAGCCATGAATACTACTTCCTCGCCAAGCTTTGAAGGACATTCTGGAGATACACATGGTATAGAATCAACATCTCTCTACAGCTTTGCAATATCCAATAAGAGCACGGCGACTATTTCTTCTTCAAGACAAACATGCCCCCAAACCAACCATACGCCCTCGTCAACCGTCTCCCATGTCTTCTAGCCACCTCAAACGGAATCTTACCCTTAGGGTGAGGCTCATGAAAGTGGATGCTCCTCTCCACATCCAACTTGGTAGGCGAAAACTGCCAGACAGAGCCATAGAGCTTCTCTGCTTGGAAACCCGTGGCCACCATGGCGTGGAGGAAGTCGTTCCATAGGACAGAGCCGGGAGTCGAGTTTACCTCGGGGTTGAAGAATAGGGTGCGGAATACCTTGAGCGTTCTAGCATCGACATGGAATGTTGGCTGGGGATCCGGGTTCTCAGACTCAGCAGTCTCAGGTGCGGCGGCAGGTTTCGCGGATGAGACACCCTTGGTTTTGGTCTTGACCTTTGGTTGGACCTTTGACCCCTGGGCTTTATCCTCTGAATGATCCAAAAACACATTTGAAAGTGGTCGGTTCAACACATCAAGGTCGGGATCCGCGGTCTTCTTGTTTTTCGTCGACACCGTCGGTTCAACCCATTCAGCAGTTCTCCGGAGCATACGCGGTTTCGAAAGGAAGCGATTGACAGCTGTTCCCTGCAGCGCCGGTGCCTTGGATCGCAAATGCTCATCAATCTTGTCCCAAACGGCATCCAGGTTGGCCTCTGCTCTCCGCAGCGCCTCCACCGTATCCTTCGTCCGGCGTTTGTCAAACGGGTAAGCAAACTTGCCACCAGAAGGCTCAGCGAGTCTTCCAATATTCGCCAGGTTCTGCTCTCTGATGGCGGGAAGAAACTGTGCCCAGGGCTTCCCCCACTGGGCATGTTCCTCCTTGAACTTGTCCACATGATCCACGGATGCGGTCTCAAACCTCTGGGCCCATGGCTGGTACAGTTCAAGTTGCCTGGAGCACTGAGCCATGATGGAAAGATCACCGAGGATTTTGATCACATGGGCAGATACCAGCACGTCTGCCTCAGGGCTCGCCTGTAGTAGGCGCTCGAGCTCATCCATGAGGTGAGGTAGACCGATCAGGAAGAGATTATACTCGTCTTCCCACAAGTTCTGTAGGAGCCAGATAAGATGCTCCTCGGCCTTGCTCTTCTTGATGCCAGACCTCGGGATGATTCGTATCTTTGTCGAATTAGGGTCGGTTGGGGGCTCGCGAACAAAGAACTTTTGCATTGGCGGCGATGAGACGACCACCATCTTGAGTCTCTCCAAAGGACTTTTTGCAGTCTTTTCGAGAAAGTACCTGAACCGAAGCAAGGCGACCATGTACTCTTCAGGCAAGTCCTTTTTGGGCGATATTTCTGCCTTGTACTTGTCCTGTAGATCGCGTAGGTGCTGGGCTTGTCGATGAAGCTCGGTAAAGGTCTCAAGGCTGATATAGGCATCGGTGAGCATGGTGCCAGTGACCCGAGCCCAGAGAAGATGTTCCCGCAATTTGTTAGTTACAGGGTGCGATCGCCCTTGGGTATCTTTGAGCATCTCCTGCCGGTGGTCCTTGACCTCCAGGAACTCGTGAGAAAAGTATGCGGGATCTTCACGAAGTGCCCAAACATGATCTTCTGCTGCCGACTTCTTGGCCTCCAGCAGAGACTCAACCCTTGCTAGATCAAGCCGTTCTGGGAGTCTGTAAGGTGCTTCTGCAGCCATTACCGCTAGGGATGCGAACCCAGATGAGTCATTGTCCGTTTTGAGAGGGGGTTCTGGCTGAACGGGGTATGCATCGCTGATCAAGTCGGCTGGTGGGATCTCGTGGAGAATCTCATGACAACAGTCGACAAGAAATTCCATCAGGCGAGCTTGCACCTCGAGAATAAGAAGCCCCTCTCCTGGGAGAAACTGTTTCCGCGTGTGCATCCACTCAAAGGCATCAGGATGATCATCCCACGCGATCAGTTTCCCATATCCTTCTGCTGTAGTAGCCCCATGGAGAACCATGACATGCTCGTTGAGAAAGACGGGGACCAATGCTCTGGACACAAGCCCGAGATGCACCGAGTCGTTGTCGGTCGCAGCGAATGTAGGAGGAGGATGACGCCCTCTCGAGTTGAGGAGCAGCGGCATTACTTTCGGCTGAGATAGATCCTCCTGGTTGATATAGGGCCACATGAAATGTTCCTTATATCTGGTACCTCTCTCCCTCTGTTCCTTGGACTCCTTTCGCAAGGCTTCAAAGTCTGGGCGGTGGGATGCTGGCATTCCTGGCCAAGCGTTGAGAAGAATCTGCAGTCTCTGCTGCCTAGTCTTCTTGGACCATCTTTTCTGGATCGTGGCCTCATGTCGCTCAAGGATCTTGCTCAGGGTGTCATAAGAAGCAAAGATCTCGCGAGACTCTCCCTTGGCCTCTCGTCGAACCTCAGCAGGCGTGGGCATTTTGGGCATGGGACCTCCAATTCCCATTGCCCCGAGGAAGCTCTCGGGATTGGACCAATCGATTCCGTCGAGCTCTCCATCGTCAAAATCTTCAGGAATACCTAGTTCCTGATCAGATTTGAAGGGATCAAACCGAAAATCTCGTCTGGGCTGCATGGTGACAATGCCGGCATTTGAACGTGTCTACATTCGGTAGTTGAATGCCGGTGGAGAGAGGTCTCACAAGTTGGAGGGGTCGTATCACGTGCCCTGTCATTTGGAAGTTTAATTAAGCGAGGCGGGTTTGACAGCCACAGTTCTGCCACTCTGCCTCGGAGGCTTGCTCCGCCCACCTCAGCTCGAGGTCTAGAATCTTCAGCCCTAGCAAGCCATCGCGACTAGATTACCTGATTGGTATCGAGGCGTCAATACGTGGCAGGCTGAACCTGTTGCCCCGTGACAGAAAACAGCGAAAAAGTGGTTGCAGAGGCGGTGTCACATTGTAATGCCCGCCAACGTGATGCCCAAACTACCGTCTTGGCTCTCTAACCAACAGCGTATCACAGACGCCTTCTTTGATATTCCTTGTTAACGATGACCTTGGCAGTGTTGCTTGTGTGACTGAAAGAAGCGAATGCGGGTGATACAAATGAATGGGCGGCGCCTTCTCAATATGTATGAGACAATGTGCATTCCATCTGAAGCAGGGCGATCTTGTGCCCACTTCAGCCCTTTCTCTGAATCTAGCGTGGACCCTTGATCTCTCGTCAGTTCTGCGGATTTTTACCTTCATTCTCTTCATTCTGTCCGATTTGTTGTGAATAATGCAGAAGCATCTTCGTAGGGGCTTGCAAAAGACCCTCCTACTCACACCCATACTTCTTGCCACCCTTGTCTTTCTCCATCTCCTAAGCTACGCCAACACCAATGTCAAAGCCGAGCCAAGATCAGCGACGGCCAAGACGGTCAAGAAATGCCAAGTCCCTCCCCCCGACTCGGCAAACGAGACGCATTATCAATCTGCACTTTTCATCCCCAACGTGATCCATCAGATTTGGAAGACAGCCGACGTCAGTTCCTACCCAGGTGAAGCATCACATGAATCTTGGAAGGCGGCATTTGAACCCTTGAATTACACGGTCAAGCTATGGACCGAGGACGATGTTGTTTCACTCATAAAGACCAACTACTCTTGGCTCTGGTCGACCTATGAGAGCTATCCGGAGAACATTCAACGGGCGGATATGGCTAGGCTTGTGGTGGTGCATGCAGAAGGAGGTGTGTATGCGGATTTGGACGCCATTATAATGTCCGTCGACGGACTCATCTGTCTGCAACATCTCGGTTTCCAAGAACTCTTTCCCCCCACCGGAGACGGCGCTGGGATAAGCAACCACTTCTTCATGGCGGAACAGGGGTCGAAATTCCTTCTCTGGGCACTTCAGGAAGCCAAACGCCGGGGTGGTGCAGCATCAAGATGGATACTTTTGCCATATCTTCAGGTCTTTTGGTCAACAGGACCGATGATGATGACGTCGGCTCTTCAGCAGTACCTATGGTTGAACAACGAGAAGGACTGTAATCTGGGGATATTTGAAGACCTATATGGGGACTCTGTGGTTCACCACGCCGCGGGACGGTCGTGGCAGAGACTGGATGGGCAGTTGTTGAACTGGACGGCGGATCATGTTGAGTTGGTGACCAAGTGGTTGACCATTGGATCGTTGGCTCTGGCTCTGGGGTTCATGTGTATGATCATTTGGCGGCGTCGCTTCTCAAGACGAGTCAGTTTGTATTAGATAGTTGGGGAACTTTGTCATGTCATTATGGGTGGGCCATTGTTGTGTCTTTTTGTTCGTATATATTGTAAAGGAGCGACATCTTTCAGTTCTGCGAACACGCTGTAAAAGAACTCATACCACTCAGCGTAATACTATTGTCTTCCAAGAGCACGGCTTAATAGACCTGCTGAAAAACGAAGACTGATAGATCTTGGCTAATCCAACCCTCTCGGCCACAGTTTCTCCATTGGCGTCCTCCTTCCAGCTAAGCATCAGAGCGTAGAAGCAATACCACTCAGCCTGTTGCCTCTCCTCGGCTATGTAGTAATTCCACGTGTCGAGCTCTTCGAAGCTAAACTCCTTTGCGTCGGAGATGGCAGCAAACTCGAACAAGCCACCAACGTTATCGAATCACTCCTTGTCGAGGATGACGGTCCCGCACCAGTCTCCCAACTTGTCGGTGAGGCCGAAACGGTGCAGGCCTTCGTCCATGTCCGTCTGTTTAGAATGACTCTTGCGAGAGAGTGCGAACCAGCTGGTGAAGGTCTGGAATAGTAAAAGCCCTTTTCTGGGTCGATGCGATTTGACCAGTTCAAGTTGGTCCTCGTCATCCTCGTCGAAAGTCTTATCGATGCTGAGCCTGCGCTTGTTCCGACATCTTATGGCATCCCTGGATCTTCCGTAAACGTCATAGGGCCCAGGGCTGTAGCCGTCCCAGCGTTCAAGTGACGATGCTTGTTCTACATGTTCACTTGCATCCCATGCCAGGCTCCACTTTTCACCATCTCCAAGATACCACACAATCCAGGTATGCTCGGTCAGCCAGTTGTGCAGGTTGAACAAGGTCCCTTCTATGGTCGAATATCTCCAGTTGACCTTTCCCTCCCATCCACACCATGACCAGCTCACCAGGTCACGACCAACGATCCGCTTTCCAGCAGATTCAGGCTCCCACAGAAGGGCCCAGTCGAGGTATCGCAGGGGCATGCCGTGTTCGAGCTTCGACGAGAGCCCTCGGCTAAGAACCTGACTGAGACCGGTGAAGGCCAGCAGCTTGTCCGAAAGGTTCGTGAGCAAGCGACCGGAATAGATGTTGACGCAGTTGATGTAGCTGCGCAGAGGATTGCCTTGGAGTGCCTGCAGCGGCGAAGCAACCGAATCCAACGTCCATACCGGCTTGCTCAGAGAGGACTCAATATCTTCCCGCCAGGTGGTGGTTGGACACTGCCAGATCATCCCGTCAGCGGTGAAGATGGCGCATCTTGTCGAAAGAAGGCGCTCCTGGAATGTCCAGGCCCTGGAGTCCCACTTACTCTCACCGACGATGGTCGCGACCGGCCTCAGCGTGATGAGAGGCATCTCATTGTATTGTTCAACATGTTGACCCCCAGGCTGCAAAGAGACGCCCGGAATACCGGTTGACGAGTCGGTCCCGTATGCTGCACATATGGACAATGTAGCCTGCTGGTAGATCTGAGACATGGACGCGAGCTGCTCCTCCAGGTCTTCTACAGAATCCTGGAGGATGCACAAGGCATCGACCCAGAGGTAGCCGATCCCAATCTCGCGGACAACAGTGATTGCATCCCGTACGGTATTAGGTAAAAGCTCGCTGGGAACTCGTTGGAGTAGGTCGTGCAAGTTAGACAGGCGTAGCATAGTATATGGTGTATAGGACTGACCCCAGACGTAACTCAATGCGGCGTATTTGACGGGAGAGACTTTCATGTCTATTTCGCACAAACGCATGGCGTTAACATCGATCAATCGTATGGGATGCTTGAAGGGATACGAGCCCTTCTTTTGGTGCTCCTGACAGCTTTCGTGGCTGGCTAAGCATACCTCGTGCCATCTTGAAAGAAGTTGGTAGTCCACAGCTTTGTCGTCCTTCAACTTTCCCAACAGTGATGCCTTCTCTGTCGAAGAGGGAAGGATGGGCACAACATAGAAGTCCTTGAACATGGCGTCCTCACTGAAGACGCGTAGTCTCCGTGTAGTGGGCATGGAGTCGTCGCCCCTGCAGTCGTGATGCCACTCCATTTTGCAGGATACCCCCTGCGCCAGGAGTGTGAGTTCGCCCTGGTCAGTGAAAGATTTAGTACCTATAAAGGAGGCATTGTATATGAGCCGACAGAAGTCGCATCTAGTGCGATTGCTGTATATTTGATCGAGAAATCCCAAATCTAACGAGCCGAAGCCGACAGCATCGAAGTCGCCTGTAATGGTTGTAGATGAAGTCGTTGCCGTTGCCGTCTCCCGAGATGCGAACTTGTGTCGGGACAGATTCAGACTTCTGCAACGATCGCATAGCCCATCTTCAGTTTCACTTTCTTGTTTGGGCTCCATGTTATCCGCCGAAAGTGAGCATAAAAAGGCCCGGGAGGCTGAGGGTTCGAACAGTCAAGGACGGATCAAATGCAAAGGCTTACTCAAGCCGAACACAAGGCGTCCTTTCTTTAATAAGACGGACAGACATTCATTGCTGCCCATGTTACCGGTATGCCTTGCGGTGAACCTGCAGAGTAAGCTGCATGGTGTGTGCCCGGCTGGGCGAGACAATCCTTGCATGCATCAACCACATTGATGCGACGCCCATACTTTCAACCCCCCGGTCGACTACGTCTTGGCAATGAAAGAATGGCTGTGTATTATTATTATAGGCTGCAATGATGATGTCAAAAGCCATCAGCCACAACAACAAACAAACACAGCTATCAATACATGAGGGTATCAAAACCCAATACCGTAAAACACCGTAACCTATGGCTATGTATTGTAGCGAATGGAAAGCAAACCAAGTTATTATATTAGAGAACGTCTCGTTCGGCAAGCCACTACCAAGCGAAACAATAAATGGAAGAACCCAGAGCCAAGTCATCATCCACCTTAGCCAGTGGCAGTGAGGTCAAACCCCCAGCGCAAGGTCAACTCTCACGACTATAGTGAAAATTTCTTCATTGATTGTTCCTCTTTGGGGTGGAGCCTTAAACAAAGTTAAAAGGTACATGGTCCATAGAAGATAAAGACGAGAAGACTTGCATGTTAACCCAGACTACATCAGTGATCAATATCATTATGTTGGTCGAATTAGATATATGTATTCCAAACATAAAATTATCGCCTAAAGCGTTTGCTGATGGTTAGGAGCTCAAAACTCTCAATCAGCTTGCTGATGGAGCTCGTCTGTTGCAAAGATGACACGCTGCTACCACTCGACCGGGTTCGAGTTGTTTCCGAGAATAGACTGGCTGGTGGTGTATCCATACAGCGAAATGAAGAGAAGGAAGGGTCGGGCTCGCCGGCCAGTTCAATAGCAATGTCACCGCTTGGTAGCTTGGCGTCGGGATCTTCTTGAGCTCCTGTAATACCTGCGAGGTCCTGGGACTGGCTCGCAGCGGTATCAACCTCATAGCGATGTTGTTTGTCAACTGCACTCCCCAAGCCCTGTACCAGTTTGGCATCCTTTGGAGAACAAGCGAATGCGGTGTTCATCTCACAACCCTGCTATATTCTAAGCAAGCCTTTGAAAATCATCTCGGCATTATCCCGCTGAGACGCGTCAGGCACCAGCATTCCTTCACCAATGAGTTCCAGAAACTCCTTCATGGCAGCAGAGCACAACTTGTGGCTTTGCAAGTCTTTTATCCACTGCAAGAGTCAGCTTGTGCTAACGGTAGGTTCATGTCTTCCCGTGTTTGCTCACCTGTTCGACTGTGCCTTTCAGCTTTGCTCGAGTTGTAGCTCGACCTGCATTGGTAGACCCGGTATCGACACGGCCATCGTCACTGACCAGATTGTAGAAGACGTCACTAGCATAGCTTTCGTGCCACGAATTCGCGATCCTCCTTCACTCGCAGTTTGGAAAAGTCTTCGGGGCACTTGGCATCTCCTAGGAGAAACACAGAAGCATGCAAGAGAAAGACGCACCCCATTCCCCATACGTCGTACTTGCCCGAGACAAAGCCCTTCACGTCACTTTCGGGAGCTTTATAGGTCTGTGTGTAACCTCTCACGTCCATCCATGGCATTCGAGACTTGGACTTTGTGCTGTTGAACTGTGTAAGTCCAAGATCGGCGATAACGAGATGGTCTATTTTGCCTTCGTAATTTTTAAACCATAAAATGTTCTCCGGCTTGATGTCGTTGTGGCGTCCGTGGCATTCCTCAAAAATGATCCGTTCTAGCCCCTGTCCGGGAGTGAACGATGAGGCGTGGTTTTGGAGGGCGTTTAAGCTTCTCATGATACCGACGCATTGCTTGAAAAACCAGCAGACATCCTCAGGACTATCAAGCTTATATAACTGTGGCATTTCCTGCCACAGTTTCGTTAGATCGCCGTCGGCCCATTCGAAAACGAAATAGTAAAAGTCGGCACGACGAAAAGAGAAGAGAAGGCGATGGAGGTGCTCTCGATCAGCCCTGTCCCGGATAACTAGCCGTCTTGCTAAGGAGTCGGCCTCATCTGGGTGCTCCGGCGAAGCATGCCGGATGGTCTTGACGGAGAAGTATTCGGGGTTCTGATCCTTGCCCCGGTACCACAAGTGAGACGGGTCAACTCTGACCTTGGTGATTTGACCAAACCCACCTTGTAGCACTTCAGGGGGCTGACAGGCCCGGAATGGGAGAATGAAGCCCCGAGGGAGTCGGAAGTGCTTCACATATCCCCCATCCTCCTTGACAGCGCAGAAAAGGCTGCAAAGTTGCATCTGCTTCAACCTGAATAATTCGGCTTGGTTGTATTCCCATCTCACTTTGTGGCCAGACTCTATCTTTTTGCCACTCCGATCAAACAAGATTGGCCAACGATCCCGTCGTCCAAGGCCAAGAGGAAGCTGACTATCCTCAATTTCTGCTTCGACAAAGTCCAGGAGAAATTCAAGATGTCCCATGAGTAATAGTGTGCCCATTATCTTGAGCCTCTTAGGGTCACCGTTCTTTTCATATACTTGGTGATTAAATTTTTTGATGTTGTTCGGAAATTTCTCCCGCAGTAGTTTGTTAACATTCTTCCGGCTCAGAAGTTCAAGAAGGCTGCTGAATGGGAGAAAGTCTTGATCGCCAGTATCGTCTATGGCAGACTTGACGCAGGCATCCGATAGTTTTACCCAGAAAGAAGAGAGTTCAACCTTGACAGGTTTCGGCGGTTTCCGGGAGACAGAAACTTGGCGGCCATTGAGTGACTCGATCCAGTCTTGGTGGCCCATATCGTGGACGGTCTGGAGTGTCGTTGCACTTCCCCTCTCTGAGACCCCTGAGCGTCCAGGGGACCTTTCCTCATCCCCCGTTGTTAGATAGCGATTCGAGATTGGCGTTTCCCCCCACAAGGGAATTCCTGGGGGCAGTTCACTGGAAGTCGCAGTGGAAGTAGACCGGTCCAGTAAACCATCCGTTGAGTGTTTTTGAGCCACATGGTCTATGTCAGGAGACATTTCGTGGTAGGTGGTCGTTGTGGTCTTTTTGGAGTCGGCGGAATGGAGTCTTGTCTCTAAGAACCCATAACTATACATCACCTAGGATGGACACTCACGGCGGGAAGTCCATTATCACTTATCTGGTTTTGGGCAGAATATCCTTCATCCTCGGCTAGCCAGAGCCTGATTGCACTTCTCCAGCTCTGTAAAGCGTCCCTGGTAATCTGAACAAGCCCCCAAAACTTCAACTAAGACAACCACAACCAACAGACGAATCGCTAGAACACCAGGACGGTTAATCACTTGGCTTGCAACGCTAATCTCTCTGCCAAGGTTCAAAAGTGACCCTCTATTGTTATTGGTCGACGGAGATTCCTCAGCCTGCCGCAACCCGGCTCCAGCTGAGCCAGACTCGATAGCCACAGGCTTGGCAACCTGTCTCCATTGGCCTAGAAGCTGCGCATTCCAGTCCATCCCAGGGCTCGTGGCGGCACACTCAGACAGACAGACACACGGAATTGGAGGCCTCGATGGACATCGCCTCAGCTGCCTAGCTTGGCGTTTTTCTTTTGTAATTTGTATTTTCAACTCCCCACCGCCACAGCAGAGAGCCTGGTTTTTAAACCGGACGCGTTCATCTCCCTCTTCTTAAGTACCCATTCAACTTGAACAATATCTCTTGCAATTATTGATTCTCCCTGATTATCATCATATCTCGTTGCGATTCCAAGACATCATGCCACACAAAAACGTACAACAAGAACAGAACTCGTCCTACGGCACTATCCGCATCAACGCCAAGGACGTGAGCCCACAGCAACTTCTACACATCCTTGAACGACGACTACCGAGGGACAAATTTTCAGTCGAGCTGCAACAAGACGTCTATACCATCCGTTGGGACCAGGATTATCTAGGCCGTGGAAACCAGGGAGTCACCGCTTCATGACCAGGGGGCAGACAAGTTATCGACAACTTGAAAAAAGCAACTTGCATTATCATGTATGGCTGTGGCACGGTGTTATTTCCCCCCAAGAGCGGGAATTTACAAGGAACTGCATTGCATTATTACTATGGGTGTCACGTTTAAGGAAACGGCATTGTTTTTGACTGGGGTCGTGTATTACTTAGCGCCTCGTTGTTAGACTTCTCATCCTTTTATTCCAAATGCTTCAGCTACATGAGATATGAAATACGTGTGGTATTTCAATTGCTGACTCGCCCAGCCCAGAATATCTCGGCAAAGCGCGATATGCCAAATTCTTCACCACGACTGGGCTACAGGGGACCGTGTGCTTGGTGGTCGGCACAGCCTGATCATATATGCACCTGGACAGATCCAGCAAACCACCTTTACGTCAGAGTCTGGGTTCAGGCTGCAATGCAGCTGCATATTTACGAGATGAGCTAGTTAATTCGTGAGGCACTCTGCTCTGAAGGGTCGTTCTGCCGGACGAGGGCTTCGAGTGCAAGTCGGCCGGGTAAAGTCACTGGGCCTAGAATTTTTACATAAGGGCTTGGGACACCTTTTGGAACGCATTAACCATGCCAATCCCTCTGTCAAGAAGATCTTCCTGATCCTGGTCCAAGCTAACATGCTGAGCAAGATGGAGACTTGTTTGTCAGCCCGCTTTTCGGATAACAAATTACCGATGGGGAGGGGCCGCCTCATGCAAAACGACACGTTGAAGTATCACGAAGCTGAAATGTTCCGGCTGCAGCAGTGGCAGTTTTTATCTCCCATCTTTAAAGACAAGTTCCAATTCGAGTTGCAACCGCGGGTCTTTTTGCCTGTGATTGAGCAAGGTGAATACAAAAAGGCGGGGTTCAGGTTCGTCTACAGGGTCAAGGTTCACCCAGCACATATCCCGGATGGACCACCAGTGAGTCAATCCAATTTACGCGATACATGGGTCGGTGCTAACAGCGTAAAGGGAGACTTGGCCATGAAGGAGCTCAGCTTGAAAGACGAAGAAGAAGCCAAGTGTCTTAAAAGAGAGATGAAGAACCTGGAATCCTTGCGGGAGCTGGACCGCCTGGATCACCCGGGCCGCTTTCATCTCATCAAGCCAGTCGCCGTCTGCACCAGGGGGGAACAGGCCTTCCTTTTCTTCCCATGGGCAGAGAATGGAGACTTGTACAATTTCTGGGAAAGCACAGACCCAAGAAGCCACGAAGACACATTAGTTCCCTGGATGTTGGGTCAAATGGTGGGTCTCAGCAGCGTCTTGGAGCTACTGGCCCATATGAATTGTCGACACAGCGATCTAAAGCCTCAGAACATCCTACTTTTCCCTGGTGGAAATTCCATCGGCACTCTGAAGATCACCGACGTCGGCATTTCCAAGTTTCATGTCTTGGCAACGACCAAGCGACTGAAGCCAACGTCGGCCAAAGACGTCACGATGCGATACTGCCCACCAGAGTTCGACGAATCGAACCCCGGTAAAGTCAAGGACAACTTGGAAGGGTCTCACGAGCTGAAACTATCGCGAAGATTCGATATTTGGTCTCTCGGCTGCGTCTTTCTCGAGTTTCTCGTTTGGGCTAAACTGGGCCGGGAAGCATGGTGGGAATTCGATAAAGATATGGGCAGTTCCCAAAAGTTCTGGGACCGGAAAGCCTCAACCACTGCAGACGGATCAGATTCCGAATCATCTGACACCTCGGAGTATCATTATTCCCTGCGCAGGAGAGTACAAAAGCGTCTCAGACAACTGAGGGAACGCCTTGAGCCTCCACCAGATGCCACACCAGATGACGTCGCTGCCCTGGATGTACTCACGCTAGTCGAGAAAAAGATGCTGGTCTTCGACTACCGTGGGCGGTTCGCTGCGTCGGAAGTGCGTGATCATTTGAAGGAGATACAAGATGAGAGTAAGTTTGTTTCTCTACTAAATGGCTCTACCAAACCCCTAAGCCTAACCGACCAACCTTTTTAAGGTGATCTTCTAAGAGAGCAGCAGATTTCTGACACGGATAACTCCGCCACACTAGGCGTCAATCTTGACGTGGTCGAGCCTTTTGGCAGTTCAGAAGGCTTAACAACCACTGCAGTCCCTCGAGACAACGCAGCGGCTCAGATAGTGAGTTGAAGAAAGACAAACAAGTTGACCAAGGTGGCTGAGACTGTGGGATAGTATGTCAGTGAAAACAACGGACTCTGGGGCTGGGAAGAACAACGCTAATATGTATGTGGGTGACCGGAATATAGAATGTGAGTACACAAAGAGCCCCCAGATCACCTCGACGCGTGTTAAGACTGACAATTGTCTAGAAAGTTAGTCATACCCTAGTCAGATATCGTTTTTGACATCCAGTATACTCATCCCATCCCTAGCGCGTATGTTTTAAATCATCCCGTTCCCACGGAATCATTTACTGTCGAATTCGTACTCACCAAAGTAGCAAATTGCCAAGCTGCACGATCAATGGACGGTTACTACAGACAACAAGTTTGCTCGGGCATTCTTCTCCAAAGTTATCGACCCGACCCCTGGAGAGAGCAGCACACTGTGTGACGTGTGTTCAACATTTCGCATCTGGGAACCTGAATCCACAATATCTGGGAGCGTAGGAGGATTCAAGGCTGGATCCTCCACGTGCGACTTGTGTAAACTGCTATACTCTGTTTCGAAGAAGCTTGGGCTCGAGGAAAATGAACTACTGCGCTGCGTTCGAAAAGACTCGACTATGAGCATCGCTGGTCACGAGCAACAACCAATCTTGGCCCTGTTTTCTGATCCCGGCGAGTGTCGAGAGGACTTATCACGGAATCTACTAACCATCACCATTACAGGTAACACCCATGACCTCGAGTCTGCTCAAGTGGGATATCCAACCCTATGCCCCGCAGACAGTCCTCAGCAATATCAGCTCCTTCGTCAGTGGCTCGATGTATGCGACGAACATGGACACGGGCCTGAGGCATTCCTAGACAGCGGTTCTCTAGAAATGCCAACACGGCTTATCCACATCGGAGACTCCAAGGAGCGCTTAGAGGTCATTCAAAAATCTTCCTCTCTGCGGTACGTTGCCTTGAGCCACTGCTGGGGCAACAGCCCCAAATTATGTACCTTGAACAGCAATTTGAAGGCATTCTGCAAAGAGATCCCCCACGACCTCCTCCCTCTGAACTTCCAGGAGGCCATCAGGGTGACAAGGGCGCTGAAGATCTCATACCTTTGGATAGACTCACTCTCTCAGTCACCTTGGCATGGACAATTCCTGCCACAACCACAATACGGATTTGTCGATGAATTTCGCGGATCTGTTCGATGTACTCCATCATCTTCTGTCCGTTGTTGATGGTCGGGGCAACCAGGATGACCGTTCTTTGATGCTGCAAATGGTGATTGATATCAGACACCGATGCACCAACAATAATCTTTGCACTGGGGAATGTTTCTTTGACACCACTGGCCATAATCTCGCCTTTACTCGTGATAGCCACTATCGAAGTCCACTGTTCATCCCGCAGCTGGTAGCGGCTCAGCTGCTGGCCCTGTTCACCTGTCATGGAATGCTCCTCAAGGCCAACCAACTCAGACACATACTCAAGAGCCAGATACGTCCCGACAGATTTATACGATTCTGTCGGCATGGTATCGGCAGTGGAAGCATTGCGCATCGAAAATGGTAGCAACTTTGCCGCTCCCTTCTCGGTAGCATGGACCATCTCGAATCGACGACGCAAAACTGACTTGACAAAGTCCGGGTCGCCGAGGCGCCCCACTGGTATCATGGTCTTGTTGGTGTAGGAAGAGGCAACGCCTTCCAGGGCTGAGATGAACTTGGTACTGGAATTTCCGTCCTCCTCATCTCCAACCAGGATGACAGCTTCATTGGCTTCTTTGAGCATCATGAAGTCCATAGGGCCTTGTCCAAACGCCCAGACATGCAAATGGTAAAACTCGCGAAGGTCATGAACGATTTCGCCTTTGCTGATTGGGGAAACGACGAACATGCCAGAGGTTTCCTCTCCCAGAACGCTCACGGTGTCAGAAAGACCCTGTCTTTCCAAGACCTTTTCCCACACAAGTGCCGGCCCCTCGGTAACAACCACAGCCAAGATGTGAGGGTGCTCCGCAGCTGCCCGAAGGAGCGAGACAACCTCCGGATTCACCTCAACAGATGAGGCAACGGCCTCGCACAAAGCATCGTACTTGTCTTCAACTACCTCCCACAACAGCAGGGCTGTTTGAACAAGTGCTGTATGCGAATAACCCAGAGAACCGTTGAGGAGTTCCTTCAGCGCATAGGTACTCGCGTTCTGGGGAAGGATCCGGTCAATAGCGTTCCAGAATAATGAACCCATGTCTGACGACGTAAAGGCGTTGGCGGCATCAAAAACCAGAGCAGTCTCCAACTTCTCTCGTCCATGTTCATAATGTATATCATGCACTTGATCAGTGACAATATAGTCTTGGCCCACCTGAGTTTCAGTGAACTGACAATACCCGATCACGGCCTCAGCGCTTGTACACAGGGATGCTGGGTCCGTGAGAGTGTGGAATAAGATACCAGACTGGAAGCAGACATGGCGCAGGCCAATAATCTCGGCTTCCTGCCACTTGCGCAAATGTTCGACAGAAACCACAGGTCGGTCTTCGTTCTGGTCTCGCGAATTGCGCTGGAAAATGCATTCGGCTGGCGTTTTTAGGTAGATGACGTGAGTGAAGACATGGAGATCCTTCACAGAGTAAAGTGGTTGGCCGACGGCTTGTTCCTCGGGCCAAAACATAAAGTTCCCCGTGACAATGGCGATTTTATCTTTTTCAAGTGCTTCTTTCTTGATTCTTTCGATGGCTCGTCCTCGCCAAACCGCTTTCCCTAGGTCTCCTAGAGCTTGAAATGCTTCGAGACCACCCGGGACGAGGCTGTCGATCGCTTCGGAGCTTTCATAAAAGACACTCTTGCTGTACATGCTTTTCTTCAGATGGTTGATCAAGAAAGACTTTCCTGACCCGGGTACACCGTAGAGTCCGATAACCATCGGTTTCTGACTCTTGGATCCGCTGGCCCTGGTCGATGGCGTCCAGAAGGACCGGGAGTTCAAAGATGCCTACCTCATGCAAATAGGTGAGTGCGTTGCCAACTGCATCTCCCGCCGTGGTGGGCGTGTCCATCTTATGTTGGAAAATGCTAGAGTGCGTGCGTTTCAATAGAAAGGGAGAGTCTGGCGAGGGTGTTTAGAATGTGGTTGCAGAAGTATCTTTCCAAACGAATACATCCTTGGGATCTCTCTTATTATACTAATTCTTCCTCAAGCAGATACCCAAATTCTCATCTGCCACCCAACGGGTGCCCTCGGAAACTGACCGGTGTTTGGCGTGCCCGTGCTGGGATAAGTCTCCCTCCGCACGGGAACGGGCATATTTCTTCCCTGTCTGCATATATCCATCGTAATTCCGGTGTGTTCCTGACCAAACGGGACGGAACAGCGTTTGCAAAATGTCGATGCTTCAGGGGCTGCTGATGAGTGGCTGAGGGGCCCTAAATTGACGGCATTAATATGCGGCTCGCCTAACACATCACCAATCAACCTAAAAAAAGAAAACCCCATTTTCAGTGTTTCATGTATAAAAAAGGGGGCCAGAATATCGGAGCAGGGGGAAAACTCGAGCAAACGCTGCCTTGGCTATTTCCGACCTCATCAAGCTTGTGGTCCTTGGCGGGATCAGCCACTTCACATATGAAACCCGGGAGTGGTATAAATATGCAAGTAAGCGGGAAAGCTACCGTCTCAATATCTTTCGACAAGGTATGAGTTGGACCCAACAATATTTCCAATCCTAAACAATATCAGCCGAGCGGCATGAGGTGTAAGACGAATATTACCCAGCCCGGCTGAACACATGGCACTCGGTCAAGCGAGCGGCTATTCGCTCCCCAACCAATCACATGGACATGGTCATTGTCACAACTGATGACAATATGCACAGAGGCGAAGCGAACGCGTCTCGGCTGCGGTATTTTTAGCCTCCCTCTGTGCCTCGGTAAAATCCTGCATGGCCATATCCTGTGGGAAGGGGGCAATGTCAACCTCACCTCCAGGTTACGAGACGCGTTTCATACTTGATGCAAACGCGTGTCTGTCGTTCCTCCGTGATAATATAGCTAGATTCTTGGAAATCACCTTCACTTGATAAAATACATGTAAACAACGAAACAATTCTAATCACAGGTATGTATGGCTGGCTGAAGTGCCTTGTGTCAAGTCAGGATGGCCTCCTTCTTGGCTGCAGAAAGAGCCTCAGCTGCCAAGTACCCTTCACTTGCAAACAAGTCAAAATTCACCAACAAAGATAAAAATAAGCACCGAGGCGAACTGGGCTGAAATATTGCAAAAATCACAATCAGGCTGTGAGCTGTGCATTAGAATGGGCAACCAGCCCCAACTGTACTAACTTTTCTTTTGTGCATGATAGAATGAATAAGAGAACAAAAATGAATCTGCAGAGTCTACACAGCGGTTGTCCCCATTTGTAATCGTTTTCATCCCACTAAATCCTCCCGAGAGTTATCGACAGCCTCGGGAATTGCAGCAATGGCCCCACACATCAAACGCCAAATTCACTGGCTTACGCCGGTGAGTATGGTCGGCGCCCTGTTACTCGGAGGTCTTTTCGCTCTCGGCCATGATCTCTTCTATAACAACCTGGCGGGGACCACGGTTGCAGCTGATTCTTTCGAGTTGGCTGGTGCCGAGGTCTCAAGGCAGCAGCTGAACCTCGCTGCTGGCACAACACTTGCGTTTCTTTTCAAGAGCGCAATTGTCTCGGCAGTGTCAATCGCGTATTTCCAGGCTGTCTGGCATTTCCTCAAGAGCAGCAAACGCGAGATTGACATCTCCAACATGGACGTTCTGCTATCGGCCCTGGGCAATGCCATCTCCTTGGTTAGCTTTTCGACATGGTTGAAGGGGCCTCTGCTTCTACTCATAGCTATTGTAGCTTGGTATGTGTGTCCTTAGAGCTCAGAGTCACATCATCTAACTTATTAGGCTTATTCCCGTCGTTTCTATCATCACCCCCGCAACTCTCTCAGTCGGCTTTGCTTCTCCCCCAAACGCGCTTCTACAGGTCCCCCATGTCGCATTTACTGGACTCAGTCTCCTTCGATGGATGCCGAAAAGACTCGATGAGAGTATGATAATGGCTCCCTGCCGTAATGATCCCAGCATAAAGAATTGCCCAAGTGATTTGACCATCTACCTGTATAACGGGCCGAGTGATGCCCTTCGCAGAGTGGTCGCCGCTGCTGCTGCAGAGGGAAACATCCTTGCGATCGATGCGCCTGCTCCAAATTCGAGCTGGAGTCTGGAGTTTCTTTCCCCCACGCTGCAATGCGACGAGGTGACTGGGGATACCAGACGCCGAATCGAAGAAAACATCGCCAACTTCACAACTCTCCATTGCGATGAATCACCAGGCTATGTGGCTTGGACACCAACCAGTACCAAGGACGAGTCCCTTCTGCCATTTTTCCTCGTTGAAAAGGACGGTGGCTCTTACTACTCTTACAACGAGGTTCCGACATATGATCGTGAAGGGAGAAGGCCAATGGATTTTCGCTCACCGGGGTTTATCCCACCCAACGATTTGGTGCTTTTCATGGCCATAATTCCGGCAGCACTCAGGCTAAGCCCGAGGATTGACAAAACATTTGCGTGCAACATAAGTGAAGAAAACGCCGGATTCGAGATAAGGACAGGGAAGAAAAACCTGACGATTCTGACTGAGGGTCTCTTTGACTCGACATCCTCGGTGCTCCGCTGCCACATTCACAACTCAACCTACGAGGCGCGTTTCAACATCACCAATGGAAATCAGCATGTCAAGGTAAAGGTAAATCACGTTGAAGAGAAACCTCTCGATGCCATCACTGGTGTTTGGGCCAGTGATCCTCTCAGCAACAACACGGAGTGTACGCCTCTCAACATGGACACCGAATGCGCCCTTGAACCTTCTCTCCTCCGTCACCTATCTTACCAGGCTCTAATGGATGCATTTTCTGAGATTCTCGTTGGGAATCTGGCCATTCGCCGGCGAAAGTATGATGATTCTGTCGTGTTTCATGGGAACACGAGCATCCGGAGCACAGTTCTGACCAACACACCTGAGCTTCAGGTTCTTCGCAACCTTACACTCTTGTCGAAAAACTGGGCTATGCTACACATTGTAGAGCCAAGGGCCAATGAATGGGCCTACAAAGGACTGTGGAACGGACCTGGAGAGCAGAGAACCATGCCGCTGAAAGAGGCACTTGAAGAACTTTTCCAGAACATCACAATCAGTCTCATGAGCTCACCACTCCTACAGTAGGATCTCAGTCAGACTTTTCACGCAGATAGAACTAATCGTTTTCCCAGGCCAAACAAGCACTCTGCCTTCAAGCCCAATGACACTGAAGTCACCTTTTCAACCATGCATCCCGTCTACATCTACGCCCGAAATCGCCTCTGGCTCGCCTACGGCCTTGGTATTGCGTGCTCTATCCTCATCCTGTGTATCGGGATGCTTGCAATCCACATGAACGGAGCTTCATTTAGTAATACCTTTTCGACTTTGCTTCGACGGGGGCGTGGGGCAAGCCTGAGCAGTGAGATCGAGAAGGTTGATCTCGACGGTCGAGATCCGCTACCGGAATACATCAAGGATATGAAGATCAAGTTTAGTAAAGGCTCAGTGCAGGCGGATGAGTATATACCAATGTCGGAGGCTAACGAGTGGGAGACGGAAAGAAGACGGCCATGAAGAATAGCTACAAAGAAGCAATGGAAGTAGTTCCATTCTTAAATACTCTCAATGAATCAAGCTAGCAGGTTACTTGTAGATGAGATAGAATGAGCCCGTGATTACCCCAGCGACCAGATGAAGAGAAAATTAGGTCTCAAGGTTGCATGGCCGGCGGCTGTAGGGTATTTAAGGTGCTGGGAGAGAAAACAAAAGAATATTGTTTGCAAAGCAGGGCAAAAAGGACTTTCACATCGAAGCGGGCGGTGAAGACTTGGGGGGTCCTATGAAGCCAGTGTCATTTTATAGAAAAAGTACTAAAAACTTGAAGATTTCAGCTGGAACGTGAGATGGTGTTGATGTTGATGTTTGCATTGAATGGTGGAGATGAGTTCTCTCAAGGTGTTGTTAAACTTTAATCGTCATTGGTTCGATAAGCAGATATCACGATAAGATAGAGATAAGATAAAAAGATAAGCCCGGATCAAAGCTCAAACCCGAAGTCCGAAAGACACCGGGGGGAACATCTCAACCCTCCTTTTCATCCCTACAGGGCTGCAAGTTCTTAATATGGATCTCGTATTAACCCAACACAATGGAGTCCTCGGCTGAGCTTGGGCCGCGCAGGATCTGACCGCTTTAGCCCTGCCAAGAGGGCAAATAAGCAAGGATGGAGCTCCAACGTGGGCTAATTTCCGCAGACGATGTAACCCCAGCCTCTCCCACGCCTGTTCTGCTGGTCTTTTCTTGACCAGGAACTTCATCAACGTGGTCACCATTGATTCAGAATCTCCAGTCGACGAGAGCCTGATTTTCCAGCTCCTCTCCAGAACCGCCAGCCTGACTGCACTCCTTTTCCCATGCAGGACCCCTGAGCCCAACAGGCATTGTCCCTGCTGTAAGCGCATCTCCACATGGCCCATCAACACCAAAAGTTCACATCACTGCCACTTTTGGCCCCCATCTCATCCACACGAGCCTGTCATGATTGGAGCGAGTTTCAGTCTGCAGATTGCAGCCTAAAATTGGCTTACCCCCCCACCACCACCTGTCACCATGGTCCGACCTTTCTTTCTTGCAAAAAACAATGGCAAGATCAACGGCTCCCACTCTCTGACCAAACGCACACCTCTCGAACCCCGATTTCCTCGCGATAGCGTCGTCATTTGTTGTCTTAAGCCATGGTATCCGCACGAACGAACCTCGGTCCTTTGACCACCACCTTCACATACCCAGCCAAGTGCAGCGCTCCAGCACTCGCTTGCACTGACTGTAATGATGGATGGCAGGCCCAGTCGTGCGGATCGCTCAACACGGAAAACTCGCAGCGTCTTCAGGATGACACCGATTGCTGGCCGCCGAGAGAGACGTCGAAGACGGCTCCATACGCCCTCAGCGGATGGGGTTACTACTCCCCCGGCCTCGAGTGCCCCGATGGCTACGAGCCTGCCTGCAGTGCGACCGGATCAATGTCGGGCGACTTCAACTTCCAATTCTCCATTCTCGACCACGAGACTGTCATCGGTTGCTGCCCAAGGTGAGTCCAACAAAACCCATCGTGCTGAATGGAAGCTGATGCTATGTAGTGGCTACACTTGCGCCCAACCCGGCGGACCGCAGACGTGCATAAGTGTCGTATCGAGAGGTTCCATGCAATTCGTGTCGTGTTCCGATGGCGACTCGGTTCTCAACTGGCTGACACTGCCCGCGACTTTTACAAAGACGAACAGCGACGGAGACGAGAGCTTGTCGACGATGGACGGCGTCTCAATCAGGGCCCCCATGTTCCAGCTCAACTACCAATCCTCGGACCTACCCTCTTCGACCGGTACATCAAGCGAGACCACAGGCAGCACCCGAGAGACGATGACCTCGAATACATCCGAGGCCGATACCGAGCCATCATCGGGCTTGTCGACGGGAGCCCAGGCAGGCATTGGCGTGGGCGTAGGCGTCGCCGGCTTGCTTCTCATCGGAGTCGGTCTGTACTTCTGGCGAAGGAAGCGCAGCACGCGGGCACCTGTTCCCACAGAGGAGCCAAAGTCGGAATCACCAAGCAACCACATCTCCGAAATAGGCGGCGGCACACTGAAGTACCCCCCGGCGGAGCTCGAGGCGGCTACTCCTGAGCTAGAGGGATCACACACACCGTCTCACACGGTGAGGAGCTAGTGGGTGATGTCGGGAGGTCTGTTTTTAACTTCATTTGCGGGCGCAGAGGGTCATGGATACCTTGGGTAGCGTGTCGAGAAGCATTTACTGTAACGTTAAGCCATTCATGCCTGTCGACAAACAATGAGACACCGTGACAGCAGAGTGTTTACCATTTACCAACTATGTTGAATTTAATGAATTTTTTTTTATAGAAAATGTCATCAAATATTTGGAAATATGGTTTAATAGTAATACTTTGGGCTCTTTTCTTTACTTTCTTGTTACTTTATGGACTATCTTTAGAGAACGGTAAGGCGATAGTCCAATTGTTGACTAAATTAATATATAACGCATGTCTCATTATTATGTGCTGACCTATTTCAGTTATCAACCTTGGTATTGTACAAGAGAGGATGAGTGGTGGTTTGTTCAAAGAGTGTGTTGTTGAGCCATCACCTCATCTTCAAGGCGATATCCAGACCCAACGGCTTCCTCAAGAATCCCTCTCTGGTCTCCATAATCTCCTGCTTCAATTCAACATTATATCTCCTCGCCCAAGTCGCTGCTATCAACTTCATCTCCATCTCGGCCACATTCCTGCCAACACACGCCCTAGGTCCATGGCTAAAGGGAATAAAGGCATTCTTCTGACGGGGAGTCACATTCTCCCACCTCTCTGGCTTGAAATCGTTGGCATCAGGACCCCAAATCTCCTTGGAGTGATGGATTGAATATGTCGGGACGCTGAGAACGCTGCCAGCTGGGAAAAAGTGTCCGCGAATAGTGACGCCGGGGGAGCCTTCGGGGATTTGTCGTGGGAGACCAATGCCTGATGTGGAATGGTGTCGGAGAGTTTCGTTGATGACGCAGTTGAGGTAGGGAAGGTCACGGACCATGTCGAACGAGGGGACTGAGATGTGAGAAGGAATAGAAGCATCAAGTTCAGCCTGAAGTTTCTCGAGAACCCCAGGAGTCCGAGTAACATGGTACAGCAACGCACACGATGAGTTGGAAGTTGTGTCACTACCGGCGATGAGCTGCGTTAGAGCCTCAGCAGTAAGTTCCTCACGACCCAACGGCTCGCCCTTTTCATCCCTCCCCTCCATAAGACGGGCGAGAAGGTCCTTTCGTTCGACGGGCGGTGGGTTATCGAGTCTTGCCTTGACGCGTGCGATGGCGATGCCTGCGAGGTTCTGAACGGCATTGAGACCGTTACTGAAGAAAGGGTCCGGAAGCCATTTGGCGTACGGCTTGAGCTGGGGGAAGCAACCAAGTGTAGCGCTCACTTCGCCTCTTCGGTTGAGGATTTCAATCGCTGATGCATAGATTGGGGGGGACTCAGGCGTGGCTCTGACTTCTGCCACGTCGGCGCCGTTGGCAAGCATACCAAACGGAGCGCCAAAAGCGAGGTCACCAATGACATCAAACGCCAGATAGTTGAACCAGGGGAGACAGTCGATCAATGCTTCGTTTTTCGTGCCTGATGCGATGAGCTTGTCGAGCTGCTGGACGAAAAGCTCAAGGTTGGAGTGGATGTACGGCTCAAATTGGCTGATGGACTTGGTTGAAAAGGTGTGAGAGATGAGCTTGCGCTTGCGTGTGTGCTCTGCGCGATCCCGAGTGTTGAAGAGTCCACGACGGATAGACACAAAGGCGTCGTAAAACTCGCTGCCATCTGTCAGCCGTGTCCAGAGATCGACATTTACTCTTGTCGACTTACGACTTGAGAAAACCATTTCCGTGGCCGTAGATGATGGGGATAGCCTCATCATCAGCTATCGACACATGGTTTGGCTGAATCCTCACAACAGGGCCCATCTTCTTATGGATCTTATCCATAACGTCATACCTCTCACCCCGTCGGCACACATACAGAAGCCAAAGATTTGAAAACTGAGCGGGGAAGGGCGCCGGGATGCCTCTGAGGTAGCCGTACGTGACAAAGTACGTGTAGAGGTACGTGCCGACGAGCACAGCTACCCCGATGGGCAGCGTCCACCAGGATAGGAGGAGGTCGACGATGGCCATGGTGAGGGTTGGTTTTGGCAAGTGAGGGGATCTCACGGAGGATGGGAGGTGAGATATATAAGCTTCACGGGATGTGGGAGAGCTGTTCCTCTTTCGCCGCGAGTCGATTCGTGGTGGAGAGGGGATTCGAGGTGGGTTTCCTCAATGGAACAGGTGTTGAAAGACCAATTGGAGATGACCCAATGGTCAATGAATGCTCTTCTCACAAATGAACCCTCCAATTGATCTTGAAGAAAAGATCACAAAGTGTAGAATTTTCCGCCAGGCGCGCTAGATGGATATACCCGAAGACCCCCTCCTCCGCTTGCCCCGCAGTTCGGGGATTGAAGATGGTCCGTAGAGAAGCAAGCCATCTCGATATGATCCTTTCACGTGCTTGAAATGGAAAGAAAGAGTAAAGATCAATCTTTCCAAGGTGCCAATCTGACGAATCACATCCTTCGATTAGCTTCCCCAGACTGCTGGAGAGGTTACTGTGCTTGTGGAGGGGAGTTTGCGGGGAAACCAGACTTCGGGATTTGAAATCGGCAAAGGATGAGTGGAATGCCGGGTGAGGTCGGCGAGGATGCCGAAGAGGTTGAGGCTGTTGGTATCTAATAATGAGCTATTGATATTTTAAAACTTAATGATGCTATTTCTGTCGACGTTTGAAGAGCCTGATTCTGAAATGCGACGTTGGCTGGGCGAAGGGACAGTTGAAACCGTGGCGCTCCCTGATGGCCTCCAGACGCGTAAACGGGTCTAGGAAGAGACCAGACGACAAACTATCAAGAGGGTTACATAACAACTCATACATCTAATAAATGATAATAGAAAATACTCTAAGTATTCTGATAACTCGGAGAACTTTTTATATATTTTAATGATATTTTATTAATCACCTTCAGACGAGAAGATCCTGATAGCCGCCGAGGTTTGTCGTACAGGTGACGACGCGCTTCAAAGGGGGGCCTCACTGCCTCAGCCACCCAACTGGCGCGGAACCAGCTTCAGCCGACTCGATGTCACCTCTCGGTAACCGGCTAAAGCCTGCCAGATTCAATGCATTGACTCAGTTTGGACTGCCAAGTTCCAGATTTCGGCACCAGACGAACGAACGCTGAGACGTGGGCGCCGTCCAGGGGTCAAAGTGTCTGATCTGTCGTCTCACCAGCGCCGCCTCGAGCGACTCCCGGTTTCGCCTTACAAGCGGATCTAACATTTGCATCTTGACCGTATTTTTAGACTCCACATATCTACTCACCTTTCACCTCTTCTCTTCTTTCTTTCTTTTTGGATCTCAATCCTTGATGGATGTCCTTCCTTTCTTCTAATCCTTGACGGATGAGCTGGCCTTTTTTTTCACGATCAACTATCTTTAACGACCTATTAATTTTCTTCTCTGTGTGATTGATTCACCTTTTCTTTCCTTGGCTGGCCATCAAAAAAAAAAAAACGAATTGAACGACATTTCTCCGTCCTCAGTTGATCCATCGATCGGTTTCCTTTTCTCGAATAACATCACACGATACATACTACCAAATGGAGAGCATAGCACTTTACGATCAAGTCTCGAAAATCATTTCGGCAGTCGAATCGACTACACTCTTTACATCCATCACGCCTCGTCTGGTGCCGCAAACTGAGGCTGCAACTGGGGTTTTGGCAAGGCCGACTGTCACGGTCACGTCGGAGAGCACTTCCGAGGACGCAGAGTATCACAATGGGTCCGGTATCAAGTTTATCGGGGCTGTCGAGATTGCCATTGCATTTGGCATTCTGGGTAAGGTCCTCACATTCAAACTTTACAATGTCAGTCTAACAAGTATAGTCGCCTTGACCATCCTAGTCGCAAGCATAATCCTCTGCACAAGACACAGAAAAGCGAAAAAGACCCGAGCAGCACAGCGCCAAATGCCCAAGATGATGGAAGAGAAGCTGCAAGAAGTAGCAGGACACGCTCCACCTACGGCAGCGAGGTTACCAGAGGCGATATGGCCGCGGATGGGGGACAAGAATCAAAAGGTGCACGACTACTGGCACAACGAGTCGTCGCATCAAGCGCAGGGACAGTGGAATCAGCCGCCGCAGGCCGGCATGCAGACTGGTCCGCCTAGATATAGATAGATCTTTTTAATGAATAAATAGGTCTGAAGAGTTGTTTGTGTGATGTGAGATTTCGATTTGGACGGTGATGGTTGATCTTGATGGTCCATGAAGCATTTGCAGAGTTTTATTCATATTGATTCTTGCGTTTAAAGGCAATTAGCATGATGATTAGATTGTGTTGATGACTGTATTTCTCTTGCCAGGTTGTCTTGATATACCTTCGGGTATGCAATCAGGTTGAATTACTCGAATGGGAATTCTACACTGTTTGTCTAACATGGCACAAACCCCCAAGGAGCAGTGTGGATTGGGGAATTTTTCTTTTCAATGTCAATAAATGCTACAGACTAAGCTGAGGTGTCATTGTCACGGTAGCATTCGATTAAGGCATTGATATTAACGGAGATCTCAGTTGAGACGAACTGTGTAAGATGTTATCCCGCAATGTCACACTTTCGGCCCCATAACCCTTTTGGCACGAATAACTGGATGACTCCTTCGCTAATCGAATCCGGTATACGATCGAGATATTAGAATATCTGATCTATTCTTGATATTTAAAACTTTAAAAAATTCATAACGACACATCGTGGGTCGCTCGACATACTTACCACCCTACACCCCACTGAATATTATAATGACATTTCACGATTAATTATACTACGGCGACTTTGCTAATGCAAAATAAAAAAGATGCCTTGATAATCAGATTAATTGCCAAACACATAATGCGGTGATAATTCCAACATCAAGTCTGAGGTTATCAAGCGGGGAAAACTCGTCATCCCAAGCTCCAATCACGAAAGTATCACAAGGGCAATTGCGCGAGACATGACTCAAACCAACCAATAAGAAACCCATCTGACCGAGTTGCGACGAATCCTCCGATAATCAACAGCGCTTCTTGCTGAATCCCGCGCTCTCCGTGGGGTGTCCTATCCAATGGCTTGCGAGGACGGGTCTCACTCGTGGGTGAGATTGTCGAGAAGAGATGTGGCGTCATAAACCCCAAAACGGCGTCGTCATGTCGTGCTTTGAGAGTAAGGGTATTTGGGTGCTGGATTTCTCATTCAGACCTGAGCTTTTAAGCTTTAAGTAGCTAAGCTGTTGAGAGCATCTTGAGGTGTCTACATAGTGTCCCAGGCAGTCAACATGTCCTCCTTTCGCTTGCCGCGGAGTTCATCTAGAGCGACGTATCAGCACCTCGAACATCAAGATCCAGACGCCGCAGGGGCTGTCATCTGGACATCTGGCAGAGAAGATGAGATCCCCCTCCTCAGCGGCGACAACAAAACGCCACCAGTCTCCACGAAAGACCTTGACCTATTAGAGCCGTCTTCAACCCTCACGGAAAAACGCTTCTGGTGGCAACGAGGTGATGAACCAGATGGTGATGCCATCGCGACTCAGAAATCAGTGTTTGACGATCCTGAGCTCGCAAAGAGATATCAGCCTCGTCCAGACTGGGAAAACATTCATCGATTTGATCCTTCTGCTAGATGGACCTGGAACGAAGAGAGGAAACTCGTGAGAAAGATTGATATTCGCATCATGGTCTTTTCTTGTGTCATGTTTATGGCTCTACAGCTGGACAGGGCGAACCTCACTCAAGCACTCTCGGATAATTTCCTCCCAGATCTTGGCCTCACCACTGACGGTCTGCATCCTTGTTCTAACCCCTTTATCTCCATCGACAGCTGATTTTCCCCCAGATTATAACCTCGGGAATACAGTTTTCAAACTCTCGTTCCTCTGCGCCGAGCTCCCCTCACAGGTCCTCAGCAAATGGGTCGGCCCAGACAGATGGGTTCCCATGCAGATATGCGTCTGGAGTGTGGTATCAGCCAGCCAATTCTGGCTAACGGGCAAGACATCCTTTCTCGTTAGTCGTGCTTTGCTGGCGATATGCGAAGGCGGCTTCATCCCCGACGTGAGTGTGACCACCTTTACGCCCCTGCTAGGTTTCGAAACGCCAACGCAGATTATAGGTCATTCTATATCTTAGCTACTTTTACAAATCTCACGAGCTTTCGCTACGTCTTGCCTTTTTCTGGGCTGCCATGTCACTTTCTGACATCATGGCTGGGTTTCTCGCAGCTGGCCTGTTGCAGCTCCGAGGTCTACATGGATTTGAAGGGTGGAGGTACCTATTTCTGATCGAGGTGAGAGAAAAAAATCGTGTCGTGCATAGTTAAAAAAAGAGACTCATCATTTTACTCAGGGCGCTCTCACTTTCGTTGTGGGCTTATTAGCCGTCGGTCTGATGCCACCCTCGCCGACACAGACGGCGAACTGGTTCCGCGGGGAGCAGGGGTGGTTCGATGAGCGGTATTTAACTCTACCCCCCCTTGCTATATCTAGCTTCTCGAAGTTTTATTTTCTGACCCTTTCCAAAGAGAGGAGGTGATCATGGTTAATCGGGTGATCCGGGACGACCCTAGTAAGGGAGACATGCACAACCGCCAGCCCATCACCCTCAGCCTCCTGGCCCAGAGCCTTCTGGACTATGACCTCTGGCCACTGTACGCGCTCGGGTTGGTCTGGGGTCAGCCCGTGACGCCGCCGCACCAGTACCTTACGCTTATACTCCGCGAGCTGGGGTTTAGCACCCTTGTCACGAATCTGCTAACTGTTCCCACCACGTTTCTGACCATGTGCTCCATCATGGGCATCACGTACCTGTCTGATCTTCTCGACGAGAGGGCTCTCGTGGCAATGATATCTCAGATCTGGGCGCTTCCTTTTCTGATTTTTCTCTACGTAGTAGATGTTACACAGATAAATAGGTGGGCAGCATGGGTGATATTGACACTACTGCTAGCCTACCCATCCCGTAAGACACACACACGCACACACATCTACATCAGACAATATGACGACGCTAATTCGTGGGGTGCAGCACATGCCATACAGGTGGGATGGAACTCTCGCAACTCCAACGCCGTCCGGCTGCGCACAGTCTCGGCGGCCATGTACAACATGTGCGTCCAGACCGCCGGCATAATGGCGTCCAACATCTACCGGGCCGACGACAAGCCCCGCTACCGCCGAGGCAACAGGACCCTGATCGTCCTGGCCTGCGTCAATATTTGTTTGTATCTTCTCGTCAAGGTTTATTACGTCTGGCGCAATAAAACGCGTGAGAAGAGGTGGAACGCCATGTCGGAAGAACAGAGACAGCATTACCTCGATACGACAACAGATGAGGGGAACAAACGTCTGGATTTCCGATTTGCGCACTGATAACACGAAAACGTCAAAGCATGCATGCCATTTTCTTTACCTCGGATTTCTCCTTGGCAATAGCGCACCAGTCACTGGCTGAATCTGGCGCTGATATAGACCCCCCCAGTCTGTGTGGCCCAGCATCTTGGCCTCTACCTTTATCCAACCAGATACCGGGATGACGCAGTTGTGGCTTTGTCTGGACAGAGCTGACGTTTCAACAATGTTCTTGGGAGAACGGATTTTATCGCCTAGTCTGTCGTAGAACGAGGTCGGAGTGAGGATATCGCCGAGATGGATGGTGCCATGGAGGGGGATGCAGATGCCAAATAGTTGGATAGTGGTGCGGGACCTTGATGCATCCGGTTCCAGACCTGGGTGTCCCTGGCATGGCACGATATGGGTCACCTCTGTACTGTATTATCCGAAGCTAGCCAATTACCCCCAGAAAATGTGAAAGATTGCCCCGGCATAGTGTGTGAGGGGTATCTCCATCTTGTTTCTTGTCGGGGCCCTCCGTGAGCCGTATTGTGTTGAGAAGGGTGGACAAGGATGACGGCACACACACTCGGATCAAGGGAATAACGCCACCACGGGATGGAGATACAAACGTGTATATATTGATATTTCGTACGAGGCCCAGCCTCCCCAAGACGTACAACGATAAAAGGCCTTGGAAGGAACGCAACCACAACAACCGCTGAGATGCCACACTTTCTCTCCCTGGTAGACAGAGTTCTCTCCTCCCTCTTCAAGAGACCAGAGCCACACCCACCTCTACCCAGCATGCCTTCCATCATCCCTTCGACAAACTTTTTCTCTTCCTCTGTCAAGTCCGACTTTGAGGCTGCAAACAAGAAGTATGCGGCTACTTTCAACGAGGCCCACCTGCCCTCGCCGCCCCGTCGGTATGAGATCTACAGAAGAGTGTGAATTATGACATGGATCAAGGGCTGACGGCGCATTTTGCACAGAAAGGTGGTAATTGTGGCTTGCATGGATTCGAGACTCGACCCAGCTAAAGTGCTGGGGTTGGACCTTGGCGATGCCCATGTCATTCGAAATGGTCCGTTCCTGTGCCTGTCTTGTTTTCACGGAATCTGACACTTTTTGCTTTCTAGCTGGCGGACGAGCTGTTGAAGCTCTTCGTTCAATCTTGATCTCTCAGCAGATGCTTGGAACCCGGGAGATTATCGTCATGCACCACGTAAGATGACCCCATGATTCTTTTGTTGCTTGTTTTCCCCTCCCGGCAGAAGCAAAGACGACCGGCCCGGTTTATTGCCCCAGAAGTGCGATGCTAACCCCACGCTCCAAAACACAGACCGGCTGTGGCATGCAGAGCTTCTCCGACCACGAGTTCCGGTCCAAGATCCGGAAGGAGCTCAAGGAGGACGTCGACCACATGGCTTTCCTCCCATTCTCTGATTTGCGGCAGAGCGTACTGGATGATGTTGCATTCCTCAAGAAGAGCCCCCTGATCCTTGACGTGCCCATTATGGGGTACGTGTACGATGTCAAGACGGGCATGATTGAGCAGGTTGAGGACCCTGTTGAGTCCGAATCCGAGCCTTCCAGCCCTTAGATGGACAGGTGGGCATTGTACATACAATAGGCGTTGAGGGATTATATTTGGATGGGTTAGGTATGGGATGGATTGGCGGTTTCATTCAATAGCGAGCGGGCATCTAGCGGTTTTCACAGGGATATATACAAACGGGATAAATATTTAAGCATTTTTTTTTTTTTTCAACCAAGATTCAAATCTAAAAGCCATCTCTTGGACCTGCATGAAATTTTGGGGAGGCAAAAAAAAAATTCCCGTCGACGACGACTCTGTCCCCACTCAAGGCTCGGTTATCTACGACGAAATCTTGCATGAGGTAGTAGCCAAGCCGTGGTGAAATTCTTAACTTGTCTTGTGCATAAGCCCTTCCGTTATGTTCCGTGATTTTTTTTTGCCGTTGGAGGTATTTTGGTGAAGCTTTGGTGATCTATAGATATCCGTCTTGGCTGCACCTTGGCGTGCACGAGAGAGACATTTTGACAAAGCAAATCTCGGCCAAGCATCGCACTGCATCTTTTGCATATGTATGGATGCAAATCACTTTTTTTTATTTATTTCTCAGCCGCCATATGGTGTTTGGAAATGCCGAATTGTCATCAAGCCGATGTTTACATATGCATCCATGAGAGCAATCTCATCGCCCGCCCGGTGATTCAACGACTACACCCAATTGCGAGATGATGAGCGACACCATTCGCGTCTTTTCTGTAAAAACATACAGTTCACCTGACACGCACAGACATCTTCTACCAGAGAATGACTATTGATTGAATAACTATAGGATAATAGTAACTTGAAAGACATCCGGTGGAGCTGTCTCTATTACTTAAAAAGGTATGGGATTCCGGCGGGGAGTCCATGTTACGTGAATTTAGACTTAGTCACAAACTCTAAAGACGTCTCCGAGGCAGCTAGTTAGTACTGCAGAAATTAGTAATTCCATCTTTTGATAATGGGATTGACAATATCGGTCATTTATTCTCATCTTGCCTCCTTTTTACTAAGGTAAGAGGGGAAAGTACTCACCGGTGATTTCAGCACACAGATATTGAGTCAATTGAAGCATCAAATATCCCACACAGCGCTCATATCCACACCCATCTCACTGTTCAATCTGGTTCTTATACCGCGGATATCTTGCCCATCAAGACATTTAAAATGCATTCACAAACATTCAATAAGAAAACAGACGAGCTCTCCAGCTCAGCCAACCTCGTCTCCCGCTTCCTCGCCCTCGAACAAATCTACAGCGCCAACCAACTCGAAACATACCTCCACACCCTATCACAAAACCGAAACAACACTCACGACTCAAAACCAACAGATGTAGTCGTCCTGTGCGCTTCGGCAATCCTCGCCATTGCCGAGGCGGTATTTGAGTGGGCCGCCCGGCAGACAAAAACCCCAGATGGAAACCAGGAACATCCCAGGAGGATGGTGCTTGTCCTGTGCGGCGGTGTTGGTCCCTCTACTCCGTTCGTCTATGATGCAGTCAAGGCCAGTGCGCGGTACTCGTGCATTTTCGACAGTGTTGAGGGGAAACCTGAGGCGTATATTTTGAAGGTTATTGCGGAGCGATTTTATGGGTTGGAGGTTGGGGGGTCGGGTTTGACGCTATCACGAAGCGGCTTGGAAAATCATGGTTTGACAATCTTGATGGCCGACCGGTCTGTCAACTGCGGAGCAAGTCCGGAAGAGACAAAAAAGGTTCTTGAAAGTCATGGTATTCACAACCCGAGCTCCATCACCGTGGTCCAAGATCCAGCCATGAGCAGAAGAACAGTCGCATGCTTCGAGAACGTTTATACCAAGTCTGCACAAAAACCAAAGATAGCAAGCTGGCCTGTCTTGGCACCGGAACCGACGGCATATGGTGTCAAGTTGGATGATGGAAAAGGCCTGTGGTCAATGGATCGCTTCCTAGACCGTATACTTGGAGAGATGCCGGGAGTACGGGATACAGATCACGGATATAGACGAGGGTCTGGTTCATCTCGTGTTGATATTCCCGACGAAGTGGAGGATGCTTGGTCAACTGTTTTGGAAGGATACGGCTCAAGATGCTTCACACAAACCCTCAAAAGCTAGCGTGACAGTGCAAGGATAATTGGTTCTTGGGTACGTCCTTGCTGAATACTACCTACATCTCTACCCGCACCCTCAACTTGACGCACCCGCCTCAACAACCATTATGCTCTTCGAATTCGTAAAAACATAGAGAGGGACCCGGCAAGTTCGCCCGGTTGGAATGTGCATCTGATTCGCCCGCATCGGGCGTGTCCGCTCCTCAGCTGCAGGCATCGTGCCATGGATGACACTCACGGCTTACCAAATGGGTTGCGCAGATTCGTTCCCGGCGACGTCACATGATTGTAGGCTTGCATCTGGTGGAGATTTGATCTTGTTTTTGACTGTGCCTCAAAATGCCTTAGCTGAATTTCTCGAACCATTAAAGAACAGAAGCAAAATAGTTTCGGACATCTCGGCGCTTATCTCGCATTTCCGGCCCGGGATCAAAATATCATCGCCACACTCAGTCCATCGCATCTCCCCGAGAAACACACATCGGCAATCGCCTTTTTTTTTTGACAATAATGGCATCACTTACCCCACCTCTTCGACGTTTCAGCCTCGTCTTTTACGCTCCCCCCGCGTCCGTCGCAGCCTGTAAAGCCGCCATCTTCAAGGCCGGCGCGGGCCGCTACCCGGGGCCCGGGGGATACACGGAATGTTGTTGGCAGGCTACGGGCACGGGGCAGTTTCGTCCGGGAGACGCGGCCAACCCGGCTATTGGGGAGGTGGGTAAGCTTGAGGAGATCCCCGAGGTCCGAGTTGAGACTGTTTGCGCGGGGGAGGAGACGACCAAGAAGGTGGTTGCTGCGCTGAAGGAGTGAGTATGTGTACTGATAGTGACTTTGATGGCTGATTGCTGACCAAATGCAGGGCCCATCCTTATGAAGAGGTTGCTTACCAGGTTTATCGGATTGAGGACTTTTAGTCAACATGTTGTAAGCTATTGCCTGGATTGCTACTGAGGTGGAGGGTCTCGCGGCTACACATTCATTGCCTGGTGTTGCCACAATTGAAGCAGCATATTCCACGCTCACATACTGTGACCTCTTTGATAAACTTCTTCAGCAATTCCATTCTCCCCGCGCTGACTGCATTCACGCTAACCCTGCCAGCACAGGCGCTTAGCTAGGCCAGGCGAGATCTGGCATAAGCGTCAGGACATGATCTCAAGCACGGTCCACGTGAATTTCTCTGCATTTCTTGGGTTCTGACAGCTGGGTTCTTCCCTGTCCAGAATTGCCGTGTCTTAAAAGTCATGGTGTTGCCATTTTACTGCCGAAAAGTGAATGCATGTCTTGGCCTAGACTATTCTGCAAAGAGCCTTATCCCTACATGCACATTTTTATCCAGGGGTGGAAAAGAGTCAAGATTATTAGGGTATTATACAGAAAGTCTATCTTCACATCCAATTTTGGTAGTCATCTCTTCGTCCAAACCCAGCTTTAGATCAAGCAACAAGAACCTTTTCCTGCGGTAACAGCAAAGTCCACCTCTCCCCCGGTTTCCGACTCCACAACTTCTTAAGTGACTCTATACCCTTAAGCAGGTTTCCAAACCCACTCCTAGCATGATGCCTTCGAAGGACCTTTTCGAAAAACGCCTTGTGCTCGTCAAGTTGGGCATCTGATGCCGCTACAAACGTTGTCCAGATGAGCATGTGCTCCACGGGAGAGGTGTGTGGGATCTTTTTGAGTGATTCGATGAATTTTTCGAGGCGGGCTACCGAGCCTGGATTTCCTGGGATGGGCTCAAAGTTGAAGAATGCTGAGGTTTGGTCGGATAGGACTTGTTGGAGGTAAATGTCTCGTGCCTGGTACACGAGATCTACGAATTGTGTTGATAGTGATGAGTGTTGGGGATACTGCTCTATGCAGTGGTTTAGACAGCCGAATAGTTGGGCAGTTCGGGCCTGTGAGGAAATCATCTCGAGGCCTGTTTCTTCGCCGAGGTGTGGAGCAGCATAGACTCGAAGTCTGGACAAATATATTAGACACGAGAAATTATCCATCAAGGGTCTGTCAACTTACTTGTGCAACTCTCGCATGATAAACTCGGCCAAGATGCCAGTCCCGAGTCCTTCCTTGCCTCCGATAGCATTAAACGCTGACTCCATCATCCGAAACAGAACCGGAAAGTCAGAACCACCAGTCACCAGAACCGCAGTGATGAGCAGCAAGAGACTTATCAAGACCGAATGCTTCTCAGTTTGATCAACGTTGACGAGCTCCTGTCGCTGTCGTAGACCTCGAAGGGTGCGTCCACAGAGCTGATACGGATCCGGGACGTAAAAGTCACGAATGTCAAAGTGTCCGCCAAAGATGGTGTGTTGCTGGTTGTTGGCGTGTAGGTTGTGGGACAGCTTGTTTAGGTGAAAGTGAAAAGCTGAGACGGTGAGGACGGCGTCCATGACAAGTTCGTCGGTCTGGGCTAGAGGTAGTAGTAAGTGACGCCAGTCGTTGTGTACGCCGTCTATAGCGACCATCTCGGTCGAGATGTACTGAGAAACTAGAATTCGTTAATAACTATATGCTGCTTTGTTCAGTTGATCACATACAGTGTAGAAACAAGTTCCTCTTCCATCCTGGCGTGGTCTGGGGGATCTCCTGGAGAAAGAGACTGCAGAAGATGGTATGGTCCTCTAACCAACCAATTCCTCCAGGAACAAGGTCCTGAACGTCGGATATGATGAACTCAATGTCGTCATCGTCTTGCTCCTCAGACTCGCCATCTGTCGTATCCGGTAAGACCAGGTTCACCGTTTTAGTCGACTTTGACGGTATCGCAACATGTTTATCGTTTCCGGGAAGACTCCATGAATTCCTACCACTGCTGTTAGCAGGGACGGCAGATTCGACTCTGGTGAATATATGCGCACTCTTCATAAACCCTCTCGATGGTCTTTCCTGCCCATTTGCCCCTCGCGGCGACACCTTTGTTGAACCGATGACGAATCCCAAGTCCACTGCACTTTAGACCGCGAGAGGCGCATTTGTTGCAGCTAGGCTCGGTTCGGTCGCAGTGAATGCGTCGTTTCGAGCACTCGTGGCAACCTGCTAGAGTCAGTAAGGATATCCTTCAAAGAAATGATGCTGTATTGACCCTTCGTCTTTGGTACATATGGCCGTTTCTTTGGCGGCATTGGATGGCATTCACAACTTCTTCAACCCCCCACGTTTTTACTACCACTTCTTGTCTGAGCAAATCGGATCGAGCTTGAGTTAATGGCCGTGGATCGCATGAACGGGCCGGGGTTTTGCTCAAGAGGGACGGGCCTTGGTCTTTTTAAAATTCAGGCACATCACATGGATGTCCCCCAAACTTCCCCGCAGTGCGAGTGAACAGCTCCGCAGATTGGTTCACGCTATTCTAGAAGCTAGCTTGGAAGCAGATGTTGGAGGCGAGGGGCTAGACTGGAATAGGAGGGTGAAATGAGAGCAGCTCCGATTTTAGGCAAATGTGAGTGATACCATTGGTGGGTGCTTTCAGGGGTGGCTTGAGGTGCTTGGATGGCCTCATTCTGTGACTGGCTAGAACCCCAAGGAACCATCTCCAACGGCCGACGATCGGATGTTCCTTGTATGACCTTGTTTGCGAATCTCCTCATCTTAGAGGCTATTGATTATTGCGGAGGCAAGGATTACTATTTAATAGAACGTAATATCTGCTACTTCTACTCTTTTATAGGGCTGTTGACCCCGGGCCCGGACTGTTTTGACGGTCCGATAAAGCTGAGGCCCTTCACGACGTGTCCATTTCGAACCACGCGATCACGCCTCATGATGCAGAGACTCGAGTAGCCGCATACACAACATCATGCATCATGCAGGATGACAGTTTCGATATGCTTGCAGAATCACTGATAGAAATAATTGGGCGAGTTTGACATGCCTACTACCCTAAGGTGACACCTGACATGGCGCGAAAACGACGAGTTCACTAATGCAAACCCTGAGCCCTAGAGAGTTTAGAATTTCCATGTTACGGTGCCGCTAGTAGTCGGAATAAACAGTGATTTCTGCTGCCATGGTTAACCTTTAGGTTAGAGGAGGGGGAGAGAGAAACAACTTCTTCCATAATCTTAACATGGATATTCATCTATTGTGGGAAAACTGCAATTAAGAAAGCGAGTCTATTGTGTTTATACCCTTAGTGTCCTAGGTAGATATAATACTGCTATATAAAAATTTCCTCAAACCAAGCAATGGATTGTAGAAATGCTTGCTCCTTAGCAAATCGCTGCACGGCTATAGAGGGATCACCTCGCACCGCAAAGCCATGTTCCACGCCGGAGAAGAGGTTGATTTGGTATCGTTGGCCTGTCTTGGCAAGAATACTCTCCGACTCGTGACGCTTATCCGTGGTGAAGATGTCGTCGTTCTCAGCTGCAGCAATTGACAACGGCCCGGAAATGGTGGCCAGTTCGTCAGCCTCGACAAAGGATGGGTGGGCGATGAAACCACACTCGATACCATTCTTATAATGACGAATGACGTACTGAAGATAAAAATTAGCATAGTTGAATGGTACGAAGAAATGATGATGCACGGAATGATGAGGAACTGATCTCACCTTGGCTCCCAGGCAGTAGCCGACAGCACCGATACGAGCCAAGCCGAGAGACTTGAGGTGAGAAATGCCCTTTAAGATAATTGGATCAATAGCCTCTGGCGTATGAGGGTTGCTTCCATTAGACCCATGAGATATCCAACCCATGATGTCGTAGTCATCAGGCATATGGAAAGGTGCAGGATCGCCGTTAAAGATATCCAAGACTAAAGTGGTGTAACCTTGAACGGCGAATAAGTCGGCCATGAGTTTGCTGTTCTGCCATATTCCGAGGATATCTGGTACATAGAGGATGCCCACGTTTCGCGACTGTACTTGGTTGGGTGGCGTGGCTAGGTAGGCGTCGACCTGGCCTTCGAGGACAATCAGGTCTCCCGTGGGTTCACCTCTGTGAGACATGGATGAGCATTTAGCTTCACTATCATTGACTGCTGTGGACTCACTCATGGAGGCTCCCAAGTGAACAACACTGCCTAGGAGCAAAAGAGGTCATGTTTGGTGTGTCGTGACTGTGTGGGACTTCATTTGTTGGACAAGAAGCACCGGCTTTATTGAGAGAAGATAGAATAGCACAGCAGCAACTTGATTGCATCCTTCTGATAACTGTCTTGGCCGGGAGCCTCATTAATGCAACGACAAAGCCGCCGCGGATTGTCGGTACGGAACACGGCCCGACGTATGCGTTGTCGGCTAGGGCACTGCACAGCAGGCGCATACTGTAGGTTGCCGATCGGCACCACAAATGGAGACCGGCAGGATCGACCAGCGACTTCTTGTCATTCAAAAGTTAGCACAAGATGCTACGCACGTGCATCAACCGCCGCGTAGGTAAGTACGGACATATTGACATCCGCTCCCTGATCCTTCAAACACCTACATACCCGACTCAACCTAGCTCCCCTAACTAGTCTCGACCAATCCTTGCATTACCTACTACGATCATCATGTTTGCGGATATCACAAAGCCGCCAGCCCCGCTTCCCACCTCGCAGCTTCAGACTCTGAGTGAGGGCGTGTCCCTGCTACCTCCCCTTTCACGACGTGGCCATGGACCCGGCCTGATTATCCTGCACCGGCATACAGAGGATCCGCTGGCCTTTTATGATGGAGCGCCGTCACCATTGCTTAAATGGGCCGAAGAGGGATACGCCGTTGTCCAACTGGAGCCTGCGTCTTTCAACGGCAGGTCAGCCGAGGATGTATTGTGCGAGGCTGTAGAGGCCCTCAATCAATGTTCAAAATGTGATCCAAAGGGAAATGTTGGCTTAGTGTGTAAGTGGAAGCCTCTACCTTGCCCTCATTTTCCACCGTTGACCGCACACAGCGTATGAGCCCGACCTCTGGAACCAAGCCGCCTCAGCGCTGGTTCAAGTTCCCCAGATCATTGCAGGCGTCGTATACGTTGATGCATCCACCCTCAACAGCCTCGTGGCAGTCGAGATCCCCATATTGAACCATGTAACTGGACAGACCGGCCAGTTGGCTGCGTCTACTAAGCAGCAGGGTGTCACCCAGTACAAATATCCCACGATGAAGGGTTACGGGTTTGCAACACCTGCTAGTGAGAATTTCCACTATATCACAGAATCCATATCGCATACACGGAATCTTCAGTTTCTCAAGCCTCTCATGGGCGGGCCGAATTTCGACCTCGAGACAATCTGGGAAGAACATACCTACTACGAATTCGCTGATCGCTCTGTTGAGCACACAATGAGCACCATGGTGCAAGAACCTTATGTCAACCATGTTCCTACAGTACGTTGGCAGCTAAGATGCCTATTCCGTACCAGACTAACACTGCTGCAGCTGACCGGCGGTATTGGTCGCCAGAAGCTCACCAACTTCTACCGACATAATTTCATCTTCAACAACTCCGCTGACACCGAGTTGGAGCTCATCAGCCGTACGCTAGGCATCAACACGGTTGTCGATGAGTTCATCTTCAAGTTCACTCATGATCGAGAGATTGACTGGCTGTAAGTCACTTACAAACAAGTCGAGACGGCTTAAAAACCCTACGTTTGTGCTGACAATTATCCATAGCCTACCTGGCGTCCCACCAACAGGACTAAAGGCGGAAGTGCCCTTCACTGCCGTTGTCAACATCCGTGGGGATAGGTTGTACCATGAACACATCTCTTGGGACCAGGGGACTGTTCTGAAGCAGCTTGGCTTAATGCCTGACTATCTGCCTTTTCCTTACGATCTACCAGAAGCAAAGGCAGGCTCATTCGAGTATCGCGTTCCCGTTGCTGGGCCAGAGGGGGCGGTGAAGATGAGGGATAGGAACGGCGTGCCATCCAACGAAATGTTCAAGTTTGAAGGGAGAGGAACGGAGGACAAATAAATAAGAATAGAAGAGGGGCTTGAGTAGCTTTAGCTAATAAACCGTACCTTGCTTGGTGGTATCCGCAACTCGGTCCTGTCTTGGAAGCAACTGCTTGGCTTAAGACAATCCAGCTGAGACTTGATGCCTAAGACTTGAAAGCATGATTTATGAAGCTACTTGCTGTCTAACGCTTTAAACTCGTCCGAGAAGAACATCCTGATATGTGTGTCCTTGGAAGCCCCTGTAATACTTTCTGCTTCCTTCTGGTCAAGGTCAAAGGCAGAAAGTTCATCTAGATAACTCTGTAATCGCTCTTTTCGGCCACTCGTAGTCACGACTCGAACATGCTGTTGAATAGCCCACTTAAGTAAGATGGCCGACTCGCTCACGCCATACTTGTCCGACAACGACTTGATGATGTCGTTGACTGGGCCAGGCTGAGGATTCGTAAGGGGAACAAGACACGCAAAAGCTTCCATCGGAATCCCTTTCCCTTCAAGGTATGTCTTAAGATGGGATTGCGGTAGGTAAGGGTGCATCTCGACTTGATCAACCGCCGGCCGTATCCTCGCCGTCTCGAGTAGGGTGCCGATATGCTGCTCGCTGAAACTCGAGACTCCGATGTTTCTGGCGAGGCCTTTGTCAACGCAAACTTCCATCCTGCGCCATGCTTCCTGAAGATGAGATGGGGAGGAGGCTGGGAAGGGAGAGTGTATGAGGTACCTGGAGCGAGGCGGTCAGCTGGGCTGTTCAGGGCTGATGGTGAAAACGATGACCTACATGTCCACATACGAAGTCTTGAGCTTGGATAGGGTCTCCACAAGAGCTGACTCTGGGTCGTCGAGATTTAGAGTCTTGCTGACGATGAACAGCTCAGATCTTGGCACCCTCGACTCTTCAAGGGCGATCCCTAGCTCCCGTTCATTGTTGTACACTTTTCAAGTCATATCAGTACAAGAAGCACTTGAATACTAGGCAAAGTCTTACTCTGAGCCGAATCTATGTGTCGGTATCCAACTTCCAACGCCGTCTTTATCCCATCGACAATCTTGCGGCTAATGCCCTCGCGACTCTCCTCAAACCATAGTGTCCCGACCCCAAAGGCCAGAGGGAAAGGGCCGGTACTCTCTGCTGGGTGCTGCATTGTGTGTATGTGTGTGTGGTTTGTGCTGGGTGCTCAATCTCACTGGTGCTTTTTGAATCGACGGGAACTCGGAGGTGACCCGACCGACAAAATGTTCATGATTTTATCTCGATCTCAACCAAACTGACTCGTAGCCGACTGAGAAGGCGGATATGTTCCTGGTACAATACCCGCCGGGAATGACCTGATGTTGATACAAGACTGACAAGCGAGAGTCCGAAGACGGCTCGGGGAACCTTGATAAACATTGAGGTGGCTGGATTGGTCTGGATCTAGTCCATGTATCTGAAGTAAACCCCCGGATCTCGGCCCGTGGGCTGCCTCACGGCTATGACACTTGCTGGATGGTAGGTGAGGGCAATGCTAATGAAGGAACCTGAACTCAATTACCACGTACTTTTCTTGGCAACAGAAACAATGGCCGTCATGAAACTGAAAAGTTGAGGACATTATGGACCAGTATGAAGTCTAGTACCTGACTGAAGACGCAGCCAAGGCTGGGAGTGAGTCGAGGGCAGTGACATGGCTGTATCGAGAGATCAAAGTGTCCCAGCACTTTCAATACGGTAATAATATTATAGCCGGTAGTTGACCGTTACCATTAATGCAGTGATCCTAATAGCAATATCACCTTGACACGCCAGCATGCTAACGCTAGATGAATACTCGCAGCCATCATCAAGTTGCCAGACTCTCGGGTCCAATGCCAAGATCATCCCCTCATCCGACAACCCCATACCCGACAGCTGGTGGCATGGATTCCCATCCTCGTTATTTCATGCCGTGAATGACACCTCTGAAAAAAGGCCATCATCCACGATAGCAATGAATTACCACGTGTTAGTACCGACACATGCAGCCGTAGTCACATTTCCCCGCGTTTCTAGCTTCGCTTGTCTGCGGGGAGAGATACGGCGCAGATAACGGGGCTTTTTCTGGCTCCAGACGAGCTTATCTGTGGAAATATCCCGGGTACACTATCAGTGGTGCAGGCGGAGGAGATCCGGCCGAAGATGTGTATCGCGAGCTAGCTAGCAAGCGAGCACCGGCGGGGACATGGTGATATCGCCTCGATGCTGGGGGATGGTGATTGACTCATATATCAGCTATCCAGGCTGTTTGATTCATCATCTCCATCTTCACGGCAGCATCGCACACGACAACGAGCAGCAACAATGACAAGCGACACCCCCAAAGCCCTCGACGATATCGAGATGAAGCGCAAACCTTCAGACGCGGACGTCCAAGAGGGGATCGTCGATGATATGGCAGTCGAGTATTCGGACGCCTACTACCGCAAGCTCCTCTGGAAGATCGACCTCTGGCTTCTGCCGCTCATGTGGATCTGCTATGGCACGCAACAGACTGACAAGACGTCCCTCAGTGTCCAGGCTGTTTTTGGCATTCGTGAGGACACGGGCCTCGTGGGCGAGCAGTTCAACTGGCTAAGCACCATCTTTTACCTCTCGTACATGGTCTGTGAGGGTCCTGGTAACTGGCTCATGCAAAAGTGCCACACGGGCAAGTTCCTGTCTATCGTCATGGTTCTCTGGGGTGTAATTGTGTTGTGCATCGCTTTTGCAAAGAACTTTGCACACCTTATGATTCTCCGGACTTTTCAGGGTGCTCTTGAGTGCACCATCTCTCCCACCTTTATGCTCATTACCGGCGCGTGGTATACCTCCCAGGAGCATACTCTGCGCTCTCTGATCTGGGGAACCTCAAATGCTGGAATGAACATCCTGGCTGGTCTTAGCATGTACGGCATTGGTCTTCATGCTGAGAAGCACCCCGGCGGTCTGGCTGCTGTGAGCAACCTCCAACCCCTGCGAGTTGAGCCTTTAGCTAACCCACTTGACCAAACAGTGGAAGGGCATCTCATTCTTGCTAGGAGCCTTGACTATCACCTGCGGCATCCTTGTCTGGTTCGTCCTTGGAACTCCCCGTGAAGTTCGCTGGTTGAGCGAGGACGAGAAGCGCGCTGCTATCGCCCGCGTCGTTTCTAACCAGACGGGATCTGATCGCGAGAAGAGATCCGAGTTTAAGTGGGAGCAAGTCTGGGCCACGTTCAAGGGTAAGATGTTCGAGTCAAACCGAGAAAAAGCCTACTTACGCCGTGTCTAGACCCCCAGACCTACTTCTTCTTCTTTGTTACCATCATCAACGCTCTTCCTAATGGTGCCAACACAACCTTTTCCAAGCTCATCTGGAAGTCATTTGGCTTCACGCCCCTGGAGACGCTGCTCAAGGGGTCCACCCCCTACTACTGTGTGAGCATCTGCTGGTTCCTAGTGGTCGGCTACGTTACTCTCAAGAAGCCCAACCTTCGATGTAGGTCTCTGTTGCCTCCTTTTGACTCGCCAACTGACAAAGACTAGTCATCATGATGATGTTCTCCCTCGTGCCGGCTTTTTCGGGCATGATGGCTCTTGCATTCTTGCCTAAAGATGGCATGAAGTGGACAAGATGGGGCATGTACATCCTGCAAGTCTTTGGATCGCTGCCCGGACTCAGTGAGTTTTATTCCATTGCGAGCATCTAGGACATCACAGCTGGCTAACCACATCTTGGCCAGTGATCTGGACCTTCCTTCCATCCAACGTCGCAGGCCGAACCAAGAAGACGGTCACAGCCACGATCCTCTTCATCGCTTATTGTGTCGGCAACGCCGTCGGAGCCCAGATGTTTGTTGCCTCGGACGCCCCTCGATACATCCGAGGTCTCACCGCCTGCGCCGTCCTCTACTGTGTCGAGTTCTGTAGCATGGGAACGTGGCGAGCCTACTGTGAGTATACTGAGAGTCTGCCTGCCCGATCTACACTAACTAGGATCCTTAGACATGTGGGAGAACCGTCGACGGGCCAAGCTGATTCGAGAGCAAGGCATTTCTGAAGAGGAGAGTCTGCGCCTTGGAAAGGAGAATGCGGAGGCTGACATGACTGATCGGGAGAACATTCACTTCAAGTACAAGTATTAACCCAAGTTGAGGGTAATGATTAAGCCAGACTGCTAGTGATCTGGCTTGGTGGACTTGTATCGCCCTCGGTCCCGGGGAGAGGGCATCAGGAAAGGGGAAGCTTCTAAATAACATCAAATAGTGTACTGAATTTGGCCGATCAGACATTTCTGATGAGTTATAACCCGCAGTCTTTCATCGTTCGTGATTTGAGTATGGCTGATTAGTATATTCCTTTCTACTCTTACCATGGATGCTTTTCTTCCTTCGGTATGCTGGTTCATCACATGGCTCAGCACCATGTCAGCTCTACAGAGATGACACCTCATTGCAACTAAACATCTCCTTCAAACACACTCACTCAGTTGACATAATCAAATCATTTCATGGACCATTCTCCTTCTTCAAAATTCATCTTGTTATTTAATTTTCGCCTATGCCTTGCCACCGCTAAAGATCTCGCCGATTCTGACAAGCTCATCCCAACGCTGATCCTTCTGAACCTCAATAGTGCCCTCCGGAGTGATAACCTTCATTTCTTGTACAGTCTTGGTTCCGTACTCATAAGTCTCGTCGTTATTGACAAAGGCAACCAAGATCCGGATCCAGTCTGCCATAAGTTGTCTTTCCTTCGGGGTCGGCCCGTATGATATCGAGAAGCTGTTTTACTGTTAGGCCAGGATTTTGAAACCAACAAAAGACGATTGGACGTACTTCCAAAAGGGCTTATCCATCGCGTGTGCAACTCCAAATGACAACGGCGCTACTTTCTCGTCGATGAACGATAGCCGGTAGGCGATTTGATAGCGCCATATATCCCTGATATTCACCCCGTTCTCTTCCAGGTGCTTCACGAGTGCTCTAGACGGTGCCCTAACCTGGCCGTCAGAGATGATGTTGCCTAATGGGCGGATCAGCCAGAGAACATGACGATTGTTGAAGGGGAGCTTCCTACCGAATAGCTTCTTCCAGAGAACCAAGTCGTTGGATGTCGGTAGCGGATAGCAGTCAATAGCCCTGTCCGCGACTTCCGGGGCATAATAGTTCATCACTTGCATCTTGAGAGACTCCAGTGTTGGCTCTTCTGGACTATTATACGTAGAGTACAGAGTCTCTTCGTTGGCAACTTCACCGATGAGAATCTTGTATCCCCTAGCCTTGAACTCGTCGGCAAATTCCTTGCTCTCGATATACTCCATCATTCCAGAGTGAATAAAGAGGTCATCAGTGACTGGACGAAAGGTGTGGTGCGTCAGCTTGGGGATGGCTTCGATCAACTCCTGGACGCTTAGATTCCTCAGGGACTCAAGTTTCCTATCGGCAGGCCACGATTTTTCGACCCCGAAATGTTTGCACACCTCATCAAACTGGACCTGGGTGTCCCTTAGGGACTTGGGCTGAGCGGGTATCGCGTTCGAATCCATAAAGACTCGCCGGAATAGGGGAGCGCCGTGGCCTGGCTGGCGGAACTCGTGTAGCATCTGGGCCTCGACACTGTAGGCTCCAGCGCTTCGGCCGGCGAGTGTGATGTTGTCTGGGTCGCCTCCAAACAGGGAAATGTTCTCCTTGACCCATTCAGCCGCCATTCGCTGGTCCCAGAGCCCAAAGTTGCCACCCGAGACGCCGCCGCTCTCCTCAACCAGATCCTGACCAGCGAGGAAGCCAAATATGTTCAGACGGTAGCCTATAGCCACAACGATGGTGTTGAGACCACCAGTGGAGATCAGTTCGGTAGGATCCATGCCGGGTTCCTGTGAAGGGTCACCCATCTGGAACCATCCACCATGCAACCAAAGCATAACGGGCCACTTGCTCTTCCTTTCGTCTCCCACAGGAGTCCATACGTTGACAAAGAGGCAATCCTCGCTGTAAGCCCCGTCGCCGCCCTCGGCCTTGCCGACGTGGAATGCCTTCTGGGGGCATACCGCTTTGAACTTGGTGGCATCCAACGGGCCGCCTGTGTCATTTTTGTAGGTATAGCCTGTTGGGAGCCGCCTGGGCTTGCGCCAGCGATGCTCCCCTGTTGGGGGAAGAGCATAGGGTATGCCGGCATATCGACGTGACTTGTCGTCAAGCTGAAGGCCGCGGATAACTCCCTTGTCGCCTAGGTCTAGATCAAAGGGCTGTTCGTTGTACGAGATTGTGTTTCCCATCTTGACAGTGTGAATTGAGTAAAAATGGTCGAAAAGGCAATCGCGAGAATAGCCATCAAAAGGACTGAGAACTTGACGATTGATGCATTTACGCAATAGTCACTCCGTCTGTCGGCTGCCGAGATCCGTCCCTTATCGGCGGCGGCCGGCCCCCGCACGGATCTCCGGCCGAGGGATCGGATAGATACAGGCGGGGCGGAACTTGTTCTCGCTCCGGGTTGCCCGACTTGACGATCCTTCTGAATAGCTAAGTAGACCCTTGTCGGACACACCAGAAGAGAGTGCAAGACTAAAGTCACATCTCATATCGCGATCAGCTTCAACATATGAACAAATCCTACCAGCAGCAATCATGGGCAGCATTAGGCACAAGCTAACACCGGTGGATCTCTCACATCACATCAACGTTAAGAGCAAGTCTCGGCACCCATCACCTCTTAAGGACATTATCAAGTTTATGGGCTATGATGGCATGATCAGCTTAGCTGGAGGTACTTTTTTTTTACAGGATAGTCACCTAAGATTACCAGCTAACCATGCGATCAAGGCCTTCCTCACCCTTCTCTATTCCCCCTTGAGCAAGCCAAATTTGAGTGCCTCGCTCCTCCAGCGGCTCCGTCTCAAAATACGACCGAGGCTGGGCTTGTGAGCCTCAACCTTGGCCGAGGATCATCACCAGGGGACCTGGACCTCACACAATTTCTGCAGTACGGTATGGACGGTCCGCTTCGGGCTTGTGTCGGCACTGGTAGTTAATATTATGATATAGGATCTGGCGCTGGTAACCAACAGATGATCCAGCTCGCAACACAGCTCACCGAGAGAGTGCACGCTCCGCCCTGTGAGTACGAGTGTCTCCTACACCCGGGAAACACAAACGCATGGGCAAAGGTGGTCGGCCTACTCTGTGAAGATAACGACTACGTCATTGTCGAGGAGTACACATATCCTTCGGCTCAGGCACTTTGGATCCCACTCGGAATCAAGGCGGCTCCCGTGGCGGCCGACGCGGAAGGCATCCTGGCGACCAGTCTGAGGGATCTACTCGAGAACTGGGACGAAAAGGCCAGGGGAAGGGGACGACCTAAGCTGTATGAGCTTTTTCCGATCCAAGTGATGACTTTCCTAAACTGACCATGTGTCTCTGCAGGCTGTATCTCGTCTCGGTTGGCTCAAATCCAACTGGCATCACAATTTCGGCGCACCGGCGTAAGGAAATATACGCCGTCTGTGTCGAGTTTGGTACGTACACGAGATGCCTCGCTATCAGTGCATTTTCTAACTCCCCATCCAGACTTGATCATTGTCGAAGATGATCCGTATTACTTCCTACAGTTCCCGGGGTACTCGCCTCAAAAGGAGGACAAGCCCTTCCAGCCGGTACCAACACAAGACTTCCTCAAGTCACTAACTCCATCCTTCCTCTCTATGGACACTCAGGGCCGTGTCGTCCGCCTCGAATCCTTCTCCAAGACGCTATTCCCTGGCCTACGGCTCGGCTACTTTGTCGCCAACCCCGTCTTCACCGAGCGGCTCCTCCGCGTGACCGAGGTCGAGACACAAGACCCCGCGGGTCTCAGTCAAGCCTTTACACTCGCTCTCTTCAAGCACTGGGGGATTGACGGGTACCTATCGTGGCTGCAGAGCCTGCAGCATCAGTACGAGACCAGACGGAATTGGCTACTCTCAGCCTTTTACGACCAGTTTACCGTCGTGCCAGCTGCAGACTCGCCGGTTCCCACCGCGCAGGGCGATGTGGCCTGCCTCCAGGACAAGAACGGCAAACTGCGGCCCGTCTTCAGCTATGTAGACCCCGGGGCCGGCATGTTTGTGTGGTCCAAGTTCTACTTCGATGGGGTCACCCGCTTCACCGAGCTCGAGAGCCAGTCACCCGAAGACCCGGAACAGGCCTTTGCCCAGGAACTCTGGGAAGCCTTGGCCGCTGGTCTCGTTCTATTAACTCCTGGATCATACTACCATGCCTGGCAGGGCGCCGACAAGGTGTCGACCAAGGCTCGAGGAGCAGATCCTCGGTCCGCGTACTTCCGATTCTCGTTTGCAACTCCCACGGTATGTATGGCCTCCAACGCCGTGTAAGATACCGATATTAATACTACTTTGTTCCAGAAAGAGAAGATTCACGAGGGCGTTAGCCGTCTAAGAAAAGTGGTGGGCCAGTTTTGGGAGGAGGCAAGTTGAGGTACTACCTAAATAACCTGCCTGGCATATTCTCAAGGTATGAGAGACTGAACTACATACCTTCGAGTCCAGCTTCGAGTCCAGCTTCAGCTCTAGGTTCAATTACAAAAGTTCGTCCATCACAATGTGCCCCAGAAGTTTGCGCACCCCGTTACAGATGACTCTAGGCTGAACAAGTCGGGCATCTGGCTGTTAAGCATGGCCGAAAACTGAAGGTCCAGGTCTAGTGAAGAACCTTGATGGTTTCTTGTCATATTTCCCAGTGTTTGTTCAATGATTGCCCTCCCCTTGGATGCGCCTGAGCATGCCCCCTCCAAGTCGTGTAGGAATCGGACACACTTCTCCACGTCTGGATCAGGCCTGTCGGGTGATGGATCTTTCATCCATAGGCTGGAATCGTCATCGTCAGTTCCATATCTCCAAGCCTTTCTTGAAAACGGGTGTCATGATGTCTTACAGAGCCAAGCCAGATATTGTTAGGCAGTGGACGGACAATGCCAAGTAATGTGATGGTGGAACAAAGTCTCGTACCAACTCGGCCGCGTTAATACAGCTACGAGCGGCACTAATGCAGTTTTTCACAGGGTCAAGTTGACTGAAGGACTCCTTGTCATTGGAGAAGGTCCTGGGCTGTTGTTGAGCATTCTAAGGGCACATTTGTGAGGGATACAAGGCACCTTACCTGTACAGATTGAGGAGAGATCCTGCATGAATGACGAAGACAAGAATGGACATGGTCAAGGTCGGTCCCCGATCCAGGGTGCTACAATAATAGTAAGCGACGTCTCCAATGATGGCTGGACTCGGTCGGGGATATACTTGGCAGAGAAACGAATCTCGTCCGGTAAACCATCAAGCCAGCCATCCAGAGATTTCTCAATCTCTTTGGCCGACCTCACCATCCGTCTTCTACCTTGTGGTGAGCCAAGACTTGCTACACTGGCCGGCGCCTGGAGATGCTGGATCCTGCTGGATATTTGACATAGCTGAGTGAATGCCAGGAAGCCCGATAAAGGTGACTTCGACGACGCCGGCTGCTCATCGAGGCCCTCTGTACGGCCACACGCTGCCTCGAGCTCTTCGTCCGGGATAGACTGAGGCAGGGCGCAGGAACAATCGCCATCGTTGGCAGCCATTGGTCTTCCAAGGCAGACAGACGTAACTCTACGAGAAGACGTCATCAACGGGTGTCTCACACAGTCATCAAGTGTTGGATGAGATGACTTACCTGTCGAGACAGTATATGCTCCACCAGATGCGTCGAGACACCTCAGCCTCCAGCAGAGATACCCCTGGGTCCCTTGTTGAGTCTTGGGATGGCGCCGTCTATTACACATGAGCGAGGCAACTTTGTGACGGAAGGAAAAGACACACGAGGTTACTGAGATGCATTCCGAGATCTTGGGCTGCCCTAACAGCCTGCCCAGCAAAGTGCCAGCTCGATGATAGGGTATTCCACCCGGAGCAGCACATAGACACGAGTGCTAGACATTGTGTCCGTTCCACACTTGCCTGGCCGGTGGTTGAGAAATGCAGTAGCAGCGCCTTCTCGTAAAAATCCAAGCCGGGGAAGGCCGATTGGTTTCCGGAGGCGATTAGTCCCGACGCACATGCACACACGGCGAAGAAGACGGAGAGAAACTCTCTGTCTCGTGGTGTCTGCTTCTGGGTAACGTATAAGTGGTTGTAGCGATTCATGAAATGAGGTTTAAATAAGACTGGGAATGTGTAGTGCAGCTGATCAAAGTAGAGGCCAATAAGCATGTCGGCGATGTATCGCGGAGGCAGGTTAAGATCGTCGGGTTTTGGTAGGTAGGGCAGCTCGCGCCATTTGAGGCCTTGGATGAAAAGAGGAACCTCGACCAAAGGGTTACTATCACTCTGCTCTGCTCCATTTCGCATATTAGTAGCAAAAACGGCCGGCTCTGGGTTTTTTGGAGGGTTTTCAGTAGTCAAGCTCTGGATGGATTTGATGAGGAGTTCGTTACAGGCGCCGCCAATGAACCTAGACAATCCAAGTCAGCGGCGATGGGATGGCACAGGGTGGGGGCTGAAGGCATACCTCAGCTTCCCATACGAGTCAGGAACCAGTGAACCAAAGGTTTCCAGGGTCGGGTCATGCTGGAGGATCAAGTCAACAGACTCTTCAGACAGGCCGGGCTCAGTCTCTGGGTTGGGGCTCCGGTGATGGGATCCATCATGGTAGGCATCAGAGTCATGTTCGGGTTCAGACGGCGCAAACTCGGTATGAGACGCTCCTGATGCCGGCCCCGAACCGGGCGGATTGAGGAGCGACTGCAGATGCTGAGAAACATGCTCCAGTTCCGTAGCGGCAGATCCTCGTGGTGAAGGCTGGATCTCACTGGGCAGCTTCTCAATGGCGCGGGTGAGTTGAGCCGTGACAGCTTCTAGCCTCTGACACAAGGTATCAAGCTGCTGGAAGCGAGCCTCAAATAATGTAGCATAACTACCAGCGATTAGATGAATGCCACCGCACCTCGAGCTGGTGGGGGAGAAAGTGCTTACCTGCGACTGCTGGAAGCATTGTCGTTGCTTCCAGGGTACTCACACGTGAGATGACGAGAGCCGCAGTTATGACAAGGGTTATTCCCGTCGCATTTTATCTGGATAAGACAGGATTATTCGTATCAGTCGGACTGATCTTGAGACAGGACTCAAGGAGATGTTTGTTTGCCCACCTTTTTGCGCCGACAAGTGACGCATGCTTGCCAGACACGGGGCGCAACTCCTTCACCAGGCTCTTTACTCATAATTTCCGTCAATCAAGTTGATGGGCATGGGATGCACAATGCTACAGCAGCAGGAAAATGGCAGATGGCAATGGGTTGGATGTCCCAAGATCGATAGCTGAGTGAGTGGCAGGCGATGATCCCATCGTCGTGTGGGTGGTTCCATTGGCCATACCTAACTAACCCAGCGGTACTTAGCCGCGCACTGGTTCCGTCTACAGTACCCATCTCGGCCGGCCTAGGATAACGGGCCCTAGATGGGAGTTCGGTGTTCGTTATCCGCACCTTGATAACGCTGGAGCTCGGGTTTACATCTGTGGGCCGAGTGCGGGGGATGGCCGCCTATCCTATCCTCGTTTAACCACGAATCCCTTTCACTAGTTAGTTACCTGTTCCGTGAAAGAGGGGACGGGAGCGGTTGGCGACCTGGCACTCAAGGGTTGTTTTATCGCCGATGGACCCATCAAAGGCTACGGCCCGAGCTCCGGCCGGTCGGGAATGCAGTCACGTGTACCCCTCAGAGCAGACGGCAAGATAAGTAGGTAGACGCTCGTTTTTAATGCCTAACTAGCCTACCCACTACATACCACACTGCTGACTGCAACTATGTCGAATCAAATTGCATCCCCTGTCGATTCCTCGGGCAAGACGCGTCTCCAACAGTCTCTTGAAAGAGCAAGGGATGGCCACGGCCCCAGTCTCGGGCAGTGGCTCGCCTTACCAGGTTATACACTTGCGAAAACCATTGCACCTCTAGGGGAAGATGTTGGTGACCCTCGGTAGCCATTCTTTATCGTGCGTTAAGCTTATCTTGCTTCTATAGTGGGTACTCATCGACTGTGAGCATGGCAACATAGATGATCACAACATGTACCTCCAGATCGGTGCCATCTCATCAAGCGGAGTCTCACCGGTCGTGAGAATACCCGCCGACGCGCCTTGGATGGTAAAGCGTGCCCTTGACGCCGGAGCCCACGCCATCATGGTGCCCATGTGCGAGACAAAGGAGCAAGCTGAGCAACTTGTTCGAGCTGCCAAGTACCCATCAAAAGCCCATCCCGATGGGGTACGGGGTACTGGCGCCATGTTTGCCCCAGCGGCATTCAACCTCACCGGACGAGACTATCTCCTCAATGCAAACGAAAAGGTCATGATTTTTGTGCAGATTGAGTCGCGAAGGGGTGTGCAAAATGTCGAAGAGATTGCGAAAGTGGACGGTATTGGTATGCTTCCAATCACCTACCTGCCTATTTCACCACCTATTGACTAACTTCTCTGCCCAGACATGCTCTTTATTGGACCAAATGATCTAGCATCCTCTCTAGGACACGTAGCTTTCGACCATGCTTCAATCCCTGAGGTTCAGCAAGCCTCTCAGAGGATCCTCGACGCAGCTCTGGCAGCCGGGAAGTACGCAGGACATTTCGCTCTCGATGCAGCCACAGGTAAGTTACATCCACCGACCGAACTGAAATATCTGTTAACCTTGGTCTCAGCCGCTGAAAAGTACAAGCAAGGGTTTCACTTCGTCAACTGCGGTGCCGATATTGTCGCCCTAACGGCATCAATGTCCAGTGAGATACAACGGGTAAGGGATTTGACACAGAAACCGACTACGAACGGTGTAAAAAATGTGACAAAGGATGGAAGCATAGTGGACCATAGAGAGATTTCAGCTGATGCCAAAGACATAAAGATTTACTAGATAATATTTATTTGCAGTCCGTTTAGCTAACCGCCATTACTTATCTATCTACCCTATGCTTAAGGTGGTTCCCGGTTATCTTTCTTTCACAATCCATATATGTCTACATTTCATGATTAATGAACTTAGTAATTGAATGACTATAACGAGAGACAGACAGAGCATCCAGCGGTCTCGCCATTTGGGGTGAAATTTGGCTGTTACTTCTAATAACTGAGAGTGTGAACTCCGCGGCGGCCCTAAATGTCACAATTACAATTTTCAGGATCCCTCGTTTCTCTGGGCTCATTTGATCGGGGTCACTTGCTTGGCAAAGACAGGACTGAGACAACCAACTTTGGACAGTGTCTCAAATGCACAGCGTAGAACCCGGAAGGTAGAAAGATGATGAAGAAAAGCTCACCAACTTCAGAGTCCGAATGTGGGTTAGGCAAGTGGAATGTCTCATTGGACCCCGGCTATCTCCGAGATCTCAGATAACACACAACCGAGGCGTCGGGATCCAGGCACAGGGTTTATGACTTCATGTCAGGTACAGCTTGATCAAGAATTGATTCAATCCGAAGTTCTATCGGAGGATCGGCAACAAGTAGCTTTGCCACGTCGAACATCGTTTGCGCCGCTTGGGCAGCCATTGAACCTTGAGCTGTTCATTCCATAGCAGCTTTACATATAAGAGTCGATATCCATCTCCTCAAGATCAAGCAAACTCTGAGGATGGGCGGACTGCCATGTGAGCAACCTTCAATAGCCCCCTTGCATCCGTGTGAGACAGCCTCCCCCTTGCGAACAAAGGAGAGTGGCAATAGGGGCCCAGGAGAAAAAAACAAAGATGAGGTTGACGCCAGAATTCCAATGGAATGCAAATACAGGAGTCGTCGGCTCAGGGTCCCCAACCCAATCGGATTGGGAACAGCGCCATGCCCGATACAGCTGACAGGCACGAATCATTGTCTCATTGACATCGCCACCACGCCCCCATGTCTCATCCGCATGTGGCATAGAAACCTCATCGCAAACAATCGACTGCCCCTCGTGGCGTCAATCTTGGCTCCGTATACTCCGGTGCTATATCCTAGATTATGCAAGCTGCAAGGGCCCGTCGAACTACACGGGAATGCTGCCGCCTCGTGGCGCCAGTTCGCGGCCCAGCTTGGTGAAAGTATAACGGCCAGACGCGTGTTGAATGGAGCGTGAATGACCTGCCGGACTGAGAAGTCAGGTCACCCTGTTTGAAGCGAGGACAATGGCGAACTTGCGGTGACGAAGAAAGAGGATCTAGACTTTTCAACTCCTGAGTTGCCCCTGGCGCCGATCCCCACTGACCGTTTTGAGGGTATATATGAAGAACCTTTGCACCGCGAAACGCCTCCCGAGGGGAAGAAGTTGGAGCTTCTCGCCAAAAAACGCAATTCCTGACTCTTGAGGGCTCGAGGTATCAGTTGTATAGCCATCATGAAGGTCCTGATTGCACTGCTCCTCTCGGCCCTAGCTGGTCGGGTTGGGGGTCTTGGTTCTACAGATACTATAACCTGGGGAGGTGACAATTCTCGAACAGGCTACCAGACGTGAGTGATGACTGTGATGAGTGGGTGATGGGTACTAACCAGGAAGGTGATAGAAACCACAACATGGACCCTGCTATTGTTGGTAGTTCTCAGTTCGACATTGTCTTCAAGACCTCTCTCCCCGGTCGATACATCGGAGCAGCCGAGCAGATCTTCTCACAACCTCTCGTCTACACTCCTTCGGGCGGCACCACGCAATACGTGTTTCTCGCGACGACACAGAACAACATCTACAAGCTCGACGCGAAAACGGGCGAGATTCTTGCCTCGCGAAAACTCCACATTCCTTTCCTGACGGCTGATCTCGACGGTTGTGTCGATGTGAACCCGACTGTTGGCGTCACTGCGACAGGCGTCATCGATCCCTCGACTGATACTTGGTATCTTACGGCAAAGACGTATCTTGATCAGACGGCTGGACAGGTTGCACAGGGAAAACCGGCTGGTCGATACTACGTTCATGCTATCAACGTCAACGATCTTACCGAGAGACCAAATTTCCCGATTAATCTCGAGGGTCTGATTGCCAACAACAACCCCGATCGAATGTTTACGGGTGGAATCCACCACCAGCGCCCTGGACTGCTTCATACGGGACAATACGTCTATGCCGGTTTCGCCTCACATTGCGTCCAGTACAACTTCACAGGTTGGATCATTGGCTGGGACAAGACTTCTGGAAAGATTGTTGAGAAGTGGGCTACGGAAGGCAAGGGTGTCACCAATGACATTCAAGGCGCGGGTATCTGGATGTCTGGAGGTGGTCTTGCGTCTGACAATGCTGGATCCATGTTCTTTGCCAGTGGAAATGGCTACGCTTCTCAACTCTCGACAATCCCCGTGAATGGTTTTACTCCGCCCACGGCCATGGAACAAGCGGCTGTTCACATGTCGATCAACGACGATGGCTCGCTTAGCGTCATCGACTTTTTCATGCCATACGAAAAGCAGGAGTTGGACGGTGCCGATAAGGATTTGGGAACGAGTCCCCTGGAGCTCCTGCCGAGCCAATTCTCGTGTGGTGATATCAAGCGGATGGGTGTCGTGACGGGAAAGTCGGGCAAGACGTACTGGCTCAACCTTGATGATCTTGGTGGATATCGAAATGGGCCCAATCGGAAAGACAGGGTGATTCAAACGTTTCAGAACGAAAACTCTGTCTACGCTGGCGCTGGTGTTTATCCTCTTGAGGGCGGCTACATCTACATCAACGGTACGTTTTCAAGATCTATGAAAGTATGTGATACTAACTTTCGCAGTCATTCAATATCCCACGCACGTCTTCAAGTTCTCTTGCACCAACGGCGTTCCATACTTTACGAAAGTTGCCGATAGTCCGACCAAGAACGCATACATCTTGGGCGTGAGCCATGGAACAACCACATCTTTGAACGGACAGCCAGGCACTGGTCTTCTCTGGGTATCTGACGTTCAAAACACCAACTTTAAGATTTACGACGCTGTTCCCAAAGACGGATACCTGAATGTCATCAGAAACTTTACCATTGTTGGCATCACCAAGTTCAGCAGACCAGTCTTTGGCGATGGAATGGCCTACATCGGGACGACGCTCGGTTACTTTTACGGTCTTGGTGCTACGAATAAGGTGCCCCTCAACTGCACTTCACCCATCGACTTTGGAACTGCCGACTTTCAGGACGTGACAAATCCTCAGACGGTGAATTGCACGGCGTCGTTTGACATGACTATCAGCAGCATCGATCTCGCGGATGGCACCAACTACAACATCTCGACTCTCCCCACGCTGCCTCTGACTCTTACCAAGGGAAAATCGTTTTCTTTCAAGACTCAGTTCTTCCCCAAGAGCATTGGTCGACTTGGTGGAACCGTCAACATTCAAACTACCGGCGTCACCGACGATTCGTATAGTAAAACGACCAGGGTCCGACTCACTGGAGTGGGTAAGAGCACCAGCGCCTTGCTATCCGTGAATCCGAAGTCTGTCACGTTTGCTGGGCTAGTCACCGGGACGGATCCTGACCGCGAGACTGTTCTCTTGTCCAACGATGGAACCAACCAACTCCAAGTGTCAGTCGTGCTGTACTCAAACACATCTGCTGATGGCCCCTTCGATACATGGACGGGCACCGGAAGTCTCAAGGTCGGCAAGTTCTCGTTGACGGATATTCCTGCAACTATCGACGGAGGTATCTCGACTGCTGTTTCCATCAGACCTGATACATCTTCTGCTGGTAATTTCCAAGGATGGGTCAAGTTCGTCACAACTGGAGGCAACGGAACTGTCTACATGGCAGCCTCAGCAGGTGACCCAGCATCAGCACTACTTGAGTTTCAGACACCAGATGGTTCTGGCTGGGTAACCTACGAATCCGGAAAGCCCTTTACCTTTGGCAATGTCACAGAGAACACTTCAAGATCTTTGCGGTTCAGAGTCACCAACAATGTTGCACCAGGAGGTGTCAAACTCTCCCTCACAGTGTCTAAGCCTCCTTTTGGAGTTGCTGGTCTCATCAGGGCTGCCAACCAGATTGATCTAGCTGAGGGAACACTGCTCGCGCCAGGACAAAGTCAGACAGCAGTTCTTACCTGCACTGTCCCCAAGAGTCAATGGAACTTGGAACCCTACAACGGAACGGCCCAATGGACCATGAACACCAACGATCCCACCTGGGACAAGCAGTTCGTCCAATTCTTCTGCAACGCCGTGACGGAACAAGCGGCTCCTCTTCTTCCCAACGGCTTGGGCCAGTACCGTTACGTGGGCTGCTTCAAAGAGAACAACCCCGGTCGTCAACTGTCCAACCTCTTATACGGCGATGAGACAAACACCAACAAGATGTGCATAAGCGCCTGTGGACAGAAGGGCTCGACATTTTGCGGAACACAGTACCGTCGAGAATGTTGGAGTGGAAACAAGATTCCTAAACTCAAGGTTGACGACAAGAACTGTAACTTTGACTGCTCTGGTGACTTGAACCAGATTTGTGGCGGAAATGGTGTCGATGGAGCTGGTGCTTACATCAGTCTTTTTGCTGACACTTTGTCATGGGATGGTACCTTTGGGACTATTGGTGGTGATGATGGTCCTAAGGGTCCATATGTGAACCCTGGCGTTTATGGATATAACAGTATTGGTTGTTACACTGAAGCTACTACCGGTAGAGCACTCAGGACTGGGAAAGGTGTCGACTCACCTACTGTTGCCAACTGTGTCCAAGCTTGCAAGGCTGGAAGTTTCACGTACGCTGGAGTTGAGTACGGCGGAGAGGCAAGTATCCATCTAAACAGGTTCAGTTTTGGCCCAAGTACTAACAATATTTAGTGCTACTGCGGCAACGACTTCTCTGCTGGATCTGTCCCGGCACCTATTGGGGAATGTGCCATGCTCTGCAACGGTTTGTTCCTCTCTATTTCGGTTGATTGATCAACGATACTGACGTGCAAAAGGTAACTCGACCGAGTTTTGCGGTGGTCCCAACCGTTTGAATGTGTATCAGTTTAATGCACCTGTGAGCAGTTCATCGTCAACATCCAGTTCCACCACGAGCAGCAGCATCGCTTCAACATCCACTTCGTCCTCGCTCTCAACAACATCATCTGCCTCGAGCGTTGTATCAAGCTCCAGCACTTCTGTCTACGCGAGCTCAACTATCAGCAGCTCGGCGACTAGTGGCTCGAGTTCGACTACCAGTTCTTCGATAGCGAGTGCCTCGACCAGCAGCAGCACCGTGAGCAGTAGTATGACATCCAGTATTGGATCTGGGAGCACTTCCAGTAGTACCACGGTAAGCAGCAGCAGCTCTACTGTGTCGGGCAGTAGCAGCACCACCTCGAGTGCCGTATCAAGTAGCGCGGCGAGCGGATCCACAAGCAGCAGCAGCAGCATAGTCAGCAGCACTACCACGACCAGCGGGACGATATCGAGCACTCTATCAAGTACTACACTGAGTAGCACAATTAGCTTTTTAAGCTCAAGTACTGGTAGCAGTTCAACTGCAGCGAGCGTCAATGTTGCCGGAAATGGCGGCAGCACCAGCAGCACGTCGAGCGCTGTCTCAAGCAGTGCCACGAGCAGCGCTACCAGCAGTACCACCAGCTCTTCAAGTGCCTCGACTTCCCGGAGTACTACAAGCAGCACGTCGATCACTCAGAGTAGTTCAAGCAGCACTACCAGCTCTCAGAGCAGTTCGGGTAGCACTCAAGGCGGCTCAAGCGCTTCAAGCAGCACCACTGCTTCTACATCACGACCCACAACCACAACTACATCAAGCTCCATCGCCTCTACGACGGCATCAAGCTCTTCCACGACCTCGAGCGCCTCGACGTCAAGTGCTCCCACAACATCAAGCACAGCCACTACTCCTGCGTCAACGACATCACGATCGATGACGTCCACTGCAACTTCCAGCTCATCATCTACCTCTTCATCAGCCACCTCCTCGACCGCAAGCTCAACCACGTCCCGCTCTGGTTCCACTTCGGCGTCTTCAACAGCGTTTGGCACTTCATCATCTAGCACCACATCCTCCTCTGCAACTTCCACAGCATCGCCAGTAACTGTTAATCCAGCAGGTGCTAGAGATAGCTCCTCCACTACATCCTCTGCAACGTCCTCTACTACGACATCATTTTCACTTTCATCATCCGTCACTTCATCTAGCTCAGCCTCTGCGACAACATCACGGTCCACTTCGACCACGGCTCCTAGTACCTCTTCTTCGAGCGTGACTTCGACATCCTCATCCACGGCGTCCTCTACAGTGTCCTCCACAACGTTGTCATCCACATCACGCCCAACCTCCACCTCGACTACTAGCAGCTCCACTTCAACAACCAGCAGCACGACAACAACATCTTCAACCACAAGCACCAGCGCCAAGGCCACTCCCACAGGACCTCAAATCTCGGACAAGATAGGCAACTGGGACTTCCAGGGCTGTTGGACTGAAGCCTCCAGCATGCGAGCCCTCAGCCAGAAGGCATATGCCAAGGATGACATGACTCTCGACAACTGTGCTACCTTCTGTGATGGCTTCGGCTACTTTGGAGCAGAATATGGACGCGAGTGCTACTGTGGAAATTTCCTCAACTCGGGCAGTGTCAAGGCAGACAACCAGAAGGACTGCTCGTTCACCTGCCCTGGAGACAAGACTCAGTACTGTGGTGCTGGCAACAGGCTTCAGCTTTACCGAAACACTGCTCTGCCAACTACCACCTCGAGTACCACTCTCAGCACTAGAAGCAGTACCAGTACCACAACAACCAAGGCAGCCACCCCAACTGTCGTGGCGGGCAACAAGAACTTTACCATGTACAACTGTGTCTCCGAACCATCCAACGGCCGCGTCCTCCCCCGACAGATGCTCAACGACGGCGATACCATGACCATCGATGCCTGCCTCGAAAAGTGCTGGATGTTCAAGTACGCCGGTGTCGAATACGGCCGAGAGTGTTGGTGTGGTGACACCCTCAACTGGGAGGGCAACACAGGCTCGACCCCTGGAAAGAACGTCACTATGAACGATTGCAATTTCAAGTGTCCTGGAGATCAGTTGACTTTCTGCGGAGCGGGATCGAGGATGAACTTGTATATAAACAACTCGACGGCATTATCAGAGATTAGAAGGCGGCGAAAGCGTCACTGGACGGGTCCTTTACGGAACTTGACATAGAACATTTTCCTAGCGTTAAAGATGGAGTTTAGATAGAATTTCGTTTATTGTATAAAGCTTTACATGACAGAATTTCAATCTTGATCAAAGGTAGCTCAAAATGGAGATCCTGAACCTTCTTTTACAGGAGTATTTGGCTCCGGTTCTACGGTTGTAGGTCAGCATCGGCAGGAAGGATACAACTGGACAGTTCTGCTCTCTTACTGTTTCTCTTTTCTCCCGTCATTTGATCATTAACGCGGAGAGTCTTTAGTGGGACCGCCCGGCGAAGTATCCAGCGCAGACGGAATGTCTAGCACGGGTAGCTGCTTGAGCAGAATGTCCCTCTTAGCCATCGTGTGTGTGTGTGTGTGTGAGAAAGAGATAGAGGGAGGGAGTCTCCTTGGTGGCCGAATCAAAGACAAGCGGATTGATAGTCTCGACACAGAAGATTTTCCATCGTGAGATGATCTCGAGGAGGGTGGGAATTCTTGATGCGTTTCGCAGAGCCACGGGTCGCGGAAGTTCATATAGCCAGATAAATTGAGGGCACCCTCATCAGAATAGCTTGGACATGCCTTCGTTACCGCCCTACGTACATGGGTGATTCTTGCATTGCTACCCTCCAATTATGGCTCACGGCCTGCATTGCTGCCTCAGTGGATGCCCAAGCCTCACGCATTGGCAGCTGTAGGGTCAAGTAGGTCGAGATGCCCCGAGAATTTTATTCTACACTTTGTTTAGCTCGAACATGAATAGAAGAGTTAGACGGTATAGAATCCGTGAACACAGCTTATAATCTTGATAATACACTGGCTCGATAGACAAGGTATCTCCAATATCGCCAACGAAGCGACCCCTCTACACCGGAGTTTGTGTGCGGAATATAATCAAGGAGGGGGTGGGGAACCGGGGAACCGGGGAAGTTATGGCTGTCTGCAACCATGAATATTGTGACTGTGGAAGAGGGGGCATGCGCCAGGCTCTTCCCCCGTCCGTCGTCCGTCGCTGGTCAGGGAAGGCGAAGCTTGCATAACGGCATGGGCGGTGATTTGTAAGTGGGCTATCGGCCTGGGGATTGGGGTTATCTAGGGGAGAACGGCCGGTAGTGTAATGTGTTGGTTCATCTCTAGCAACCCCAAGCAGACCCTCCTACGCACTTCTCCATGTTAATATTCATTCCCAGACTCCCTCTCTTAGAGACTTTTCTGTAGTAGTAAATTTTTGCTTCGAGCACACCACGACATCATAAAAGAATTCATCCCACATCACACCCACCATCATCAACCTATCACCGTGATGAGGCCTGCACTCGTGCTGTAACCCTGTGTGAGAATGCCAGAGCCTGCCTCAAGCTTCCCCGCCTTTGTCCTCCATAACTCGGCCTTCTACTCGCCACCGCCAGCTTCGTGCATCTTTCTGCTCATTCGGGGATGCCATTTACCTTCATCCAGATGGTTTAACCCTGACATGCCACATTAAGGCCTCCCAGTTGTGGCTCTGAGCCTAGGCAAACACCTTTATCCCGATGAGAAGCGAGACGAAAAAGTTGAGGAGCACGTATGCTCTTAAAAAGCCATCGAAGCATAGAAGGTCGGTAGGCTATGTGCTAAATTCCCCTTTCAAGTCACTATTCTAGTCCCCCATTCCAGATCCGTCAATACACAACTATATACTTTCAGAGAGAGACACCAAGTACATACAGAACATACTAACATGTTAAGAGCATGGTCAACTGTAGAGGGTTCAATCATGGCCTAGTTATGGTCGGATTGAAAGCCGTCGTGGACTGGAAATCGCGGCTCGAAAATCCGATATGGGCCTGTACCTCTCCCTCCCCAATGATCCACTGCTGCGAGATGACATCCCAGTAGCTAATATCCCTTCGTGTCAAGTCAAACGTGACCGTCTTGGTTTCCCCTGGCTGCAGGTATACCTTCTCAAAGCCTCGCAGAACAGTCTTTGGAGTATCGCCTTGAGCAGACACGTCCGGAAGTGCAAGGTAGAGCTGCGGAACCGCAGCGCCTGCGACAGCGCCGTCGTTCTTGACGGCAACTTGAACCTGGTAGAGGACTTCCCACAAGTGTGGGTTGCCTCCGGGAACAGTTTGAGCTGCTGGAGGCTGGGCAGTTAGAGCCCCAGTAAACAGGGGGCTGACAGTTGCGTTGCCGATGGAAAAGGTGGTGTAAGACAAACCAAATCCAAACTCATATTGAACGTCGATATTGTGGTAGTCAAAATGGCCTATTTGCGTTAGAAAAAGTTACTCAGAGACGGTATTTCTGCATGTTTTCTCACGGTAGTCAATCAAAAGTCCTTCAGTAAAGTCGGCCTGCCAGGCGTAGGGATCATCCGAGTTGAGTAGCTCAGTCGAGTTGGTGATGGCCGCGAAGGAGTAATCCGACACTTCCTTGGCGATGGTATAAGGAAGGCGACCAGAGGGATTAACATCACCCCAAAGAACATCGACGATGCTGTTTCCAGCTTCTTGGCCTGGTAGATGTGCCGCCAGGATCGCGGTGACGTTAGGATGATCCGCCCAGGGCATCAAGTTGATGCCACCCGAGTGAGTCACGACAACCGTGTTGGGGCAGTAAGAAGCAATCTTCTCGACTACCTCGTCGCCGTTCCACTCTGTGTGGAGGTTTGTTCGGTCCTCGTTCTCTGTAGCCCAGCTCTTCAAGAACACCAAGCAAACGTCAGGAGGGCTTGGCAAGAGGGCAGCGATGCTGTGGTTGGTTAGCGATTTTCATTATTATTATCTCCTTTTGGCCTTACTTTGGGCTTTCATCCTGGATGATAGCAGTGTTGTTCAACACGTATTGGAGTAGGGTACCATCGAACCCGACGCGTTGCTTGATCGCTTCGAGGGGGCTCACGACATAAGTAAAGAGTCCAGATCCAGATCCGCCGCCTGCCGCAAGTACACCGTATTCGTAATTGCCGATTCCGTTGAAAAACCAATAGGACATTCCGTTAACGAAATCTCCGGCGTCGTTTCCAAAGATGCGACTTTCTTGGGCGATTTCAACGGCAGCGTGTTGTTGACGTTCTTGAGAAGGACGGTACCGGCTGCAGCAGCCTGACGGATCGAAGCTGCATGGTTCTCTCGCACGTCCACATTGGCCTCAGGCCCATAGTTGAACTCGTAAGTATACTCGTCCGCTGAGAACAGTTAGCCTCGTCCTTTTTTGATCGAACAAGACTCACGAGAGGAAAAGAGGACGGCGTTCGTATCTCTAGAGCTGGGGTCTATGTTCGGAAAGTCTTTGTCCTGTTTGAGCTTGAAGTATGGCGCCATGATTCTGTGACACATGTCGTCTAGGCGGGCAGTTGAAACGGACTCATTCTTTACCGAGTTGGCCAAGTTGTCTTTGAATAACCTGGCCCATGATTTGAGGCCTGGCATGTCCATGTCTTCGCCCGCGTTGATGGCATAGGCGGCGCTGTGCGTGCCGCCCCAGTCGGACATGACGTAGCCCTGAAATCCAAGCTCTTCCTTGAGGAGGCCGTTCAGGGTCTTGCTATTCTGGCAACCGTATGTTTGGTTGAGTCGGTTGTAGCTGCACATGACCTGGTAGACATTGATCAGCTAAAGCGAAGTACAGTATGAGGCCTGGATACTCACCGTGGCAACACCAGCTCGGACAGCTTGCTGAAAAGGCCAAAGATACAGCTCATGCATAGTCCTGTCGTCAATGTTTGAAGAGACACTCTCGACTGTCATGTTCTTGGCGTTTCTGGTCTGTTGTCTCTGTGTCTCCTGCTCGTTGCCGATATAGTGCTTGGCACAAGCTTGAACCCCAGCGTCCTGTATACCAAGAATTGTTTCCGTAAAGAGCTCACCAGTCAGATAGGGATCCGGTGAGAACCCTTCCCAGTTTCTCCCCCCGAGCGCGTGCCGGCCAAGAGGACCAGCAGAAGGGCCGAGGATGACGTGTGAGCCCTTTCCGCGGAACTCATCGCCCATGTGTCTACCTCTTTGATAGGCAATGTTCTTGTCCCACGTTGCTGCTATGGTCAAACCGGCCGGAAATACTGAAGTATAAGTTCCTTGCTCCAGAGCCATAGGTCCATTCTGAATGCAAATTCCAGAGAAGTTCAGGCGGTTGATGGGCGCAATGTTACCAACGCAAGGCCCCTCGGTTCCAGCGACAAGCTGCACCTTTTCTTCCAAGGTCAGCTGAGAAACAAACTCTGAAGCCTGGACAAATGCTTCCTCCCACCCCAGGCCAGTGGCATATGCTAGAACTCTGTTAGTCAAGATACTCCGGCCATGATACACAGTTGGGACTCACGGTTAGGAATCTCTTCCGGGCCAGGACTCTTCATGTAGTCATCGTGGTTCCAAGCTCCTTGCGTAAGACTTGCAAGCGAAGCCAAACCCGCAAGGGACATGAGCTTGCTTAACCCCATGACGTATAAAATGGGTGCTGGATCGGTAGAAAATAGAAGAAGGTAGGAGAGAAGAAGTGTAAGCAATAGTTGATTGTCAAGGTTCAGAAACAAACACCCTTCCAATGCAGGACCTCTGATTCCTGGATGTCTCACTGTATAACCGCTTGGAATTTCAGTCCTTTATATGTCGACATTGACTGCCTGTCACCTGTCGATGGGCAGTCCCCCTGGGTCTGAAGTTCGTCCTCATGGTAGGGAGACTATCGTTAGTTGCTTGCTTGGATGCTTCCATGGCACCCATTACACCTCTCCCCGCACCGATCTGTCGCTTGAACCCACAAAAGGGCCGTTTTGACTACGTATTCAAGCTCTCGATGTATGGTAGCTCATCCGGTTGAGCTTATAAACATCTTTCTTGTAAAGACTCGAGCGGGGTGGTGATCCTTGCAGAAGGCCGAGGATTGCCCGACACGGTTGGGGTTGGGTTACATGATGCCGTGTCCTCGTGCCAGGTGGGCTGCTCGGTGAGTTCATGACTGGGATCGACTGGACGAACTTGACAGTCCCATCATGTCATTTACAAAGGTCAGAGATGGTAAAGGTAACGCTTATCATTCGGGAAGTAGGGCTAAGACATTGAATCGATAGACAAGCTGGTGAAAGAAGATAGGGGCGGTCCTCATCTTCAGGTCAAATCTCCTTTGCTATGTGAAGACTACGGTGGTGCCATTGGCTGCGCAGCTAGAATCTCTACTGATGGTGTGCTGCTCTACACAGGATGGAGATAGAATCTTTGGTTCACGGGACTTGCCACTGCACCTAAGAGCAGTACTTCACAAAGTCAGGATAAACACTCCTCTAGTCGATGAGCTAGTCCCCTGCGAGTGACGTGACTATAATCTTCATACAACACAAGACAGGCCGCGGTTGGTCCTCTACTCATCCACATGGGCTCGCGGAGAGAGTCTCCTCATTCTTTCACGGGGAATCATCGGTTCGGCACAACTCTGCAGGAAAATCAACCACTAGTAAGACAGTCGAAATGCCGTCTTAATATGCCGAACCCAAAATTCCAACCGAAACAATTCCATATTGCTCGCACTGTACCTGTCTTGGGATTCATAGCCGATCCCCAGAATACCCCAGAGACAGGGCGGGATTTCGGGCCGCCGGAGCCGGGAACTTATAACTCACCGAGACAACTATGATGAAAATCTGAATTGGGGAGTTTCCCGAAGTTCGAGCCCGTGATAGCATGATGTACAACCCACGGGGGTCTGTAATGTTAAAAGGTGGGAACGCTTCTACCTCGCCACCAAATATCAGCCAAAGAGATGAGTGCCCTCACTGGAAAATTGCTTTGAAGGGTATTCGCCACGCCAGATGAGTGTTGTATGCCATTTAACATTACAGACCCCTGCGGGTTGTAATGTAACGCTTGGGTCCTTGGATCAACAGACTTCTTAGCCCAGGTGATCATTGTGTTACATCGTGCCGCCGATGGACATGTGCCCCCTTCACGAGAGTCAACATTCGCGCGGGGCCAGCTCAGACGATATTTGAATGATAATGTAGAAAATGAAGCCATCCAACCCATAGTTGAGCTCTTAAGCTATCGCTCCTGTCGAGCGAGGGAGATATGTGTTGGATTGGACACTGTGTAAATGTGACTACGTGAGACTGCCAGGCTGGCTAGTGAAGAAGTATTCCACCCGAAGAAAGCTATTAGAGCACCTAGATTGCAGCCCTTGTTTATCTGACTAAATTCATCTTTCAAGACGAAGTGCCATGATTCTTGCAACTCCTAGGCTCGAGTTCAAGGTTGTTGGTAAGAAGTATGCAGAGCTCTGAGAGGGTCTTTCTTAGGATCATACGCAATCGATGTTGGCAGTAATGAAAGTATCAGAGTATCTATAAGAAGTATAAATATTAGTGAAACCATCTTTATCTGCACTCTGGGCGTCCAATCCTCCAATAGCGTACATAAACCACGGAGTAGAGAGTTGCATTCTCTCAACTTGGCACTAGTAAGGATGGCTAGCTAAGAGCCTCTCAAGCTGAGAAAAGAAATTTAAAGTTGTACACTCCCTGTCCAAGATAAGACAAGGATTCAAAATCCAAATATCCTTAATCAATTCGACGAAAGGCCAAGTAACAAAAGAAGCACCTAAGATGTACCTAAGACGAGAAGCATGCATAAGAACACAACCCTATCCTCTTGTCAACAGTGCAATCTTCACAACTGATGTTTCGTCGGGCTTTCATCCCAGGCTTGAAATATTTAATCTAAGTTTATTCAACTTTTATCGACCATGGCTTTTCTATGCGTTAATATCAACCAACAACTTGCCTCCGCTAATCTCTCCTTTCCTCATCCTATCCAAGCCCTTGTTGACGCTGTGCAACCCATCCTCAACATCAATAATTCTAGGGGGCACAAGAGCACGGGTAGCCAGAAGCCTCTCCAGCCAGCTCGACAAAGCCTCCCCGACCTCGGGAACCTCATGGTATAGCTTCACAGGCATGGTGTGGAATATCACTCCCGCAGATCCCTGCTTGGGAAGTCCGCTCATACCTACGATGTGAGCGGGAACTGTTGGCTCGGAGGGCGGTGTGCTTGGGGGTGAGTTGACCTGAGGAGCCTTGCGCTGGAGCTCCTCAGGTCCCAGTGCACGCAGAAGGATCTCGGCAGTATCCTTTCCTCGGGTGTCGATACCGAAACGCAGTTTTCCCTTGGTGTTGGCACGGAGAATGGCCACCGCTCGCTCTGGGTCGTGGCTGTCGACGAGGAGATCTGGGCGGAGGACGGGGTTCTCGGAGATGCGGACACCGTGCTTAGCGTTGTCGACGACTAGAGCTACCCGAAGGCCAACTAGACGGGCGAGCTGAGCAGCGATGACGGCTGAGGTTGATGAACCTCCCCAGATAGCGATCCAATCCCCAGGCTTGGCTCCCTCGCCGGGAAGGATGCCATTCAAGCACTCTCCTCTAATATCCTGCGGGAGCGACTCCTCAGGAACCTCCCGGGCAAGATTCAGAATATTAGGACCATCATGAACACTGGTAAAATCAACGCCGAGACACACGCCCAATGACAGCGACGCAGCGACGTAGGCGACCCCTAGCGTGGCTCCCTGGTTAATGGTGATTTCCTTTGGAATCCTGACAACGTTAAAGTCGGATGCCACGACGTATTGTTGGTAGGTGGCTTTTCGAAGATCTCGGTAGTCGGTAGAGATGACAATGACCTTGTCGTTGACTTTGACTCTGGAGGGGCCGAGTGGAGCGCGGACGACTGTTCCTGATGCCTCGCGGCCAGAGATATAGGGGAGCTCGGGGATACCAAAGCCATAGTCCCTGAGGGCCAGTTAGACTCGGCTTGAATTTTATTCGGCTCATTTACTTACGGTGACTTCCAGTCAATGGGGTTCAAGCCAATAGTGTTGTTGCGCACCAGCAGCTCATGGTCGTGCTTGGTATCGGGAATAGGGTGGCCATGAGTCACTTCGTATTGTTGTCTCACACCGTGTAATAGTAGGACTGTCTGTGAAGGGGGTATGGTGTGTTCGTTTGTTGTCTCGGGTATTTGGGATGGTACTGATGAGCTTGTCGATTGGTCGATAGGCTGTATTGGCTGGGGTTGAGCTGCAGGTGATGGCTGGGCAGGCTGTTTCTCCTCCTTTTGTGTGGTCTCTTGTATTTGGAGATGAGGGAACTGGTCCTCGAGAACGGGCTCGGGTGTGAGGGTGACGAATGTGCTCGTACTCATTGTGGGCGAATCGGTTGCTTTATCCAGGCCAGGGCGATCGAGTAGTTGTTGTATAAGTCGAATCGGCTCTTGAAAAAGCCAACCTCTAAAACCAGGGGTACCGCAGCGCCTTTTCAATGACCTACAACAAAAATCAAGCCCACCTCTGACTCGGAGCAAACACGTAAGAAGTAACAATGCACTCACCCTCCAACAACCGAGGGAGGGGAGGAGGGCGCATTTTGTTCAACCGTCGTCGGCATCGGTTAGCGGCTCCCACGCTTGCGGATGGCGTCATGAAGACTCTTGTCGAATCAAGCCCGAGATGCTTATCCCATGCCCGCATTTTCCAAGATGACGTGACTTGTCTTGGGGGTTGCTCTTTTTGCCGGTGTCGGGATGAGATCGAGGGTCGTCTCCACAGCGAGGCGATGGTGTTATTTCGCCTATCAATCACTCAACCCCCAGGATGTACGCTCACTTTGGGTTTAGCCTTGCTCTTGGTCAAATCGCTTGAGGATTGTCAATGGAGGTTTAGATGATGTTGATTGGGGAGATTCTTTTCTTGGTGCTGCTTAGTTGCTGTTTGAGGCTTGGCCGGTCGTTGCCGGTTCCATCTGATGGAGTATCAATCTAGGGCAACCAACACTGCGGCATGCATCTAATTCATCAAGAGGCATCTCGTCAGCTTCGACATGACTCCTATCTGCACCGGAGTTAACACGGACTGAGCCAAGAACCTCAAGTTCACCTGCGATGCCGGGACATGTACGCCGGCAATTCACCCCACGAGAACATGACAATCCCGGCAAGGATCGCACATCGAAAACTCAACCATGCTTTTGCGGGGTTCTCCATTCTCATACGCTACCCAGACGGAAAGGTTCGGGTATAAGGACTGAGGTGTTTGTGGGATGTCGATGGTGCAACACCCCTATGTAGATGACGCCATTCAGGATTCAGAGGAACAGCAGCCTCTGAAGTTCGCTTGCCAGAGAAGCTGTGGGTAAACATCGCTTCGTATTTGTAAGCCCTGTCAAGACTATCGGTTATCCAAGATTCGTTTGCGATCGTGTGATGCATCGGGACTCTTTTGGTGCCGAGAAGGAGGCGTTTAGACCCACGTGGTTATCTTTATACAGCCGGTTACAGCGTCTATAGAATACAATTGGGTAATGAATCACGAAAAAGGAGAATGGATGGATCTCACTAGTTATTCGTGATCGGGTCCGAGGCCGGCAATAACCAGCAACGCATCTCATCCTTGTAGTTTATACGAAAGGCGCCCAGATCTGATCTGATTCCGCTGGGCAGGGGTAGAGATTTGCCTCGGATCTTAGTTGAAATCTCTAACCTGACTGCATGTTTCAAGACATCTAACCATGTATCCCACGCTAGCAGCACTTCGCTCATGTCCTGAATCTCCTAGGTTTCGTTTCGATGGCCAACACGGCGGGTCTACACTCCCCAAAGAAACAGATCCGAACCATGCTAGCAGCTTTTCATTAACGTCCTCTTGTAAAATCCAAGTTATCATTTCGAATACGACTATTCAATACGAATGAGTAGATAATCACGTCCAAAATGCAGATCCAGAGGTCCACTATAATCTCGACGAAATGGCTCAAGGCGACTAGTATTACTAGGCAACCTCGCTATGCATGGTCGTGCATGTACTCCATCAAGTCCGGGTATTATCATCCGGAAATTGAGCCAGAGTCGTCTTTGTAGGTCTGTGAGAATTTTCGTCGAACCAGGTGGATTTGATTTTCTAATTCACCAGGTCCATCCACACCTGCCCATGGAACTCATATAAGGAGTAGGAGTCTTCACTTTTATCCTCCACAACCTCGCCCAGGCCTGAACACCTGTAATTTAGGAAATTTTGTGGGGTTTCATGAATGCCGAAAGAGGATAGGCACTGGTCTGAGTACCTACATCACATCGAAAAAAGGGGCAAAATATTGAGAAATGTAACTATTCATAATCATCATGCTAATACCCTATAGCGCTAATAAACACTTTTACTGAGCCGCAGCCTTGATAAGCTCATAAACCTCCTCATCAGTCTTTCCCTTAAGACCGAGCAACTCATTATCCAGCTTTGGGAACTTGGCCACGCTAGCGGGGTCGTAGATGGCGCGGTAAAGGTAAGCGCCAAAGGTCTCCCAGTCGAGCAGACCCTTGGCAAGTCTCTCGTTGGCAGTGTTGATAAGATCGTCGAGGACAGCCTCCTTGACGGTCCAGGTCTTGTCGGGGTTAGCCTTCTTGGCGAGCTCGAGGACCTTCTTCTGGGTGAGAACAGCATCTTGGATGTAGACAACGCGGTTCTTGGTTTCTTCAGGGTGGCTCGCGACCCCGACGACGGCATCGGCGACGCTGTCGAGGCTGGTGGTGCTGAACTCGGCGTTACCACCGTCGATAAGAGTGGCTTCTGCCTTGGAAAAGTCGACAAAGAAGTTGTGGGCCAGACCCCAGTCGAGGAAGACCGAGTTGTACACAAAGGTATATGAGATCTTGCCCTCGCGGCAAGGGCCTTGAGCTTCTCCTGAACGGCAACCTTGGCGCCAAAGAGAGGAAGCGCCCGGACGCTAGGAATATCAAGGTTGGAGCCAAACTCGGAGGGGATGAAGCGCTTGACGCCAGCGGCTACGGCAGCGTCGATGAGGGTCTCTTGTGCGCCGGCGGCAAGGGTTGTAAGGGTCGAGACAACGGCATCCTGGCCCTTGAGAGCGGCGGTGAGGGAATCGACAGACGCGTAGTCGACCTCGACGACTTCGGTGCCTTCAGGAAAGGTGGATTCAGAGCCGGCGCGCTTAAGGACTTTGATGGTGAATTTGCTGGCGGCAAACTTCTTGAAGACGTGGGAGCCGAGATCGCCTGAGGCTCCGGCGATGGCGACAGTCTTGATGGCAGACATGGTGGAGACGATTATTTGTGTCGGTACTTGAAGTGTGTAGGGTGGATATTAGATGTTCGTGTCGGTTGGGTATCGAAGTGGTTGATGATGAGAAGAACTGTTCAATGAAGGCATCTTGTCTGCTATTATATATCTACTGTCGATATGCTCAATGTGTACTTCAACGACGCCATAGACATGCTTTGTCAGTGTGAGTTGACACCATTCTCGTCCATCGGCCCATTACCCAAGGTTTGACAAACCGTCCAGGGTATGGGTTTAAGCTTAGGACATCACGATAACAAGGGGAATTACTCTATCAAGACGGACTGGGTAAGACTGGCCGATCTGATCGAGCCTCATTCGAACCCGAATCGGTTAGAACATGTTCGAGGCATGAACCGCACTTCCCTTCGAGTCCGGGTTCCAGATCATCCCGTCTTGACTCCGTGTTTTCGTTCCGGCCCCGAGTGTCCCCTGGTCCAAGTGGGATGCCGAGTGGGATCGCCGAGCGGGATGACAATTCAGTGACTGGGGCAACGGGATTACCGAAAACCAATCACATTCAATAGCGTAGTGTGGCTTCTATTCCCCATATTATCCCATCCCACAAAGTGACCCCCGAGGTCGCCGATCCCACTCCATCCCACTCGCATCCCGGTCATCCCGCTCTCCCACCGACAGGATTACCAAGTCGGGATACTCCAAGTTTGCGCGTCTCGGTGTGGGATAAACTCGCGAGAGGCCCTTTACATTCGATCCTTTTTTTCGTATTACATAGCTTTTTTGGCTTACTCGTCTTGCGGAGCTCTACGTATCCCATTCTTGCGTGATTTGATTTGATCAATCCCACTCGGGTGTACTCTCAACCTGGCCCAACATGGCATCCGTTCTGGATGTTTCTCAGGGGAGCACCCAACAGTTATACTCTGAAGACAGGTAAGTTTTGTTGTCAGCCTTTTATCGTGATATCTGGAGATGTGGGATCTCCGATGTCAACAAATCCTACACACGTCCGATCTGACACATTTTCACCAGATCATCAGCCGAGCAACCTCCCACTCGCCATGTCTGTCACTGTGGGAAAGGCTTTATCAGGAAGGAGCACCTTCGACGACATCAAGCCACCCATGGAGAGCGGAACTTTGTCTGTTCCGTATGTCAGCGTTCGTTTACACGCAAGTAAGTTCCCTGGCCGTTCCAAAGTCTTACTTGTGTTGACTTCTTTTAAGCGACCTGCTCCGTCGTCACCTGACGCGCCATGACATGCCTGCGGCTCCAGACCCTCGACGAGGCCGGGCTTGCGATGCTTGTCATGCAAACAAGACAAAGTGCGATGGAGGTATCCAGTGTAGTCTCTGCGCAAAGAGAGGTATCAGCTGCACATACAAACTCGTATCCAAAGGCAGCAGCGATGGCAAAACATCCAAAAGGAATACGTCGCCCTCAAACTCTCCAACTTCTGATACCCCGGTGAGAGAGATCGGATTCCGAGAAGCATTCGCATCGGCAGCGGCAAATATGAGAACGACACTCCAATCAAGTCCCAAAGAAGACGAAGTGACTGCCGGACTAAAAAGAATCGCCGGCGAGTTTGCATCCCGAGAAACTTCCATCGACACTACCCGCATGTCGAGTGCAGACAAGGATTGGATGGAAGCCAATTCAAAAATCTTCTTTGAGAGGTTCCACGACACTTGGCCGATACTCCACGCGCCGTCATTCTGCCCTATGGAACATGCACTTGTTGTGCCAGCCTCTGTTGTCATGATAAGTTCGTGGTTGAAGAATCCGGATGGGATGGATGAGCCTGTGCTGAGACTGCACGAGGTGTTGATGGAGCGCTTCTTTGAGTGGATTGTAAGCTGTACTACCCTCGGAGGAACCATCAGTGTCTAACAGCCTTAGTCAAATCCTAGACCTCGACATAACTTGGAGGAGCCTTGGCCGATGGATGTTTTCCAAGGTATTGTTCTTAATATCATTTTTGCTTTCTACTATGGGGTTCGTACCACCTCTTGTCCCCTCACTTGGCAGATGCTAACCGGCTACTATAGAGCGAGAAGTTAGTAGCGAGAGCAACATTACTCCGAGGAATGCTCATAGTTTATATGAGAGAGATGGAGTTCTTTGTCTGCGAAAGCGCAGCATATGAGCAGCGAGTTCATTTTCCAGGCACCTTTATCCCTTGGTTACAAACAATACGTGAACGATGGAAGAGGTGAGCATCCTTTCTTGAACTTTTCATATCACGTACTGATCCTTTAGGCTTATCGTGGCCTTATACAAAATCGACGTATACCTCTCAATAACCCGTGGCCAACCCCCATCCCTTCACCGAGAAGAAATCGACGCAACAATGCCTTCAACCTTTTCCCTATGGAACGCATACGGTTTGAACGTCTTCTTTAGACGGCTTTCACAAGAGCCCACCGATCGTGTGGGATTCAAGCTCTCTGAAGTCATCAGCAACCCAAACTCCCAAGCAAAGTCCCTCGTCCTTCTCGAAGACGTCCACCTAGCTCTATGTGGGTTGCTTCCTGGAATATGGAACCACACTCAGATCGTGCGCCGAACTACCGAAGCAGGGAGACCGATGCTGAATTCACTTACATCGCTCGCTTGGCAACTTGAGACGTGGAAAGCAGACCTGGAGAGGATATCTCATCAGTGCACGCAGTGCTTCCACGCTGATCAGACCGAAGAGTTTCCCTTCTTTGCCTACGTGGGTAAATACGAAGAGGAACCACAACGAGCCAAAGTAGCGGCTATGAACCATATCAAATGCCTCGTCTCGGACTGCATGATGACATATCACCTTCAAGGGATGCAACTATACTCCGACATTAGAATCATGAACACAGTCGCGAGATTCTCTGCTCAAGCAACTGGAGAGGATTCCTCCAAGACTTTGCGTATTCAGAAACATCAATCTCAACTCAACGCGTGGGCAATGACTTCAGAGAGCAGAAGAGCACTCCTTCACGCCCTTAGCGTCTTACGCGGATGCGAAGCCGACATTCAAACAAACGAACCCCAAACACAATCAATAGATCCCATCGCATATCTCACAATCTCCATGAGCGCGCTTGTAGTCTGGGCGTGGCTCATCTTCTCCGAGCATGCCTGCGATTGCGTCCCAAGCCTGAGCCACATAAACGTCGGTGTAGACCCGACAAATTTACAGAGCACGGCTCAGCTGGAGAATTGGATACAGTCTGGTGGTACGGCGGCGTTGCAGAGTATACCGCTTTGTAGATGCGTCGCTGAAGGGTGGATGGCTAGGTTTAATGCTCTGCTTCCTCAGGGGAGTAGGAGATGGGGGTTGTGTGATGATGTGGCTCCCATTTTGCAGCCGGTAACTGCGGCTAGTTGATTAAATATGAATTGATACCCCTTTAAGCATGTTTTTTGATGTCTCCGTGGTGTTTTATGGCAATGTGTTTGTGCTAATAATGTATTAAGAGCTGGGGTTTACTATCGCTTCCGTTACACGAGAAAATTCGCTATATTAATAAATATTTCCTAGACGTAATACTGAGATTGTCTCATCTTCTATCCAGGTGATGGATGACCATCATATCAACGTCAAATGCGAAGGCTCATGTCTTGCGCCATTGTCGTAAATTTCATCGTCGCATTCGGTTCAATGCACCGATGTCTGAGGCAACGGTTTTTCATTCCACAAGACAATCCATTTGTCAGCTTGACATGAATTTATCCGACCAAGGGCGCAAATGACGTCGAGAAGACAAAAGTCACAAGGGCTGAGAGGACACGTATAAGAGGCTGTGTCTCACGCAGGACCATAACCAAGCCGTGCACAGGTAGCTCACCACAACTGCACTCAGTACACTATATACAGCCGATTCTTAAGCATGGCCGCCAACGTTCCCAAACTTACCCTTTATCGACTCAACGGGGCTTGTTCCCTCATCCCTCACGCTCTTCTTCATCACTACAACATCCCCTTCTCAGCAATTCGGATGCGAAGTGGTCCTGATGGATTCGAAGCAGCAGACGGAAGCTTCACAAACGCTGAGTATCGCAAGATTCATCATATGGGCTACGTGCCTGCACTTGTCGTCGACGACGAGGTCATCACCGAACTGCCCGCCGTGGTAGGCTACATCTCTTCTCTCGTCCCCGATAAGAACCTTCTGGGCGTCACTGCCCTTGAGAAGGCTAGGGTCACTGAGTGGCTCGCTTGGATTTCGGGAACTGTTCACACCCGCGCTTACGGCATGATGAGGAGACCTGGACGTTTCAACGATGATCCTTCTACTTTCGATGGCATCCGCACCAAGGGCAGAGAGATTGTCGATGAAGCATATGCCAGAATCGACGGCAGACTTCAAGGAAAGGAGTTTGCAGTTGGTAATGCTTTGACGGTGGTTGACTTTACCTTGTACATCTTTTACCGATGGATACTGGAACTCGAGGTCCACGTTGAAACTGTGTACCCTTCTCTGTACAAGCATGGAAAAGCACTTGAGAAGCTGCAGGGCGTCAAGAAGGTGTTGGAGGTTGAGCAGCTTGACGCGCCTGATTTTTCGTTTCCTCTTGGGGGCCGAACGTCTGACGTGTGAGAGCCAGTCACATTCTATTGTGACCAATTTCAGGAGGGTACATTCATCAGTTGTGGCTTTGCTATTGTCGTCATTTTGAAACTAGTCTCAGATAAGCCGTTGTATGCGCGCAGCTGTGGTGTTGCATTTCTGCCTGACATCCTTGACCGAGAAGCTGAACAACCCTCATTATCTACCTGGGCAACCATTTCTATTTGGGGGCATATTCTTCAACTTGTAAATTGTTTAGTAGGACCAGGCTGACTTTAAATAAACTGTACAGACCAAAGTCGTTTCTCACGTATGCTGACAAGTCCTACATGTCTAGTCTCCTTTAGCCTTGGTCACTCGGCGTGAGTCTTGCACTATTAAACGACCACATGATGGAAGCCTGGCCCCCAATCCCGCATAATCTCGGGCACTGCCGATGCAAGTGATCCGGTCACGAACCGGGAATGACAATGTCCGTATCTGGGGGAGAGTCACAGCCGTGGGTGAATCAGATGGTGTTGCTCACACCCACACAGCTGTGGCTGGTAGAACCGCGCGGATACCACGCAGAAAGTTTACGGCTCTTCCCTTCTTTATACTGCAGTGCAACCCCCAAAACAGGCCATTGAGCCTCATTTCAAGCCCAACGAGGCGTTAAATCGTGAGACGGCTGAACCTCACACCTGCAACAAATGGATGATCGTCTGACAGGGGGGGTTACGCGAAATGACGCCACTTGATTGGTCAATGTAGAGCTCACAGGCGCGCGGGTTGGCCCAGCCTCCGAACGCACAGTTGTGGTGTGCGAAATCTAATTAGAACGCAATTGCGCACTCGATTCTCAACCTCAAATACAAGCTACTGGACGTTAACTCGGCCCGATCCGCTTCAATAAATTTGGCATTGCATGGCTCTCAACTTGTACTTGTCCTCCCAGGAAGCCCCTGCAGTAGCTTCATCCAAACATCATGGCCCGGCGGATTCTTTCCTGCCGGGGGAACGCCTGCTCCCCTGGCCAACCGCGAGCACCAAAAGACGAACCTGACAACCAACCAACGTCTGCCATATATCATATTCCATACAGACCTGTATCAGATCCTCCACACAAATCGTCTCTACCTTCACCACCTGCCCACTCAGCTGGCATCAAACGGGAACGGTCCGGCCAACCACGGACCCCTACCCAAAGCCAACGTTTCCAACGTTTCCAAAGCTCAGACTGGTCCAGTTCCGAAGACGAATTGGATAGCAGTTCTTCATCCAGTGACAGCGACTCAGATGACAGCTCATGCTCCGAGGGCAAGCATGACTGGAGAGACGCCGTACCTGCATACGTTTTGCCCCAAAACCACCGGTTCCAAGATATCAGACCGGAACTGGTAAAATCCATCCTAGATTCTCTTGAACGATGGATGAAAACCACTCGATACGTTTCGCCACCTGACGACAGGTTGCCACCCCGGAAACGACTCCGGACATCACACTGGCAGGAGGAAGAAGACAGCGACGGCGGGTTCATAGTTGTCGATCCTCCAGCTGGGTACTTTCACCTAGCCTGCCCACTCTACGTTGCCAACCCGGCCAAATATCAAGATTGTTTGCTGCATCACGATCTGCAGTCCAACGAAGACGTTATCCGCCATATTTGGCGAAACCATATGAAGCCACCATACTGTCCTATCTGCTCCAAGACTTTTGAGAGTCTGTCCAGCAGGGATTCCCATATCCTGGAGAGGAAGTGTGAGCTTCGTGACCTACAGCCCATAGACGGCATCAACTATTACCAAAAGTCCAGATTGAAACGACGAGACCGGGTCTATCTCGGTGAGTCAAAGCGCTGGAGACGCATATATGCCACCGTGTTTCCCAACTCGGACCGTCCTGCTTCTCCGTACCTAGATAAAGGATGTGGAAAGGCTATTTCCATGGCTCGGGATTATTGGGCGACAAAGGGGCGACGCAGTGTCTCCAGGTTCCTGGAGAGCCACAAGTTGCTCCGCGAGGATGAAGATGAGGAGGGTGCGCAAGACGCATTGTGCCAGCTGGTATTGGAGGATGTGCTCCGGGAAATAGTTAGACGGTATGGGCGTTCGTGAGATTGTTGCGGGCGGGAGGATTGGGAATACACGGATATGGGTTTTGATGACTTATGATAGAATAATTTCATTCAAGAATACTTATATAGTCTTTTTGGCAGTTGGGTAAGGAGGAATTAATTGGAAAATCTCTTTTCTCTTTTTCAACGACGACGTATTTGTGCCACACGTTTGGTCGTGCCCTAGCTTCATTTCAGGTTTGTCGAGCTCTCCTATTTCAAATGAACGTCAAGGCTAAATAATACCCAGATCCTAAGAGCTTCGGGGCTGTTAGAGTAATCGGCGGCTGCGTAAAATGTTTCTATAAGACCGGAGTTTAGCTTTAGAATGTAATGGACACGATAGACTACTACGATATCTAGCCAGTGGACTCTTCAGCGATAACCCCAATGACTAATGTTGAAGACAGAGCTTTTGGACTAGGTCCAGATTTGTCTATATCTTGACATACATTTGTCTCGAATAATAATCCGCCCTTCCATCCCAGTGGTCGAGTTCAAGGGGAAGCCTCTAGGACGTTCAGCGACAACGACAGCTCGTAAGGAGTTATCAAGCATTTATTCTGGTTTATTCCTAGCTATAAAGCCTATATAGCTGCATACTTATATACCTTTGCGGTTGTTGACCTAGTCTATAGATATGAAGCCGAGTGGAGTCTTCCAGGAGAAGTCCTGCTCATCCAACTGATAGCATCACTATCAGAGATCGAGAGGGAATTCCCAATCCTGGCAGCTAAATAACTCTTTATTAAAAATTCAAAGTATCAATTACCACGAGTGATGGCTACAGCCAAAGGGCAGTCGACCTATGTCACTACTAAATTCAGAGCGCTAGAGTCAATGTTGAAAACGGTATCAAGGGACAGGACGATAGTTTAATAAGAGGATTAAAGAGAAGCTTACCAAAGTCCAGCCCCAAGATCACTTTTCTACTGTGTTAGAATTATGAGAGCGCATATTACTACTCATTGTATCCTTCGTTCAACACCTCGAAACGACACAGGATGTGGGTTTGCAAGACTAGGTGGATCTTTGGGCGTCCCGCTCGCTATGATATGACATATTATAAATGGGAATTTCTCAGAATACAAGCACAGCGGGAATTACACGGGAATCGAATATTTGGAAAACTCTCTACACTTGCAAAACGGGGAATTAGACACTCTGGGGCTGCAGTTTAGAGTTGGCTTCCAAGCTTTCAAAAAAGAAGCACTAACATTTACAATCTGATGATGTTCTCTCACAGGTCTGCTCGATTCGAAACAATCTCTCACTGAGGGATCATTGAAACTTCCATAGGTCACTCGTTAAGATGGTGGGAAGCTCAGTCGCTAGGTCGGTGGGTTGACCGGATGACCAGGAATAGGGACTACCTGTGTTTCTATCACAGACCAGCTAATGTCTTGGATTCAGTAAAAGACCAACAGGTCTGGACCCCATGTCAAGTTCCTCCTTGCTCAAGCAATCACTCTTGCTGTCTGATCCACGAACACTTGAACACCATCTTCTCTGTCGGTTATCCCGGCTTTAACTATGATAAAGAAAGCAGTAGGTAGTCGAAGACTCATGCCTATCTACATGAGGGGTAGAACACTTCAACACTTCAGCCACACTTCTCTACACTTTCCAGCCGTATTAACGACTAGATTTACGTTCCTGGCTTCTATTTTATGTTCTTGCTACTCTTGCTACTACGTTTCCTCGCTTTCTTTTCCGAACTCTCTCTGTTCCCCGGGGTACCTAGGTAGAATCGGTGCTCTGTATCACGACAATGCCTATCATTGGTGGCACAGCTTTGAAACCAACAAATAAAACCATTGACGAAGAGTTAATTCAAGGCTTCTTACCCAAAAAGTTCAAACGCTTTAAAGAAAAGAGCAAGCCCCGGAGTCCTCGGACGGGGCATTGTGCTTAATTAAACATGCCCACCAACACAAAGCCACTTTGAACTACAACCTTCGATTTTGAGCTTACAAATGTACCTTAAGCGTAGCATTTGTCCTACATGTTTCCTTATTCATAATTAACCCATATTTTGAAAGATAGGTCACAGAATCAGGTCCAATACGGCACCCCATAATGATCATGGAGTGATCTCCCATCCACTGAGTTCATCGAGCAGAAGAAATTCCCGTCCTACTGCTCAATTCACATCCGCATTTATTTCATTATTGGCGAGAACCGGGAGAATGACCCAGCGTTTATTCGTGACCCCCTAGTATCTCCTTGCTTACGCGGGGTCTGCCATTAGGTACTAGCTAGATACCTAGGACGACGACGGGAGCTGGCCAGTCTCTTGAATGTTGAGATGTCAAAGTGAGATAATTCAAGAGGCTCTGGATAAATTGTCGATCTGTGGCATATAAATAGAAAGATGATGGTTGACAAAGAGCTACTGCAGTAAGCGATTCTGTCTCCGTTGCAACCTCAACAACCTGACGTCAGATTTTAGCCGGTCTCAGCCACGACTCCTTAACCTCACCGTATGTATTAAATTACCAATCCTCTGCTCTTTGCCAAGAAATCTATCGAAAACTCCCATCAATCTTTCATCCCGATTCATTTATCCTTCGTAAACATGGCATCTTCACTTACCGGACTCGACTCTGTCAAACACCTCGTCAACTCGGACGTGTCTATCGAAAGGCCTTCGCGCTGGTCTGACACCAACATTGAGAAGCCTGCTTTGATTCTCACGCCAAAGACGGAGCAAGATGTTCAGGCTGCTCTTCAGGTCGCCAAAACGAACAACCTCGCCGTCGTCGCCAGTGGCGGAGGCCACGGCACGTTTGTCACCGTGAGTCCCAAGACGCTGTACCTAGACATGAAGGAGTTCAAAACCATCGAGTTGAACAAGGACAAGGGAACGGTTCAAGTCGGTGGCGGTGTTGTTACCGGGGAGTTATCCAAGACCTTGGCTAAAGACGGCTACTACACTCCCCTTCCCAACTCCAACGCTGTGGGAGTCGTGGGATGTGTGATTGGAGGAGGCAATACTCCGTTGAATGGTCTTCACGGATGGATGGCTGATGTTGTCGTCTCATTCCGCGTTGTAACTGTTGGAGGTGATATTCTCGACGTCAGCTCTTCATCAACTGGAAAGGAGCTTACCCTCTTCAATGCCCTTTGCGGAGCGGGTCATGGACTATCCGTCATCACGTTCATCGAGATTTTTATCTATCCTATCGCCGATCTCAACATGCCTGAGGGCAAGGTTTGGACTCGCTCGCTTGTGTTTCCGGTCTCAGCCATCGACACAGCTGCGCGGTTATTCCTGGATCTTCTGCGTCCTCCCCCGGCCGCGAGCATCACTCTTCTGGGTATGCGCAGCCCACCAGGCACTCCAGCAGCTGGAGTTCCCATTGTCGTCCTTGGATATTCGTACTTTGGTCCTGCTGAAGAAGCCGAGAAACATGCTTCTCTCCTCTTCCAAGAAGACCTTGTCGGTAAAGCCATCATGACGACGACGCTGTTGGTCCCTATGGAAAACATCAACGATAAACTTGACCCTCTAAACACACATGGTGGACACAAGGCAATTGCGTCTTGCCGCCTAGAGAAGACCAACATTGAAGCTATCAAGAACGCTTTTCAGTTGTGGCTTTCAGTCACGACCAAGTACCCTGATTCACAAAAGAGCCCACTGGCACTCTCTTCTCTCAACAGTACGAAACCAACAGAGCTAGGTCAAGGAAATTCAGGTTCCTCCAAGTTCGTGGAGGGTCGGAACAGAGATATTTCAGCCCAAATTGTGACCATCTGCCAGAAGGAGGAGACAATGGCTGCCCTAAGGGGGTTCATGGACGATACAGTCGCTGAACTCAGGAAAGGCGATCCAGGGGTTGTTCCGAGGAGTTTCCCCAACAACTTGAGATTCGGGATAAACTTGGAAGAAATGTTCGACAAGGAGAGGTTGGCGGAGCTGAGAGAGGTCAAGAAGTTGTGGGACGCTGATGGTCTTTTTTGGAGCCCCTTTGAAGCCTGAAACTGTGATATTCCAGCGTAGGCTGATGAGGCTTCGTTACCTTTCTGTTTGCGAGCAAACGCGGGTATAGGTATATTATTAAATCGAATCACAATCTTGTAGAAAACCTGTGATAGATATCCTCGTCTATTCCACACTTCATATCCAGGCCTGTTTCCTGAGCAAACAACCCCTTCAGGGGCGTTTGAATTAACGTATGGTGAGATCACCCTCGCTTCAAGCGCGGGTTCACGATGGGTTGCAGATCTGCTACTCTGCTATTAGGTTAACCGAACGGTCGCGGTAGCATTGACTTACCATTCATATCATTTCCGTCAAAGATATCGAGCTGCCCAGGATATTGGGCCCAAACAGGGTTGGGGGATGCAAAGGTGGATGTACCCAGGCCATGGTAATCTATCAAAGGATCCACGTAGCCGAATCCATTCTGAAGCCCACGGGGCTCCAGACAGTTCCCCTCGAGCTGGCCACTAAAGGTCATGGCAGCGAGCTCATCATCTTCCGCCGAAGTTGCATACTGGGGTTCCATCATCTGGTCGAAAGAATCCGGCTGTGCGGATGCATCATAGAACGGCTCTAGTTTCAGAGTTTGGAAATTCGACCCCGAGATGTCGGGCAAGATAGGAGTCGTAGGCGAAGGGCTTTTAGATAGCTTTGGCGTAGTACCATAGTCGCTGGCGGGCGCAAGAAATGCTGAGCTGCCCATATCAAGAGTTCTCCCTGTGTGGTCAGTCATGTAGAGGGTATTGCTGTCTGCGTTAGAAGGGGCTTCAGATGCCCCAGAGTCTCGTTGCACGGGGTCGACCCGATCTTGAACCCGATCAAGAAGTCCACCCAGTAACACCCCCAGAAGACCAGCCTCATTCTCAGATATCCCTTCATTTCTAGCAAGCTCAGACAGAATCTGGCCTCGCTCCGCATTCCAGCAATCACGAATGATGCTAATAACCTCCCCAATCACAGTGCCCTGATGAGGGCTATGTGGTGGTTCCTCACCCTCGAACAGAATCCTCCAAATCTCATACCACTGCTCTGACGCAGTCAATGTCCTATCGACACGGACCTTGAGGCGGTCCTGAGCCTGGGGCGATACACGATGAGCTGGATAGGGCCGTGCTTGACAGGTCCTGAGCCGGACATGCTCTTCCCAATCCTGACGGTGCGGAAACTCCTCGAAGCAGATTGAGCAGAAAGACTCGGCTGTGTGTCGTCGAGTGAGATGTTGCTTGACATCTTGGATGCGGTTCAGTGTGAGGGTTATACAGTCCATATGCCTGGTTGGATCCCTTCTAAAAAACGGGCATACCCAAGGTCCATTATCCTCTGGCTTTTTGGGGACAACATCAGTTTCACCCATAACACAATCGCCCTCCTGGTCGTGGTCGTCACGAGATGCGCCCCTCCGGCTTCGCCTGGAGGACTTGCTGACCGATGCCTGTTTGGTGCTTCGTCTTGGTGTTGCTGATCCTCTGGAAGATTTGCTTCTACTAGAAGAGGTAGGAGCTTGTTGAGAGAGGGTCGGTTTGTGATCGTCTTGACGAGAGTCTACGCTGGAAGCGTCGTCTCGAGATGACCCATCGCCGGAGATGTGATTGCCCCAGAAGCGCGAGAATGGACCTGCACTCTCTAGCTGACTTCGACCGAACACGGATGTGTACAAAGGTATTTGTCTCTGGAGAACATTGCGCCTCCTCTGTTCATCCGAAGGCCATCCTGGAGGAGGCATAGGTGCAGACCGATCTATGTCGCCAGGACAGAGGAGATCATAGTCAGATACTGGAGCACTCAAGCCCAACGATCAGCATCCGTGACAGTTTCAACATCTGGAACCATCTTACACGTATCTTCCCCATCGGGCGGTATTGGGTGTTTGTCACTTGTCTCTGTAGACTCGGACGGCGGAGGTATTGTAATCTCGTCGATGGACAACGGCTGCGATGACTGACGCTTTGCATCGCTCTCATCCCCGGCTACTATTATCTCGTCCCGCATGTTAAACTTGTCCCTGTTGGATGTCCTCGACCTTCTAGCCTTTGCAGAATGACCAGTGTATCGACTCGTAGTACGTGTGGATGCCATTGTCTGTGCAGCAGCAGCGACAAGTGGGAAGGATTGGGGACTTGGAGGTCGATTTCGTAAGACAGGTTGAAAAAGAAGAGATTAATCTCTTCCAGTGGCAAAAATAAAAATAAAAGCAGGTATTTCGACCCTCGGTAAGAGAAAGCAGGTTGAAAATGGAAAAAAGGAACAGGAGGGACGCCTTTTCCTGGTGCTGGGGATGGGCAGTAAATCAGGTTGGGGTGGACTACAGGGCTTGGTGGGAGGGAAGTACCTGAGCAGTTGGGTCATTACACTCCTTTATGCAAGGATAAAAAACATGCATTAACAGATTTTTGTGCTCCCCCTTCTATTACGAGTAACATGTCTAATTCTGACACGGGAGAGGAGTTGTGTTTGCAGCGTCATAAGGATTGCGGCTTTCGTCTTACAGGCATGTAAAGCAATACTCGATTACGCTCGAGATGATCAATTAAAATGGCTAAATCACTACAGAGTACGCTCATCAGAAACATGGCAGCCACACCGTCACTCAGAGTTACCGTCCTGCGGGCCTCCTATTAAACACCACCTTTTCCCAACACCGCTCCATCACAAGACTGCTTGCCTCACTCTTCTGCCTACTGCTTCGCCTTCTTGGCGGACGCCTTGGGGTGGTGTGGGCCTGCTGCGGCCGCTAATCAGTCTGCCTTGAATGTCGAGACCGGGGTCTGAGAGCCAGTCTTGGATCCGTCGCTTGTACTCTTGGTCTGAGGATGGTTTGTTCTCCCATGGGTTTGAGCCGCTGGGCGACCTTGTGTGAGTTTGGGGCGAGATATGCTCGGTGAGGACAGGACTAACCTTTTTTGTGTTGCCGTGGACATTCTTGTGAAAGTGCACTGAGATCTTGGTGTTTCGTTGGACGCTCTTTGTGAGATACCCTGAATTGAAGCTGAATGACAGTTACAGAGTCAATTTTGATCATACCAATATCAATAGTCTTTCAACGAGATATACAGAGATTTTATAGACCAAAGTCTTCTAATTTTACTATAATTTTCTTCCCACAATTGAGTGGTTAACTATTCAACTGTGATGAGCTTTCGCTCAGTCGTGGGCGAGATTCGCTTTAAAACCCAGCACTCTAACTAACGGACGAACAGACACAACACAAGATCCGACTCGAGGCTTTTTTCGTCTCTCTCTTCAAGGTATAGCTGCGGTGTTTATCCCATCTGTGTTAACACATACCAAGTCCGAAACGACGCCTTCTTGGCGGGGTTCACTCGACATCGTAACTCCCACAGCTGTGATGACAGGGGTCCTCACCTGGTGCACCCAGTAGCGTACGCGCGTTCTTTCAACTGTGAGAATCACAGCTGTGAGACCAATAGCGTCTCTCATCCCGCCCGATCAAGCCCAAAACCAACAAGTCACACGGTTCTCAATCAACACATTCGTGATGGTTACGCCCGGTCGGATAAGGGAGTTGGGCGAACCCAACCCCTCGTCCGTCGATTCCGCGGCAAGTCAGCCTTGATCTCGAGTCTGCCAGTTCTTAAAGGTGAGCGTCGCCGCAATTGATTTGCAGCGGCGGCAAGTTGTTCGCCCGTGGTTCGCCCACAGGTGCGATTTTTTTGCCAGGTGCTTGAAAAAGGGAGGGCAAACTCAGCCTCCAGATGTACCAGAAAAATGGTTGGATAATCGACCACGCCTTGTAATAAATTCACTGCATTGTTCTCTTCGAGGCGAGCAACGAGTTATACTTCTAGTTCTCTTTATCTTATTAACTACCGGCTGGCCTCAAAAAAAAAAAATCCGTATCTTCAACTTCCATTCGATAACAAACGTTCTTTGTGGTACAACTGGCTGTTTCATTTGGCAAAACAGCCACAATGTACCTTTCCGCCGCATTTATGCAGCTGTTAAGGGCTCCAGATGAGGACTCGGGCCCATGTTCATCCCTCATTATTCAACATTCTTCAATTAGCCTTCCATATCGAACTCGTCATATTGCCAACACCTTCAAGCAATCTGGATCCAAGCCTCTGACGCCGTCTACCTGCAACAATGGCAGAGGAGGGCAGGATACGGGACAGTGCCTTGCCGTCCCTTATCCTGACCCATTTTTCCTCAATGCCCAGTGCCAGTTAACTGTAGACGGTCATGGTATGTTTCACTTGACCATTTGGCCCCTAGGGAACTTTGCTTAACCGCCATCGCTAGTTGTTGACTTCGATTTTGCCAATTTATCGACCTTCTTGGCACCAGTCTCAGTCAACGACATCAAGCTGTTAAGCAGTTCAAACACTCTCCCTCCATGTTCGTCGCAGAAAGGAAATCCACCATTCCCACCTTGGTTCTTGGCATTTTTCCTGTTGAAGCTATTTATTTTCCAATGCCTTGGAAACGAGTTACATCCTTCCTCAAATCACTTTGGTACGAAGCATACACTCTCATTCGGCAACGATCAAGGCGGCAGCAACAAAAAGCCACGACAGGATGATGACGACGACAACGATTATCCCTATTACCCAGACGACTACGGCAATAATGAGCATAACGATAACAATGACGGGAAAACGCCCGACGGGAAACGTACCGCCAAGGGCAAAGAGAAGGAAGAGCCTCTCTACTGCTGCGCCTTCTACAAGCTCGACCCGGTCAAACACAGAAAATGCGGGCATCTCGAGATCAAATCTGTCGCATACTTTCTACAACACATCATCCGCCAACATTTACTCGACGATAAACACTACCACTGCGATAACTGCCGCACCGGCTGGCGAAAGGATGGCTGTGACTCTGACACACTGTGGGAAAACCACACACGAGCCGGGACCTGTCAAAGGGTCACTCTGGAGGAGTCGGGCAAGCTTACACCGGAGGAACACCGCCAACTGAAGAGGAAACTCAGGGAGAGGCCGGCCGGCAGCGAATTCGATCGGTGGTACAAGATTTGGGAGCAGCTGTTCCCACAACACAAGAGGCCCGACTCGCCATATCTCAGCAACGAGGCTGAAGAGATAGAGGCTAGCAACGTCCGCAGATTGAATGGTGTCCTGGAGGAGGAGTTATCCCAAGTGTCGCCAGGCCCGGAACGGGACCGAATGGAAGCGCTTGCTCGTCGTGTTATCGAGCGTACGTTTCCGGCACACGCCAGGCAGGGTTCCGCGAATGCCGGACCCTCTGCACCTCGCGTCTTTAGGCAAGCCCCACAAGCGACAAACCGAGTTAGGGCGCCGACCACCACGACCCCGGCATCCGCACCGGCGCTCCGTCCTGCGGGACCACCTACCGGCGTCCGGACGCGACCGGTCAACTGGCTCCACATCACCGACCAGCGCCAAATACCTCCGCTCAACAGCCCCGATCAACCGGCTTCGGTACAAACCCTGGACTCACGATGAATCAAGAACGTATGAGCACTAGACCTCCAACAAATCATGTGATGAGCACTGCGCCATTAGGAAACCCCGCATACATGATGAATCCCGGATTTACAAACACTGGATTTCCGATAGATCCCCGACGGATGAACACAAAATTCCCTGGAAACCCTGCATTCGCGATGAACTCTGGAATGATGAACGCAACAGGCCCTAGATACCGAATGAATCCTGGACAGGCCAACCTTGGACAGATGCACTATGGATCCCCGGTTAATCTTGGAAACCCGAGGACGATAGATCCTAGAGATTTGACCATCTCTGGATCGACCAACCCAGGACCCTCAACCAATCCCCCTCACCCATCAAATTTCAACAGAGTCCAATCTCGCAACATGAACTCCTTCCAAAATAATAATAACGCAACCGGATTAGACCTCGAAGCATTTGCATCCGACGTCGGCGACGGGGTTTCCGCCTACTTCTCCTCATTACAAAATCCCTCACAACCCACCGACACGAACGACTGCCCTGAAACGATTCAAAATCCATTCCAGAGGATACAATAATGACCATTGGCCATCTTTCAACGGGTCACGATACAACGCAGCGATTGACTTCTTTCTCTTCTACCACTTTCACTAGGGAAGGAAGGGATAGACAAAAGGCACAAAAAAGGCGACTGGGCGTTAAAAGGATTAAATGAAACGTCATGTTATTGAATGGAAGTTATGTAAGGTACGGGTATACTATACTACTGCATTGATGAGAGTACTATTATAGTAGGATGAGAGAAGCATCGTCTTGGACAGGCACTGAGCCTCCATAGATGATAAGTGTATCATCGGTTAGAAGCGATTTGAAGACTTGACAAACATCGTAAAATTAAATAAATAAACAAAACTGTACATAGCCTCTCTCTCCCTTCTCTTCTTGCCCTCAAAAGTGCAATTCTATGTAAATATCCCAAAAATCCATCAACGACAGTACGAGTCAGCCTGCTTCTCGCACTTGACACACCACAACGTCTCAACCTCAAGCAAATTAACCGTACCCCCCCTATCATCCCTAACCAACACAGGCAACGGCTCAACAATATCACACTCATCACAGATGAGTGGAAACTCATTACCCGGCACTCCATTACACCTAACACACCACCCAGGTCCAAGATGCATCGTCTTGGCAAGGTCCCCGTCTTTTCTAGGCTCCAAGTAGGGGAGACATACCTGGCATACGTCTAGGTATGCATCGGGGATGGACTTCTTGTTGGGGTAGAGGAGTTTTGTGCATGGGCGGCAGATGTTGGAGACGCCTGTGAAGTCGTTTTCGCATTTGATGCAGTTCTTTATCGGGGGTGGGATTGCGGGGGATAGGAGACCGCGTTGGCGACATCGGGTGAAGTAGGTGCGGTTCTCTTCTGGCATGTTTGGTTTGGTTGGTTGTGACATCTTACCTGATGGGATGGGTAATCTAGATTTGATGTGAGTGATTAGCTTGTTCAAGTGAGATGGGATTGATGGCTTGGAGGTGATGTTGGGTTCTGAATGAACCAGGTGTTCTAAGAACTGTCCTATATAAACAAATTTCAGTGCAAGAATTTTCTCGAGTACCTACTGCATAGTAGGGAATAGCCAACACGTCAAAGAGGTTGCGACGAGATATTGTCTTTGTCCTCGGACTTGTTCAGCAACCACCAACTCTCAACATCACCAGTCTCCTTTCAACACTCGCCTTGTCCACAAAGACTCGAAAAAAGAAATATTGTCGATTCATATTTACTGCTCCGAGCAGCCAATCGCCTACTCCATCATCGTAAGTCGTATCTCGTTCTATCGTCGCCATAGGTTCTAGGTATCCCCATCCCAATCCTCACCAAAACAAGCATCCCATCAAACGCATCAACTCCTAAAGCGCCGGCCCTTCCCACTGCTCGCGGCGCAAGCGCACGTACCAAGATTGCTTGTGCGGGAAGGAAATCTGCTTCTCCCGTGAAAAGCCAGTGAACTCGAGGCGTTGCAAGAACCTAGGCATTGTTAGAAAGGCATTCATTCTTGTCAAAGGGACTTACCTCGCATTGTCCACTCTTGGCTCGAGACAAATGTTCATTGTTCGATAGTCCGAAGTCAAGCACCAATGAACCAACCCCGTCAACCAGATCGGAACACGTCCTCTGGCCCATTCCTCTCCAATCAAGACGTGGAGACCCCGATCCCAGTCACCAGCATCACTTCCCAAGTGCTGACCCAGAATATCCTCCTTCACCCAGTAAATCTCAAAATACCCAAAAGGCACACCATCCCATAGTCCAATCACAGGGAAAGAATTGGTCGAGTTCAATGAGTTTGTGAGGAATTGGGGATTGTAGTCGTTCCAAAACGCACTCACACGCGGCTTACCCATCCACATCTGCAACAAAGACGTGTCACTGAGCGCAGACAAATGAGTCTGCTCAGGAGGCTTAGGCCCAACGGGTCCTAGGTATGGCACTGGGTTGGGCGAGATGGAAGCAACTCGGAATGACAAGTATTGTCCAACACTTGGAACGAACCGAGTATAGAAGACTTCTCCCATCCTCGGCGGCTTAGGTCGCATGGGATGCCGAATATTGTTTGTAAAGACATACTGCAACGGCGGCGGAGGATAGTAAGTCGGCAGATGAGAACTTGAAAAGAATGGACCGATAGGGAAACTCGGCACAGACATCATCGAGGTCGGCATAGGACCCCCTGGAAGATCCGTGTCTAATCGTCCATATGACGAATGAGGAGAGTGACGAGGATACGTCTTGTGGAAAGGCGCCTGGGATTCACCTCGAATTGGAGAACCCGGACGGCTACCAATGGGTGATCCAGGGATCGAGTCAAAGTTTCCAACCTTGTTGGGCTGCAGGGAGAAGAGAAACAATCTCCCCGGTAGCTGCCAGAACATGCGCCTCGACACAAACATGTTGGACCACCCATCGCTATTGTCATCCAGACTTGTGCCAACAGCACTATCGGCAGACGCAATCAGACCCATGCGCTCGAGCTTGGGGATGAGGTTGCGACCTCGAAGCACGCCATCCCGCTTGATATTGATCCTCCACTCGCCTCGTGGCTTGGCCGCGTGCGGCGTGAGCTTTGCGGCATCGGCAGGGACCTGGGGTGCAGGCTCGGGCTGGTGGAAGTACCAGTAGAGCGTGATCCACAGCATCATGGCGATCTGGCGTGTGGGGCTCGCCGCGGGCTTGAACTCGGAGCTCGAAGGGTTCGCGATGGAAGAGATGAAGAGGTTGTCGCCTTGCAGAGTGGGCTTGGCGAACGAGTGAATATGGCGCTTCACGCTGCGCGAAGCCGACGACTCTCCGTCAAGGGCGACGCCGTTGCCTTCATTCTCGGGTCCTTGCTTCTCGACATCGTTATCAACCTTATCCTCCGATGTAGGATCCGCGTCCGAATCGGCATCGGTCTCGGTCTCGGTGTTGAGGACGACGGTCCATCCGATGGGGAAAGCGTTGTGGTGGGTGTTGAGCTCGTGGCTCTTGAAGCCGAGGCCAGCAAAGACAGGTGTGACGGTAAATGTCTGGCCGTCAGGCAGACGAATGACTTGGGGCGCCATCGTCTTAGGTAGTTCCGATCTCCTAATCGGTTCTGCGGGGGGGGGGTTCTCTTCCAGGCTTTTAAGCAGCTAATGCGGTGCTAGATGAGGACTCAAAGAGGGGAAGCTCCGAAGCTCGCTGGGACATGGCTTCTGGAAGACGTCGAGAAGAGTTCCAGAAGACTGCCTCTTCCGGTCACATGCTGACCTTGGACGAGGCGATCGTGACAAACGCCAGAGAAATGGTTGGACGCTGCAGTGGAGTTGGGAGAGACGCTTTTATGTGGTTGTTGGTGGGATGGTGGTGGGTGGTGGGATCTCAGGCGCGGGATGGAGTTGAGGCGCGCACTGTACCACCACTCACAATTGGCTGGAGTACAGTATGAACATGCACATCTTACTATTATGATACGTCATCCCAAACATCAGCCCACGGACCTGGAATGCTTCTCCCTCATGAATCAATCACAAGACAAATTGCCCACCTGGATCGGACCGGAAAAGCAAAGAAACAAAACGTAAAATCATGAGAGTCATCATTATTCCCTAATTTACAGCCGATTTATGCGTCACTCTGGTCCTTTCCCACGTTTGTTATCGCTAAATGCTCCCTCGCAATGCCCAGTTCAATCTGTTACACAGCCCAGCTTTGAGTGCCTCACCACTAACAAGCTATCTTCACCCTCCACCACCAAAAGCCATTGTCTGTTCTAAACTTCTCGGCTTCGCCATGATCTGATGCTTTACTTTACAAGTTCTATCTTGTGTCTAAGCGTTCGACACCCTCTTACTGCTTCTTCTTGGCCTCTCTTGGCTCATCCTCGCTCTTCTTAGCAGCCTTAGTGCCGTCTCTACCCTTCTCCTCCTCGAGCACCTTCTTCACTTCCTCACCACCAAGGTCCTTGTTCTCGTCCCAATCAACATCGTATTCGCTCGCCACCACCTTGATCTCATTCCGTAGGGTGTTGGCCTCGTGCACCAGCTGTTCCCACTTTTGCTGGTTGAAACCACGCTCCTGGTACAGAGCCGTCTGACGCTTCGAGACAGTCACCTTCATAGCGGCCTTGTAGCTGAGATCCTTGCTGATGTAGAGGAACCACAAGTAACCGCCCATGATGGTCGACAGACCTGCTAGGTATGTCACAGGCTCCACCAGATCCCATCCCCATTGCGTGTGGAATGTAACATAGTAAACAACCCCCCACCATCCAGCCAGAGCCGCAAATCCTCCTTGCGCAAGCCTGTGGGCTCCTTGGTGGGCAAGCGCGTCGCATTCATTCTTGACCTTGGCCATAGTATCAATGTCGCGAGACATGCGCCTTAATCGCATGCGCATGTAGTATGTGCGGTCTCTAAAGCTGGGAACGGCGACTCGAAGCTCTTTGCTGTAGCCCTCAATGTCAATGGCAAACTCGCGTCCTCTGGCTGCGTCTCGAATAAAGTCGCCGACCTCGGTGCTGCCACTCCAGCGCACCCAGTTTGCCTCTTTGCGGGAAGGGCCTTCATGGCCAAGTCCGGAGTACGAGGCAACGTTGGCCCCATTTTTGTTGTCATCCTTTTTTCCATGTTGCTCTTCTTGATCTGCCTCGGCGCGAAAAACAATATCGGGGAGCTTCTCGCGACCCTTGTAGTGGACTGGAGGGATCTCGGCCTGGATGAGTCGCTCCAGGTAGGACAAAGGTTGTTGAGGGTGAACGAGTAGTGCTAATGGTTCGACGGTGTCGTCTGCATCCTTCACATCTTCACCTACTGGTCTATTGACATGTTCTTGTTCGGGGTGGAAGGGCATCGGTAGGATCAGTTTGAGGAGTCGAGTCGGCGTCGTTAGAAGGCGACCTGGGTTCATTAGCGACTGTTCGATACAGACATCTTGGGGATGTACCCTTGGTCATGTCTTCCTTCTTGGGAAGATCTTCTTCACCAGCCCCCGTCTCGGCGTTACTGTCCATCCTGTGCCATGGTCGGTCATTTTCTAACGTTTGGGCGCTTCTGCCAGACGTGACCTTTCGCACTTGTCTCCTGTGTGCCTGGTCGCTCAAGTCCTCATCTTTAATTGCAGCTTGCTCCTGTTGGAAGTATTTTGATGTTGTGAATGTTCGTGTGAAGGGTTTCTGGGCCGTTTCGCATCTGCAAAAGGTTGGAGAGAATGTTTGCGTTGGTAGTCGCGTGCGCAGAGCTGGAGAAAGGCGCAGCGTCGCGCGTCTTAGAGCGTGGTTCATCTTGGAGGTGATTCTGAAGGAAAGGATGAGGAAGGAAAGATAGAAGGTGGCAAAGATAGAAGATAAAAGGATGTATGAAGTGGAAATAAGATTATTTACAGGTCTTGGTATCACTTGGCCTTTCTATTCACGGCCGTCGCAAGCTGTTCAGCTCAACTTGGCAGAGGCATCCATCGATGGTCATGACGTCAGTATCCGCGGTAGCTAAGAGCTCTGTCCCTGGAACCATCATGCACCAAGCTTCTGATTGGCCGTGTCCCGAACGTGATCTTCCTTGTTCCTGGGATTCCTGGTGACATTCGCGTCAATTGATGTGTTGGAAGGATATTGTTTTATCGCTGGTTTCTATCTCGAGCCGGCCATTCCTCCTCAAGAAATGACCGAGACATCAAAAGCACAGCCCCTGTCTCGCTATCCATTGTCTTCATACTCATTCCTTGCCTTGCTCAATGTCTTTTTGCGCCTCCTACGGACCGATTCGGCTTCTGTGTACCGCGACAGGACCGAAATATCCCGGTGTAGGAGAGACAAAGCGCATCGGTAGCATGAGAAGGCGGGAGACGTCAGATCTATGATCACGATAGCCTCTCGCCTGCAGTATCCTATGTAGCATCCAACAACTCTCTACCTTATCTAGTACTTGTCTAAGGAGTAAATTAATGCCTGTCTAAGGGCCCCGGATCGTTAACATCTCTCGGAAGAGGTTAATGCGAGTGTTCTATCGATCAGACATTCACCTAGCTTCCCCTACAAAGACAGCTGATACAGCATCGATGTGTCCGGCACTCAATGGCAGGCTTCGGTAACTCATCTAAATGCGGTTCCTAAATTTCTAAACACTATCCGATGGTAAGACACCTAGGAAGCATCACAGACTCGGGTGGTAATAGTAATCCAGGTAATAATCATTCACTAACTCAAATTACTTCTGTCTTTTGCCCCAAAAAGTCAAGTCGCCAAAGAAACCTACGCAGTAATCATTTACCAACTCCAAGAAAATGCCTTTTCATCCAAAAACCACCAGATAGACCTATCCCTCTAAACCGGTCTAGGCACAGTCAAGGGCGCGCCTCTGCCTCTCCCTCCTAATCTGGTCCCGTGTAATCCTCTCCTCCTCCCGGGCTTGCCTCGTCTTTTGCATCCGGGGCTTCTCATCCGACAGAGAGTAAAACAGCCACGAGTTTTCATGCCCGGCCATTACTCGGATCCGCATGATCTCGAGCTTGGCGAGCCTCCAGTTCACGTTGTTGTTGACGTGGCCGCTTAGTTGGTTGGGCTTGAACTTCTTCAGGTCCTTGACTATCTGTTTGAAGCCCTTCTTCTGCTCTCGGGTCCAGAACCTGTTGCCCCCCAGGGTGTTTGCCCACGCCAAAACATCTCGGTTGTGTCTGTTCTCTTCAACCCAGATATACGTGTCGAGGACCAGGAACTCGTCATGCTCGTACTCCAACTCCTTGTCCTCTGTCTTGGTCGGGTTACAGGGATCGATGACTTTGATGGGAAGTCTATCTCCACCAATCGTCATCATCATCAGGGGAGCTTGGGCTTGTTGCGGGCCAATTGAGTATTGGCTCACCATGGTAGGATTATGAGCCTCTTCCTGTGACATTTCGCTCATAGACAGGGATGGAGATATGTCTTGGTATCGCGTTGAGGGTATGGGTTGGCAGGCTGAGCCTGATTGGCTTCCCATAGATGAAGATCTGAAACCCATTGTGGCAGAGGCTACTTGGGAAAGTCGAGAGCAAGTTGGTATGATGTGTAAAGTGTCGAGAACAAAAAGCTCAGCGTAACTTGAGAGAAGTAGTTGATAAGTGAGAAGAGGGTAGAGCGTAAGTTGATAGTAAGCGTTCTTATGATAGCAATCCCAAGCTTATGACAAGTGTCGGGTCTTCAGTTGATGGAAGAGAGAGAAGAGAAAGATGACTGCCAGAGGGTGTCGTAGGGGTTATATAGGCACTCCGACGCGACCTCACATTCCCAGTTGCAGTCTACTCAACGACATTGGTAAACAAACAACAAAAGAAGGTGAATTGAGTCATCCGAGAGTCGATTGGAAAAGTATGTGATGCTGCGCCGAAAGGTTCGCGGCCTTCTCCTACCACGAGGGCGAGGAATCCGTTCTTGAGGGCGGTGGTGACGGTCTTTAGCTCATCGGCGGTTAAGACTCTCATTTCTCATTTTCGTCTATGATCTTTCCCAGGATTGACTGGAGACGGTGGTTGCTGTCAGGGCCGAAAGATTCGCTCGATTCTCAACCTCGTAGGATACCTGGACATTCACGCACCACAGGCCAAGCAGTCGAGAAGCTGCCCCTGCCCGACGTACTCATTTTAGTTTCTTTCCGGAATCAATTTCTTTCTTTGTATACTTAGGAAGAAGTATAAAACGCCATTTACTTTCTTCTGTGTTGACGCTGGCCTCCACGCATGCTCAACCTAACTATGGCCACAGCCGTGTCCCCATACGGACTCAATTGTGAAGGATGCTTCACACTGATGAGACGATTGTTTCCTTTTAGTTAAGATTTACGGATAGTTCTACTCCTTCAATGATCATGTAGCATTGCTGAGGAGTGCTCTTAAGCCCGGTAGGGTTCTGTATCCCCTCTTGGCTGACAGGGGCTTAGCCAGAAGCCAGTCGTCAAACAAGATTCAACCGTAGAAGTAATCTACTCTCACGTAGGTAATTTTAGACTTGAATTGATCCCGTGGGACATGTATAGAAGTATTACAGTTAACTTTGCGACACAGTTGCATGAGTAGTCGAGGGGTTTTGACCGGGGTGTGAACTCTGCGAAAGACGGACATATTCAAACAAAGTTATCTCAACAACCCTATCCAACAGTCTTGTACAACACAATTAGATATTTCAACGGTATCATCACGTTGTAACTACAGCAACAGCAATGGTTATCCCCCGAATAGGTGCGCATGTGGCCTGTTTTCTGCGGTTGAAGCATAGTGATACGGATGGGCATATCCGCGTGACTCGGAATAACCTCAACATCTCACATGTATGACGACGATAATCACCGAACAGATATCGGAACCTGAAAATCACCTGCATGACCGCATCACCCAACCTCGGTCACATCCCCCAGAAAACGACAGGGATCAAATGTTGAGGGGATTCGCGCATCACAAGCCCAGGGGTCCAATAGAGGGGTTGAACCCCGCACTAAGCCCCTTCAGGCTACAACCTCTTGTATGCCGCCGAGAGTTGCTCATCTCCAACTCTTCCCGACAAAACAAACAAGTCGGTGTAGAGTAAAGATTGCTTTTTCCTCGGGAACGAGTATTGTCTTTTGTTGTTCAATTGAGCGAGTACTTTAGTTCTGAGACATTCTCTTTGCCTCTAGTCATCTTCATTACCCTCAGATACCCCCATCGCGACAAAATGGCCGACAACAAAGTCTATCGCGCCAGCACCACGGCGCCCGTCAACATTGCCGTTGTCAAGTACATCTCCCGAGTCTGAATACCCTCAACATACGATGTCTAACCTTGAACAGGTACTGGGGCAAGCGCGATCCCAAGCTCAACCTTCCCACCAACAGCTCCCTCTCCGTCACCCTCTCGCAAGCCGACCTCCGAACCCTCACGACCGCCTCTTGCTCCAACTCGTACACCAGCGGCGACAGCCTCACCCTCAATGGAGAATCCGCTGATGTCTCTGGCGCCAGAACTCAGGCTTGCTTCCGTGAGCTGCGTGCTCGTCGCGCCGCTCTTGAGGCTGCTGACTCTTCCCTGCCCAAGCTTTCGAGAATGAACCTGAAGCTTGTCTCCGAGAACAACTTCCCCACCGCTGCTGGACTTGCTTCTTCTGCTGCTGGCTTTGCTGCGCTGGTTCAGGCCATTGCTCTCCTTTACGAGCTCCCTGATTCACCCTCGGATCTCTCGCTCGTTGCTCGACAAGGTTCTGGATCTGCTTGCCGTAGTCTGTTCGGTGGTTATGTTGCATGGAGGATGGGAGAGAAGGACGATGGAAGCGATTCCAAGGCTGAACTCGTCGCCCCTGCGTCTCACTGGCCCGAGATGCGAGCTCTTATCCTCGTCGCCAGCGCCGCCAAGAAGGGCGTCTCATCTACCTCTGGCATGCAGCAGACCGTCGCCACTTCTGGTCTCTTCAAGGAGAGGATAACAAACATTGTCCCCGCCAACATGGCCTCCATGGAGGAGGCCGTCAAGAACAAGGACTTTGCCAAGTTTGCCGAGGTGACGATGCGCGAGTCCAACTCCTTCCACGCCACCTGCGCCGACACCTATCCTCCCATCTTTTACATGAACGACGTGTCCCGAGCCGCCATCCGCGCCGTCGAGGACATCAACACCAAGGCCGGCAAGACTGTTGCCGCCTACACTTTCGACGCTGGCCCCAACTGTGTCGTGTACTACCTTGAGGAGAACGCCAATGCTGTTCTCGGCACTTTCTACCAGGCTCTTTCTGGTGTTGATGGCTTCAAGGAGAATGCTGCTAGTGCCAAGTCTGCTTTCGAGCTTGATAGTGGTCTTGCTGCTACTCTGAAGGAGGGTGTGAGCAGAGTCATCTCCACTGGTGTTGGCGAGGGTCCTATCAAGACGGAGGAGTATCTGGTTGGAGAGGATGGCGAGGCTGTCCGACGGTAGATTTGGGATGAAAAGTAAATAATTCGAGAGAAATGATGACATATTAGAATAGCATCGCATGCTTCGAGTGTGTTTGTCCAGGATCAAGAATGAGTGTGGCTGTCCTAGAACCGAAGGCCAACAACGCAACACGGTGAGGGAATAACACAGCATCCAGTATCCAAAGATTGGTGACATCTAGTGAGTGAAACTGGCCACCTGATCCTTCGAGCTTCAGTGATGAATCATCTACATTCAAACGACCCGGGAGAGTGTTGACAGCTTCATCTTGACATGAACAGTACTCAAGCCAACAGACAATCCCTCACCGTCAACATCAGCCCTGCCAGAGCCTTATGAGGAGGTTGAACCCTTCCCCTCCCACCCTAAAAGCACACACCAGTGCTCAGCGTGCGTCCTGGTCAAGTGGTAAACTTCTCTCTTACAATCCGCTCCTATACTCTCTTCTTCTCTCCACTACCCTAAATCCACCTCTGACCAGGCGCTACCTAAAAAAAAAAACCATCCACCTAAAGACCACTCTTTTTACATGTTTATATATTCAATTCCATTTCGCGTCCTTCTATAGATACCAAGATAATGCTAGGTGTTATAGAGTACGGAAGTCCGTAGGTGTAGTGGTCGTCCTACAACTTGAGGTGACACCAACGGCATCACCAAGTTGAACTTCCATAATCCGATCCATTACTTAGATAGCTGAGTTTGAGTGGAATTAAATGATTCAATAAGGAGGAGGAGAAGAAATATGATCTCTTTTTTCGTAATCATTTTTAGTCCCCAAGGTTGTTAGGTAAGTGTTTTGCTGTCCTTCGCAAACGGACAGCACTGACGACGGGTCGTTTGTGATTATCTGAGCACTGTGCCACAAGTGACGCTTCTTCCTCACAACCCCAGTCCATCTTCTCCTCGCATCAACACCATCGCGATGGAAGGCCTCACAAAGCATCTCGCCGCGGCCGCGAAGTCGAAGTCATCGATCTCGACAAGTCAGGAAATGTCGCTCGTCGCTGGGTGCACACGCCCAACAACCGCGTAAGTTCACCCTCCACCAGAGACAGAACTCCAGCTAACCACCCGCGATAGATCATCCGCAAGGCCAAGCCCAGCCTCTTTAAACGCTCGATGCGCAAGATCATCATGGACGCCTTTCTCCCTATTGGATATCCCCATTCTGTCTCGAATGATTATCTCGCCTATCAATTCTTCGACTCTCTGCAGGCCTTCTTCTCCACCATCACGGCTCTCCTCGCAAACAGAGCCCTCCTCCAAGGTCTCGGCGTCGGAGATGCCAACTCGTCCGCCACCTTCGCCATGCTTCTCACGGTCCTCAAGGATGCCATGTCACGCATCGCCACCATCATTTTCGCACAGCAGTTTGGTCTTCGGATTGAACCTGATGCTAAGCGGTATCGTTTCCTGGCTGATCTGTTCAACGACACGGCCTTTTTCATGGAGCTTTACAGTCCTTACTTTGGTCCCTACGGAAAGATTCTGGCTCTTACTTCTGGTGAAGCTCTTCGTGCTCTTTGTGGTGTTGCTGGTGGAGCGAGCAAGGCTGCTTTGAGTGTTCACTTTGCAAAGCACGACAATCTCGCTGAGCTCAACGCAAAGGAGGCCAGTCAAGAGACGGCAATCGGCTTGATTGGTTTGCTCGTTGGTACATTCGTCGTCAAGCATGTTGAGGATCACACGAGTGTCGTTTATTTGATGACGGTCCTTGTCCTCGCTCACTTGTGGATGAATTACCTGGGAGTCCGTAGCGTCTGCATGAACGTTCTCAACCGACAGCGCGCCACCATCCTTTTCGAGGAGTATCTCAAGTCAGGAAAGGTCCTGACTCCTGATGAAGTCGCTCGTCGCGAGAGCATCCTCTTCTGGAGTCCCATCGTCCGAAACCGACATGGACAGCGCATCGCACGCATCGAGATGGCCGATAGCTTTGGGAATGCCATGGGAGGACAGGAAGCTCGCGTTAACATCGCCATCCTCGACGGTATAATGAGCACCTTGTTCATCTGGTCCCACGCAAGCCACAAGTACGTTCCTATCAAGATCATGCTCTGGAAGGATTCGGAGGCCGTCCATGCCATTAGCGCCTGGTTCATGGCCATGGAGATTGCCTGGCAGATGGACAAGGGCAAGGGCTACACCGAGAGACTGGACCGCATTTTCTGTGGCAAGAGTTCTCGCCCCAGCAACTGGAACACTGAAGCCAAGAAGGACGATGATCAGATCGATGAAGATTACCAGCAAAAGTACGACGACCGTGAGCTTTGGGATGAGATGCTCGCCAAGGGGTGGAACCTTGCGTCTCAGGCCTTCGAGACCGAAGCGCCTGTTCGCATGGCCATCACGGAGGAAGACAAGAAGGACCAGTGAATGTGTACAGACCGGTATGGATGGATTACATGGAGTTTTGGCGTCAAGGAACAAGAGCATCGCCTCATGAGCGCACGATGGATTTGGCATGTGTAGAGTAAAAATACCCAGAGATACAGCTCAAGAGAGCTTTCAAAATGATACATTGGAGATTTTGCTAGAGTCCCCCAGACTCGATACGCCTTTTTTCTATGCCCTTCCATGTTGTACATTTTCCCAACGCCCAAATCGATATCATTCATCATACAGCTTTTCATACAACACATACACCCTCTTATGCCAGCCACGCCCATCTCATGGCTCGCATCTTGACGCCCTCCCATGTATTCAACTTTGGCCGCACATCCAAGTAGAAGCTGGGCCCGCCTTTGCCATCTGGTCGCCCGGCGTAAAAGTCAATTACATAGTCAACCCGGGTGCCACAACGGTCAATGACCCAGTCGTGTCGGTCAAAGGGCGCTGTGTACCCGAGGATGGTGTTGATCCGGGCAGTTGGCGTCATGCGGTCCATCTTGTTGGCAAAAGACTCAAGCTTAGGTCCATCGCATCTTGAAAAGTCAGTATCTCACATAGAATAAGAGGATTGGAGACTTACTTGGTGCCCTTTAGATAAGGAGCTTCCCACTCCTTAATCTCCTTCCACGCCCTCTCATTCACAGCATTGTGAATCGGAACCACAGTCTTCATATCCGCCACCCGCGCATCATATCCCTTTCGCTTCATAGCATCGAAAAACATCTTCTCTGAAGGATATACCCAGTTACCCGAAGGATCCAAACCCGTCTCCATCTCATGATTCGCAGGTTTCGCAGGCTCCTCCTTTCCGTGATCAACAGGACACACAGCAGGACCACCAGATGTTCTTGGAATCGTAGAAACAACGCGATCGGTATCTAGTCCGTCGTTGGGCTTGGGAGGATGGTGGGCGGGTGGAGGCGTAGGCGTAGAGGTCCATGGAAGGTATGATGTGAGAGTTTGAGACCATGATTTGGGCTTTGCTTGTGCTGTATGATCGACGGGACACTTTGTGGGTTGTGCTTGCGCCTTTGCTGCTTCGGCTTGACGAGCTTGTTCGAGCCAGGCCTCGCGGGCCTTGTGATCGACGGGACACGCAGAGTTATCGTCAGCCATTGCGTTTCGGCTCTCGAACGGTTATTATCAATCGACGGTTTGTTCTACGGGATCGTGTCGTGGAAGAGTTCAATGGCAAGTCGTGATGGCGTAATTCGTTCGTGATGAAGATGAATGGTAATGCGCCGGGATGGATTGGCTCTTGTCTTTGTCATGGAGGGATAAAAAAAAATTGGGCCGGTTTTTTACCGGGTCCGGGCCGGCCGGGTTTCGGCATCTTCAACTTCACTTGGTGATGGCTTCACTTGGGACAAGGTCAAATACAGGACAAATACATTTTTATGTCATTACAAGTTCGTCAAACATTATCATACAAGCCAGTCAAGATCCTCAGTTCTCATACAGTCAATGTCAATCCTCAGTTTTCCGTTGTGTGCCTCCAACGCCTCATGCCCAGTTCCGAATTCCAATCATGCTCTCATACAACACCGTCAGACCGAATGCTTCAGTCCACATCATCCTGTCCTCGCAGAATCTTCCTTCAAGTGGTGACATCCTTCAACGTTAGGATGTGTCTCCTTCTCAAGCACGTCTCCATGTCATGAGACGGACAGCCAGTGGTGGCCGCTGCAGGGGGCCCGGGTAGTCAGTTCTGTGCCACTCCTCCACCAAGCGCATCTCCCCTAGAATGATCCGTAAATCTCGAGTGATAGGGAAATCCTCAATCTTAATCTCATAGTAGATCCTGTTGCCAATCTGATAGGTCATCGATGAAGTCTGCGGCTCGACCAGTTCGTGTTGCTCTCTGTACCACTCAAGGTCGTCCCGCCCACCAAGCGTTTCGAATCTTGCATCTACCCCCTGTGACCGGAAAGCTCGCATGTCGTGAATGACGACGTAACAAACTCGAGCGACTGGGCAAAGACGAAGCATATCCTGCAGTCTGGTCGAGAGCAAAACGGGCGTAGTCAGGCATAGCCACTCGAAGCGGTGCGCGACAATCTTATGTGGCAGGTAGATCTCGGGAGCGTTGTAGTTCGCCCGGGATCTTCCAATCTTGGGGATAAGCATCAGGTCGTTGGCTGCGTCTACCTGGATTCGTCTGGATCCGGGCAATTCTTTTTTGGCCATATCATACGGCGAGTCCGCAGTCGAACGGTCCTCTAGCATGAAAGGTACATCGGGTTCCCATGATCCCCATTTCTCTTGGACAACTATGGCTGCCCGGAGTCCGGTCGCCATTACATTCCGGGTTCTGTTGCAGGGTCCTGGGCGGGGATCCTCTACCTGCATGAGCTTTCGCAACCCCCATGTGATGGTCGGCGAGTTGAGGTCGTTTTGGGTCTTTGTGAAGCCAACGTTGTAACCTCGTGGAGCCTTGACGTCGATAGCAAGCTCCCAAATGTACTCCCGGATCTCGAAAGGGAGCAGGGGGAATAAGTAAAAGGAGGTGGGCGGACCAGGAGGATGAGCCATACTAGCCCGGGAGCCAACGAGGGGTGGGAAAACAAGCGATTGTTGGTTGGCCGCCATGGTGGAAGAGGTGGCACTAGTATGCGATCTGGTCCTCCGGTCGATAGATGGAAACACCATGCCAAATGATTCCAAAGTAGCAACAGCAGCATTCAATCTGGCCTCCCGGTCGACAGATGGAAACGCCATGGTAGAGGATACTGAAGTGGTGACAGCAGTGTTCGATCTGGCGTCCCAGTTGACACGTGGGAACGCCAAGGTAGATGATTCTGAAGGGTTGAGACCAGTATCCGATCTGGCCTCCCGGTCGATAGGTGGGAACGCCAGGGTAGATGATTCCGAACTATTAACACCAGTATTCGGTCTGGCCTCCCGGTCGTTACGTGGAAACTCCATGGTAGATGATTCCGAAGGTGATCCAGATGAGGGGAAATGACTTGAGTGTCCAGAGACACGTTGCTGGGGGAGGGATCTTGATCAAAACAAAGCTTGCCGGTGACGAAAGATGTTGCGCGTGAGCACGCTGTGTTGTGAAGAAGGGAAGAAAGTCCAGTCGAGCATCGATCAGCCGAAGGCCACGATGATCTCCTGAACAGATGAAGAAGAGGGCGAGATGAGAGTGAAGAGGGTGAATGGGGATGTTCGGGGGAAGAGAACGGTGCTGGAGGGGAGAATTGTGCGGAAGAAGAGAATGTTGTAAACAGAAGACCAGAGAGGGGCGTGGAAGAGTGAGGCCTGAGGAAGAAATTCGTTTGTTTACCTGGATACCGACAGTGATGCACTGTCACAGCCGCATCTCAGGTTGAGGCTAAGCTCCAGCACTGGCGAGGGGCGCCACAGGGTTGACCGACAAGGTGCTGTAGGTAGCGCACGATACTGGATATAGGGGGTCTAGGCTCTAAGACCAGCTAGGAAGGACCTGAAGCTCTCTACTGGAAAGATTTATGCCACCCAGAGTTGTAATTTGTCTCTTATGCCTGCAGGTTATACGTAGTGTTCGTGATGATGTGATGTAGGCGGTACGAGACGAGTGCGTGCTGGGGATATGCTGGCTGGCCTACGAGAGGAGATCACCTTGTCAAGGCCGTATAGAATCACATTGTCATACTCCCTCGAGAACAAAGCCTGCTTGCAATTCTGTGCGCACAGGCGCTCGAGATCCTGCTGCTTCTCTCTTCCCTGGTGGTCGTGATGTATTGTTCACTCCGCGCAGCGACAAAGGAGACAATGAACGACTACCCACGACAATGCTCGACACGAAGCAGCTTTGGCTGAATTTAGCATCAAAGATTATAGCACACATACATTACGAAATCGCGTTCCAAGAATCCTACGAAACATCGGAAGCCAGAAAGACCTGCTCCTCAACCCGGGTAGGGGCATCACGGCCGAAGCAAGACTCTACCCCCCGTATACGTACACCATCATATAAACACATCCAATCTATCGCGCGCACTGCAAGCTTTGTGCGGTGTTCGGTAGATCTATCTTCAAGGTCGCGCGACAAGAACGGGGAAAGGGGGTGGCCTCGGGGCCCTGGGAACTCGTCGATCAACGGTCGGAAAGCGCGACTAATGATGTGAGATACCCGTATCTCACAGCTCAAAATAACTGGCTCGAGGTATTTATGCACTTGCGTCTCTATCTGCTTCTTTGCGGTCGCGGTCTCGGAGTGATAGGGGTGCCATCGTCAGGGCCTGGCGCATCGTCAGCACAAGAACAGCCCAATTCCAACCGAATCACTCACTTCATACCTTCCACTGTAGATATTATAGCGTCTCAAATGTCTTCCAGTGGCGAAAGAGGAGATCCCTTGCCCAAATTATCGTAGCCCGACTCAAGCACCCAGCCGCTGGCGCATCGAACGAGGCGAATACCTCCAGCGCATCGGATATTGATAGGGCCCTCGAGACCGTAACTTCGTGATGTCTCCCTGCAAGTAAAATACTCCCCCTTCTGGTTTCTTTAGAAAAGAAGCCGCTTGGTGTTGCTATCCTTAACCACCACCCGAGCGCTCGGGGGCGTACGTCGCATCGTCGGATCGAGCCAGTGAGTCGCAGATCCTACTCAAGGAGTCGAAATCAGCTCTCAAAAACGAGTCTCGGATTTTCAGAAGCTCAACACTGAGAGGAGATACTATACTGTCAGTGCCCCTGACCCTGTCGTGCAGAGCCTTCGGAGGCGAAGTCGATGGACACATCGCACAACTCGCTTCAGAGAGGGACATTGATCTACTGAGAGCACATGAAGCCGAGTAATATGACTTCTTCCTGCTAGACATAGGTGAGCGAGCAAACTTGATCGGCCAGGCCTTGGATCGCATAGCTGCTACCCGACCTCCATCACCTAGGACTAGGGATCAATGGATACGAAGAGACGAACGAACTCTGTTTCGGACCAGAAGGTCAAAAGCAAGAGCCTTTCTGGTCGCGATGCGGTAATCAAGACTTGAGAAGCAAGGCGCAGACTTGGGATGCCACTCGGCCGTGGGGGTGCCATGATTCTCAGGGGCTCGGGCAGGAGTACCTACTCGGGGAGGGATCGTTCTCGTGGTAGGTAGCTGATAATGTGTGCTTCTTTTCCTCGTCTTGCAAACTCTTGAACTCTCAGAGCGACAGTGAAGCTAGATCTCGCAGGTCAGAATCGGCCTCGACCTTCCCTCTGGTGTTCCTACCGCCAGCTTACCTCTTCGTCAAAGAAAATCGCGCCGAGAGCCATGTGGTTAATGTTCTCCTCGTGATCCTGTCGTCTGTGTATTAGGTAGCTAGAGATGCTGTTGCTGCTTTCTGGGAAGATCCGAGAGCGCAGAGTCGCATGGTATCGGTCAGATTGCCGGCACGACTCCCTGGCCACTTCGGCCTTCATCGTGACGATCCACCCACCTGCGGTTGGGCAAGTTCCAATAATTCCAAGACCACCTCATGGACTGTCCAGGCGGGTTGAGAGCCAACCATGGGTGCGAGTGCTGTTATTTAGTGAACGACCCCCCTATAATTTTGAGCAAACGGCTCCCCGCCAGTAGTGCCAAAGCTCCATCTACTGGCACTGCCCGCCTAACACCTGGGATCCATCATGTGGATGTCTTGTACCTTTTCTCCTTCTCTGTCCAGTCTTTGCAGAGATCCACACGTAAATTATGACACCATCGGCTTCGAATACAACCTGCCATTCCCAGGGGCAGGAGGCTCAGTTCTGATCTGTGAACCCAAACCATGTGACCTGCCACCTCGCATCGTGCCTTAGGTTTTCTCTCCTCCCACCTTCTCCTGCTCCAAGCATCGCCAAATTTCCTCCAAGTCCTCACTATCGGCTGGAACGGCCTCCCTTCCCCTTGGACGCCTCCATCTTGCCCGCTGCTTCCTCGTCGCATACTGTGTTCTTTGTTATAGTTGAAGCCCGGCCCTTGATGGGATAACTGAGCCAGAAGATCGTAGCTGATTACTTCTTTTGGAGACGTCATTGATGACAAGAAGAGGATTCGTTACTTCTTCGTCACCACACCGTCTTGTAGGAGAGCATGTTCGCCTTGTGGATGTCACCTTTTTTCTGCACATTAGCTGGTGTCCAGATAATCAAAACGATTCAAGTATTAGAAAGGGATCAAGACTAACCGAGAAAACGAGGCCGCAAGGCGAAACGCGCCAGAACGGGGTTGTTCGAGTCTTGGTGATGACCCCGGGTGCTTGGGGGCGGGAGCACCCAGGGCCAAAGTTTGAAAACCCCAATTAACTACCTCAGTCAGCTTCCAATAACAAAAAGACGAGAGATGGAAAAACTCACAAACACCGATGCGAACTCAGCAAGGAGGCGGCTCCCCCCTTCTTGATGAAAGGGCCCTGCCCCAATCTCTTAACAGTGGGCACATCGTTGGCAGAAGCTTTGCTGGGATAGGGCCCTTAGAGGTGATTCGATGGTGGGAGGAGGTAGGGGAAGCCGCCTCAAAAGGCACGAGGAGAGGGGGGCGGCGAGAAGCCCGCGGGAGAAAAAGGAGGCCGTTGCAAGCTGTTGTTGAAGGTGAAGAAGAGAAGAGAAGACGATGGGGAGGGGAGAGAGGGGTTTTTGTCAAGGGGATTATGAAGAGGAAGGTGCGCCGCCGCTGCCAGTTTCAGACGGGAGAGGAGAGAGTGCCTCAGGTTGTGGTCTTGTGCCGGCTGCCGAAGGGGGGTGCCGAAGGGGGGGTGCACGATCAGATCTCGGCACCAGGCAGCACATTGGGAATCTGTTGGGGCCTCAACAGTTGGAGAAGAACAATAGAATGGTAAAGAGGTGCTTGGAAATCACCAAGGTAGAAGTTTGACAAGTCCCATTGTCTGTCTGCGCGTGTTTGTTCGAGTCCTCGCCAAGCTGCTGGGTCGCCCACGCGGGTATGAGGCCATTAGGGTGCCCGTTTTGAACAAGTTACGGCTATCCAGGTGCTTGATCCTACCGATGCCTCACTGCCTATTCACCGGAGGTCATTCTCCGCTGCACTGTCGTCCCACAGCGTGAGGTTCTTCGGTGCGCGGTCAGGGCCAGGGCTCGTGATTTTGCGCACACCGTGGGAATTGGACGCAAGAACTGAACTATGGCTAGAATTATCTACATCAAACCATACATAAGAAGGGGACACTCTAGCCCGCGTTATCTCGCTGCCACGTTTTCGCCCTTGTTGACGTTTTGATGTGTTGTTGTAGTTATTGACGACGGGGGATAGTGAAGGCCTACAATAAAGGACCCTCTTGCTCGAAAGTGCCAAGGTTGAGCGTCAGAGGGCCGTTGATTGACATCTTGGCAGGGCATTGGGCGTGTCGTAGCGGATGGTGATCAGACACGAGGGAGCTTCGCAGTGGTACGATGGACTCTACCCCCATCACCAGGTCTATAGCAAGAACTTCAAATTCATTGGGATGAAGAAGTTTAAAACACATCATGGCAACTCAGTCAGGCAAAGAAAATAGAGATTCATCAATCGTCAACCCTTTACATTCCCTCTGGGTCTATCTGTAAAAAACCAAATATATATAATCATATGGCCGTAGCCTCTTGTCTTCCAGTTGCTGCTCCTTCACCATCTTCGTATTATCTTATTGACAGCCAGCAACCCCACAAACCCCCAATAGTCTGAGGAAGAGGCACAGCTGGATGGTTAACCAGCAACCACCACCACCCCGCTACACGAGCAAGAGTGATAGTGATTACTGGTTAACCACCAGCAGTGCCAACTCCTCACAATAATGAGGGCAGCAAAGCCACTGGCTGTCGACCGACGGGCCGACAACCCCCCAATGAGCACGAGGGGTTACGCCCTCGGCTCTCTATGAACTTATTGTTCATGGCTATCATCAAGTTAGCAAGATTTCAGACAAAGTCAGACAAGATAAACTTACTCGTCCTCCAGGATGGGACACATGCCTGGGTATCTCTAAACCCGGCTTGGCTGCTCATGTGCCCTCTTCTCCTCCATCCTCCGGATGTGGAGGTCCATGGCCTCCTTGCCGATCCTGTCCTTGTACTCAAGGACGAATGACTCGGTTCTACCAGGATGGTAGAAACCTTCGTCATCCCGAAGGTTCCCGGGGGCCATAATACTATATAGCCCTCGGTTCCAGTCGAGGACAATCTCCCTCAGAGCCCTAACCAGGACTGTCCTGTAAAGGACGTCCTCCTGTGCGGCACCCTCCGCTGGATGCGGAACAATCCTCTCGATGATGGTCTTGAGGATGTGGCGCTTCTGGTCTTCGACCAAGAAGGCCCGGCGCTCGGTCATGTACGTCTGGCGTACATTGAACCTCGCAAAGGCACGACCACGGACTTGGTCGCGGGTCAGGGGCTCGTTGGAGAACCGGCCTTGCGCTCGGCAAAGAGGCTTGAACTCCTCCACCCACTTTCGGTAGGCGGGACGCTGCTTCATCCGGCGCCTGTCGTTGGCGCGGAGAGACATCTCGGACTCGGCGGCGGGGGCGACCCAGAACGTGATGCAGTTGGCCACATACTCGTACATCTGGTACAGGTCCCTAAAGGGACCTGCCCAATACCGGGTGTACGGCAGGCCAAGGAAGTTGAGGATCTCGTCTGGGTCCCCGGTGAGCCAGACCTTGGACCGCTTCTTGTCGGCCTCCTCGATCTCTGGGATGCGCAGCCAGAGTCCCTTGTCGTCTACGGTTAGACCGTAGGGCTTGATCACGTTTCCCAGGAGTTGCCATATGTCTCCATGGGCGTGATGGAAGAGCATGTAGTGCAACCGGCTTGACGAGTCGAAAACTTGGACGTCGACTTGGATGTGAAGACGACACTCTCGTGCTGGGGTGATGGGACGGCTGGACGGGAGATGAGGGGCGAGGGCGAGTCGGGAGAAGGGGGCAGAAACAGACTCCTGAGGTGAAAGTTAGCATTATTTTTGTTTAGTCTGTCAGTATAAATAACCAACCTCTTGGGAGTTTCTGTTCTCGTTGGGGGGTTGTTCCCAACGTGACGGTCCTCTTCTGGAGTAGGGGCGAGCGGAGCCTGTCCAATGTGATTAGTCTCTGTTTCATACACAAGTTCAAGTTAGACGACAACTTACTAGACCGGGAGCGTCTTGATTGTCGGGTAGCAAACTGTTCTGGGTCCTGGCTAACGGGTGGTAGACTTCTAGATCTACCATCTCGTTGCTGGGCACCACTGACATGTCTGAACTCTCGATCAGGAAGGGTCATCTCGAGCTCTGTTGAACGAGGCCACTGTAGTATTCTTGTTAGTTTTTCTGTACAACGCAGCTGAGTCTTAGGCATGAAGACTTACATCTGGTCGCTGGTTGGGCTTTGCATGAGTTACGTCGAAGCGAGATCTTGGAAGAGGGAACTCGGTAGGAGTAACAGCGTTGGAGTGTGCAGACGGAACAGCAGGGAAAGAATGGAGAGTGGGAGTAGTCGCAGTGACAGGAGTAGAAGGCGTAGCGTAAGGAGAAGCATTGCCAGGCGTAGGAACACTGCCGTGAGAAGATCGAACGCTGGGAGCAGAAGGACCAGGATGAGTAGAAGTGCTGACTTGAGCAGAGAAGCCGGGCTGGGTCGAACTGTGCTGACCGGAGAAGCTGCGAGAAGTCGAAGTTACAGGAGAATGCGTAGCGTAGGGAGAAGCGTTTCCAGGCGTAGGAAATCTGTCGTGAGGAGATCGAACGGTGGAGTCAGGGTAAGGAGAAGTGCTGACTTGGTCAGAGAAGCTGGGACGAGTCGAAGTGTCGATCTGAGCGGAGAAGCTGCTAGAAGTTGGCGTTTTGGTTTGAGAGGAGGTACCAGGACGAGAAGAAGGTCCAGCAACAGCGTAGGTCGGCTCTTGAGGGATAGTCGAGTCGCAAAGATGTTCAAGGTCGCGAGGCCAAGGAATAGCAAAGTGAGCAGACGGTTCCTGAAGTCCAGAATCCACAATAACGGCTGTAGCTCCGAGAGCAGCGCTGATGTGGTCAAGCAGCTCCTCTCTGGTGTAGTCATCTCCTTGGCACTGAAATCTGGGACCCGTCACGAAGACGTCAACGTCACCAAAGTCCTGCTTTGCCGGTCCCTCGATGGGGAAGCGAACGACGGAGAAGGCCTGGGAGAGTCGTTGTTCCACGCGTCTCTTGACTTCATGGTAGACTTCACCTGGCATCCGCGGCGTCTGCAGGTTTGCGAAAGCTTTGCCGCCCATGATGACGGGATAGACAAACAGCAAAGGGGGGAGAAGTTTGAATGGGAACGATGAGGGCAAGCAGAAGAGGATAGCGGTGTGACCTTGGTGGTGTGAGGATTTGTGATTGAAATGTGAGGGGGGAAACAAGGTGATGTTTTTTTGCGAACGCGATGATTCTCGAGGAGGGGGAAAAGATAAACAACAAACGAGACTTGTAGCAGACGCGGAAGATCGTCGTCAGCAGAATGTGTTCGGGTATCTAGTATAGAAGAGGAGAATTAAAGAAGCGTTTGCGGAAAGGAAAAAAGAATGTGGTCGCTGCAAGGGAAGAATGTTTCGCGGCGTGACTGATTCAGAGTTGGGGGGGAAGAAAAGGTGAGTCAAGACGAAGCGTAGGTTGGAAGTTTGGGTCGGTAGTGGCTGAGGCGGAAGAAAAAAAGGTACCATCTGTTAGAGGGGCCGAGCGACCATCACCTTCACACAACAGGTACCGCCACACTTCACTGCCATCAGCACTAGAAAGAAACAGCATCCAACAACAAACTCGAAAAAAAAAAAATCATTCCAAGATGAGTCCTGAGGAAATCAGAGAATGGCACGCCTGGCTCGCCAAGACCTTTGGTATCGGATCCTGGGTTCTTTTCCTCTTCGTCTGCTACATGATGGTTTGGCTGGGCATCTAGCAAGTGCCTGAGTGGCTCCCACACGTCCGACACATCACCATGACCAGACCCATGTACCGTTAGGTCCATCACTTCAAGGTATGTAAGAAATCAATCAAAAGATGGAGAAGACGTTTTTCTCACTGGTGAGATGCAGGGGACTTCTTCAAGTTGCGTTTCGAACATCCCCGACCTCGATCGACCTCGAGAGCTTTTTGATTTCCCTGCTTCGACCACCAGCAGAACGAGTACCATTACCACCCAGCGGCGGACCATGGATCCTCTTCAGGAGAGCGGATGGAATGATATTGGTTTCTGTAATTAATACAGTCGAATGGAACAGCGTTGTGCTGCAGGAGGCAGCTGAATAACACTCATTTTCACACCATGACACTGCCTTGCCAAATCCTCTGTGAACTGTAAAATCACCCTGAACCCATTTAATATTAATCAGAGCTCTTCGTAGTCTATTTAGGTGCTAGAACAGTGCGAGTTTGCCCATTGTTGCGCCCAGGAAAAAGTAAAGCTTCTCGAAGCCCCCCCACCGAACCCTTTGTCCCGGGTACCTGCAGCAGACTGCAGGCAGCACGGTTTGCTTTGCTTGTGCAACCGTGGCACCTGTTGCATCAAAGAGTTTATTCTTCAGCAGTTTCTACTATTTATTTTCTAGAGTGACGCCCTGCGTGGATAGAGAGATCTGCGCGAGGCTGTCGTGCAGCCATCGTAGGCGGCATCCATCGATCTTCCTGCCTGGCCCATGGGTGACAGCCACACTGTATGCGCGTAGAGTGACAGTGTATGATGCGCACTGTGCCTTGAAGCGCTGGCAACCCGGTTGGGCCAGGTCTCCTGTGCTCAGAGCTCCGTCTGCATACTAGGTAGGGCTAGACCCTTCCAGTCTACCCTCTGTTCCGACGGCCATCATCAGGGCAGCTCCAAGCACGGACTCCGATGCTCAGCACGAATTCAGTATAGCACTCTACGTCACCGTAAACAACTTATGGGTCAGTTATGTCTGGTCTCGAAAGCTTGTTCTCAAGCTATATAGTATCGTACATGGAGCATCGAAGACCAGATGGGGCGTGATAGCATCAAACAAGAACTTGTACAAATCCGCAGGCTCTAAATCCATCCCCATCGATATACCTGCCCTCCCTCTCCCTCGAAATCAAATGCAGTCGAGGTCCGACCTGGTCTTATAAGCCACATCCCTCCTCGAAGCAAGTGAAGTTACAGTACAAAACAAGAGATCCGTCCGTGATACTACCCGAGTCAAATGCAGAGACCATCATCCGTAGATAGTCAGCCAGTATCTGTCTATATCCGCAGCGAATGCAGGCACCACTTGGGAGTTGTCGTCCAAAGCCAAATCCTTTGTCCCAGTATCATCAGCAGAGACCATTGTTGAAAGACCGTTAGTCTCTGCCCATGTCCACAGTGAATGCAGACGCCTTTCGGAATCCTCACCAAGCTTCTTCCTCTGAATCGGCCGTGCAAGATTTCCATTAGATCATGGGCGGATCGTCATTGCCAGCTGGTGGCCAGCAAAGCCCCTTGATCTCTCCGTTCTCCCATCCAACCCACTAGACTTTCTCGCGGACAACGGGGGGCTTCTTGGGTCGTGGACCGACTGGCTTAGCATCCAGGGGCTTTCGGCCGTAGACGACGTAGCTGGACATCCGGTCAGCTCTGTGGTACAAGGAAGGGGCCAGGTGACTTACAAAGGCATGTAGCTATGCATGTTGGGGTTCAAGACCTCTTTCTCGGCCTGGGCAAGAATCTCGTGGTAGTAGGTCTGATCACCACCAAGAGCGTTGTGGCACATGTTTCTGAAAGTGGTCATGGCCTGATCGCGCCAGTTGAGCAACTCAAAGTTGCCAATCTTCTGGAGGTGAGGGTCGTTGGGCCATGGACCCATGGGGAGCTTGAGAGCTCGCTCAGTAACATCGTCAAAACCGGCATCCAGGAGATACCCCTTCCAGCGAATGGGCTCCTAGCCCGAAACGTTGCGCTTCTCTGCAATCTCAAAGTTGAGCTTGCCCACCTTGACGTAAGCAGAGTCCTGGGGGAGGGAACCGTCGTCGGAACGGTAGTCGGGAATGAAACCAGAGATTTCAAAGTAGGCACCGGGCTTGAGGGCGCGGTAGACCTCCTGGACGAGGTTGGGCCAGTCGTAGATCGTCATGGTGAGCTCGCGAGCATGGATGAAGTCGAAGATGGACTCGCCCCAGCGCCAATCGACTTCCACGTTGTCGATCTTGGTCAGGTTAGCATGAGGACGGTCAACAAGGGGTCTGGGCATCGTCAGACAATATACCTCAAAGTGAACGTTAGGGGGAACAATCTTCGTCTGGAGAGGGAAGAGATCGACTCCGAGGATCTTGGCGGTAGGGTACATTTCAGCCATGTCAACAGCCCAAATGCCAGTGCCAGTGCCAAGATCAAGGATGCTCTTGGGGTACTTGGGGATGGGGGACAAATGAAGCTTGTTGTCAAGAAGCATGGTGTACTTGCAGTGTCCCAGATCATGCTTGACCAGCTGCCAAAGAGGTTAGCGGGGCGACGACGTCAACAAACAAAGACGCACTCACCTCGAGGTTGTTGCGAAGAGCCCATTTCTGGCTCTTGGTGTAGGTATCGTCATGGTTGGCGTCCTTCTGAAGCTGCAGGCGAACTTCCTGAGCAATCTGTGTCAAGAATCGCGGGTGGGTAGTGTTTGGGTACTCGCCACGAGGCTCGTAGTTGACCCAGAGGATCGGTTCGATGTAGGTAGTCTCAGCAGTCAGAGGAGTCACCTTCATGAACTCGCTGATCCGAATATGGCCAGGACGATCAAACACAACGTTAGCAGGTGCAGCAGAAGAACTCGCCTGTCCTTCCTTGGCGTCGGTCTTTGGTTCCTCATCCTTGCGCTTGCGCTGGAAGATGCGCGAGACGCTCCGGAGGAGAGCACCTGGCTGTTTCTTCGACTCCATGTCTTCACGAGCCATTTCTACTTTGAATCAGGTTGAAATGGGTGAATGTTCGAAGGTGTTGTTTTTGTCCGCGTGCTGGGGCGGAAGATGGTGGAGGATGGAGGAAGAGGATGGAGCTGCAGCCTACAGGGGATGTTTTGAAAACCCCTCCCGCTCGCAGCAGTATTGCCAGTGCCAGACCCAGCAGCCCTGTTCCAGTGGATCACAGGGCCCTAGCCATGCATTTCCCTTCTATAGAATTCCTAAAAAATCAGCCTATACTTGCTTGTTACACTGACGAGCGTCCTGTACAAAGAAATCCCTTTATTCTCGCTGCATTTCCTTGTCACTATGGCCCTCCCTAGCAAACAGCAAGTCAATGACCTTGTGAATGGCCTTGCACAGGCTGCTGAAGCATACTCTGAAGCTCCGGACTTTAATGGGCACATGTCACGCGTGCACGTTCTGGAAAAGGGCAGGGCCCTGACAAATGCACTCATCACGCCAGACCAGAAGCCCAACTACCATGGCCTCAACGTGAGTTATGATCCCTTCTACCCCTGAGCATGTCTGTCGCATGCAGATGATTACTTACACTGTGTCTAGATCGCAGAGCTAGTTGCGATTCGAGCCTTTATGAGGCTCAAGGTCCTCGACGCTATCCCCGCAAGTGGCTCCATAACCCTCAAAGACCTCTCCCAGGCCACCGGCATGCAAGACTCGCTCCTATGTGCGTTTGGTTTTTCTGGCTACCTATATCACTTGTACTTCAACTAACATCCATCTTCCAGAGCGTATAGGACGCCTCCTCGGTCAGTTCCTCTCGGATTCCCCTTCACCACCCGTTCTAACAACTCACTTCAGTCGCTTCCGGCTTCCTCGACCAGATCAAACCCTATGGCGGAGAATACAAGCATACCAAGTTCTCCCTGGCTTACATACTAGACAAGCCTGCCCCTGGGCACTTGTTCCTCGCCATGTAAGCTTCCCCTAGAACCTTGGCACCTTGGACGGAGTCTAACCTCCCAGGTACGACGAATGGTTCAAGCACATGCACAACTTTGACGACTACCTTGTCTCGAAAGACAACTTCGAAGAACCTCAGGACCCCCTATACAACCCGTACACTGCCTACTACAAGCAGGAGGGAACTCCTGTTTGGAACATCATGATGCAGCACCCCGAGCGGTTCCAGGCGTTCCAGACTGGTATGTCAGGCATTGACGTTGCAATCCCGGTTACTGGCCACATTGACATTGGCTCGCTCCTGACGAGGAGGCCAAGGGGATCGTGGAGCTTGTTGATGTAGGGGGCGGCGAGGGACTGGTTCTCAACAAGATCCTAGAGGCTCACCCTGACCTCACGCCAATGAATTGTGTACTACAAGAGCGTCCAGAGTTTATTCAGCTTGCCAGGAGCAAGGGAAACCTCCCCAAAAGTGTCCAGCTTCTCGAACACGACTTCATGGAGGAACAGCCCATCAAAGGTAGAAGTACCAGCCACCCCTGCAAGACCGTTACTAACACTACAAACCAGGTGCCAAAGCCTATTTCATGCACATGATCCTCCACGACTACGCCGACGAAACCAGCGCCCGAATTCTCTCCCGTCTCGCCGAAGCTATGTCCCTCGACTCCCGAGTCCTCATCTGCGAGATGGTCCTACCTCCACGCGTGGGAGAAGCAGACTTTGCTTCTGCCGTCCTTGATCAAGCTGCTATGACTATGGGAGGCAAGGAGAGAACGGGAAAGGGCTTCAGGAGGATTCTGGAGGCTGCTGGACTGGAACTTGTCCATACCTGGCGTGTCCCTGGTGTCCCTGGTGGATGTGTGGAAGGAAGACTTAAGAGGGAATCTTGATATAGGTGCTCAGGGTCAAAGGGCTGTCGAGTTGGATATTTGTCGTGTCTGGATTCTAAAGAATGTCTGTTAAAGTTGCTCAAGCCTTGGTCTCCTTTTGGTCGGGTACTACCCTACACTGTAGCAATTTGGCCCCTTTCCCACCCACGGCTACTGTTCTTTCTCTCGCACGACTTAGAAACCAATTATAAAATGGCCGAAAGTAAATTCAGCTTCCCATTCGCTCCTTGAATTTAAAAATATGATTCCTCTTGAGTCGTCGATCCTCTTGAGAATGCTCTGTTTGTTGGGTGCTAATGCTGATCACTCGCCCTCACCCCCGAATGACAACTGTGAAGCGGGATCTAAGAATCAATCTGTACGGTAAAACTTACGGGTTTAAAATGATAAATATCATAAGAACGAGCAATTCATGTCGTTTTGGTTGCACGAAAGAGTTCTACGATGTGGGAATCACAGAGTGTTGCCACACCCTGACGACCCATGATACCATTCACGGATCTAATGCATCGCACAGAGTCGTAAATCGATCGCCGACCTGCCCTTCGGCGTACTGATCCTCCTCTGTTGTTTCTTTAAAATTGATCAATCCATATGCTCTGATACTCGGTTAAAGGAACACAGGTTCAGTCGAGTTCCGCGACGCGTCATGGCTACTTTGTCCACATCTCCTCCCTGCTTGGCAAGGTCTGGTAAAAGAAGGCACCAAGACGGACAAACACAAACGAAAAAACGTTTCCAGGAAGTATCATACAGTTGGATTTGGTATTGATAACTGCATCCTTTGCTACAATTCCCAGTACTCGCTGTCTTTATGACAAGGGAGGTACTCTACTCAATAATCCTGACAAACCACCAATGTACATTCTACCTTGACCACCAGTGAACCCATCCCCGAATGTCTCAGCCCCATAGATTCAACGTCTCCCACCCTCAAATACGTTCTTTATCATAGTTGAAGCCGGGATAACCGACATAGAAGATCGTCTCCCATCCTCAACGTCGTTTGCAACTGTGGTAAATGTGAAATATGTACGCATGTCGTTTTGTAGTCGTGCTAGAAGGATCTCTGCGTATCTCCTTGTTGATGTTATTAGACGTGGCTCTAAGACGGGTTGGCTGTAGACTGAGCTGGATGTTGCGAGAGGAACGATTGTTGGCGTTGTTGTTGTCGTTGTTGGTATCAATGACATCTCCAAAAGGGGCCTGCAGCTATAGTCTGTGCGAAAGGAGCCTGTAGAGGAGGAACGTGAGCCCAATGGGGGGCCGTATGGGAACATCGGTTCGGTCGTCATGTTGTAGGCAGGCTCAGGATGGCCAAATCGGCCATCGTCTCCGGCGGCAAACAGTCCTCCGTTGAGTGTGTTGATCGAAGACCCGACCTCCTAGTCGGGGTCCAGGATGCCCATAGACCGATGGATGATAGGGCCATCCCACTCTTGGGGTTGTGCCCCCCAGCAGACCTCACAGGTCTTCTCCTTGCTGGGCCTTCCACCCTCTGTCATCGGCACACAGTCGAAACCCAGTCTCCACCAAGATGATCCAAAAAAGAATTCAAGATGAACCAAAACAAACCAAAACAAAAGAGGAAACAGAAAACAGAAAACAGGACACGGGAAACAGGAAACAGGAAAGAGACAACAAGACGAACCAAGACAAACCAAGATAAACCAAAATGAACCAAAACAAACCAAGAAATGAAATCTAAGTCAGGGCCCTGGGTGACCTAGCGGTGGTCTTCTGACGCACCGAGTGCCAACCTGGGAGATGACATGGGGACTTTCAAGGGCTTTCGCCTGTCAGCTAATATCGTAGAACTGTTGACACGATGGAACTCTTACCGTATCACGAAATGCCCTATTGCCTTGTAGGCAAGAAGCCGCCGGCTGAGTGGCGAAAGGCGAGCAAACGCCAGGTCGTTTGGGGCTCGTTGTCGAACTGGGGATGATCCCCGGAGCGAGCAGCGGGAGTCTCCTGAAACGAGTGGTGGTTGGGCCCCTTTTGCAAGAGTCGGATGGAAGAAGAGGGCGCCGCGCGGTTTTCTATCGTGATCGAGAGAGACGGGAGGGGGCTCCTTGCCAACCAAAACAAACCAAAACAAACCAAGATAAACCAAGACAAACCAAGCCAAACCAAAAAGAAAGAAGACCCAGAGCAAACAGGCAATGGTACTCGGTGCGGAGATCGAAAGGCGGAGGAAGCCTTGTCAATTGCCCTGAAGAGGGCAAACAGCAGCCGGCCGCAGTATCCTGGCTAACGAAGGGGTCATCTTGACATTCCCCGGAGACAGTCCTCTACACGATATGGTGTGAGCATCCACGGGGAGAGTAGTGAGAGCATCACAAGACGAACCTTGTGTGGGAGTTTCTCCCGGGTCTCTGGCCAGGGCTGGCCTTTCAACGGGACGTAAATCCCTTGCGCTTCATGAGCGCAAGCGACGAGAATTTCTATTCCTTCTATCTAGTTAGCTAACTACATTGTAACAAGGGAGACCGAAGCCAGGAGACGGGCACTTACCATCGTCTTGGCCGGGTGGCCCGCTCGGTTTTTGACCGAAGGTGTCCAGGACTGTGGTGTTCGCTGTGATTCAGAGCCGGAGAGAGGAGAACAGGTGATGACGAAATGAAGATGAAGGAGGCGATCTTGTATGTCGGTTATCCCGGGCTTCAACTATGATAAAGAACACATTTTTGGGAGAAGTGCAAAATGTAGAACGTTGAGGACGAAAACCATGATGGTGATGTGCGAGGTGGGAGAACGAGGTTTGTGCGAAGGCTTGTGTGCGGAAGAGGGGAGGAAGGAAGGAGGCGCACCCGTATGGCCTCGTTTACAGTCATCTAGCCCTAACTCCCTCGCTCGGTTAGGGCTGCCGCCTCGGGGCTTCTCCTCCGGGCGAGCCTCTCAGGGGACGGCGAGGCTGGTGAGGCTAGAGGGGGTACATACGGGTGCCAGGTCATGTGGCGAGTGGCTGAGGGACTCTACGGGCACACATTGAGGTCGCTGAAGGTCGTTTGACGCTCTGCTTCCCGTGGTTGAAGTGCTCGAAGCTTCTACGATCTATTGTACGGGCACCGGATACCATGCCCACACGCACTTGCGGGAAACACGGCTGTGTTCTTGGGTGTTCGTCCCCCATTGTCATCAGAGGGCCTTGCATCAACGCTTGAGGCTTGTCCAGGGGCATAGACGCGCCTCAGATCGTGTCCCGCCGTTGAACTTCCCTGGAGAATCTACTCCGGGTTTACTGTGCGCTGCGACCCCCCTACGGTTGTCTGCCAACTGACTTGCAAGGCTCGCACCTCCGAATTCTCACTCTCACTTGAATCAAGATGCGAACCAGTTTTCAAAAACCTTCCTGACCCGTTCAGACGTCGTCAGGACCAGCAGCACCTTGCATCTATCGGGTGCGACGATACCGCCCCTACCACGAAAGAGACCGACTGCCGATCGGGCGCGCGAACATCCTATCAATACCCCGCTGCACTTTGCTGAACGAATTCGCTATGTCGTTGAAGTCCTTAGCGTCAAAGGTGTTCCATCGGGTATTCAGGGGCTGGCTTGCATGGGAACGGGGGCAACCTTCTCGTCAATCATCGTGTCGTATTACACGAAAAGTATCGAAACTGTCAAGGAAACCCCCAGGGGTCATACTATTACATCTTCTCAGTTAGAATTGCGGCATATAGGGGCGGTCGTCTTAGCAGGTGCTCGGCGTAAATCAAACATCCATTATATCCAAAAGATTCTCCCTCCTCTACTTTAAAACAACAACTCCGACATGGCCAAGAACAAAGGAACCGCTGCTAGAGCAAGGCCTGGGGCCAAGCCAGCTGCGCCATTGCCTGGAGCAGCGGTGGGTGTTCCAGTCGCAGCCGTCTCGGCCTCTGAAGCAGTCGAGGCAGCGCCAGACTCAGTTCCAGTCGCGGTTCCCGTTGCCTCTTCTGTAGCTGTTCCAGTATCCGTCGTAGCCGTAGCTGAGCTCGTGCTCTTACTGCTCTCCTTGATAGCCTTCTCATACTGATCCACGACATACTCGACCACCTCGTCACCATACTTGGACACATACTCTCCATGCACATCCTCATCGTCGCCCCGATCGCAGTACGTATCGCCTGTATCGCAGTAAGAGCGAATAATCCCAGTCTTGGTGTACTGTTCCTCGCACAGCGTAATGTTTGTGCGGGCAAAGACCTGTAATTCAGTCAGCCATTGGATACTATAGTATGGTGTCACACGGCCAGACTTACGCCGTTCTTCTCGCCGGTACCCTGGTTGTACGACGCGTTGGCCACGTGGCTCGGGTCTCCGAAGATGATGATCGCAACAACTGCTTCAATTAGTTACTGCGGCATGCGGGTTCTTGAGGTGAGGTGCTCACCGCTGTCTTCGACTAGATCCGTAGAGATGGGCTTGTTATCTGCAAAACCTCCGCCGCTTCCGCCACAGAAGGTGTCTGTAGCGACTTGACCACCCTGCATGGAATTAGACATTATTCAAGTTGTACCAAGTGCAGAAAACTGACCTGAGAGTAGCCAAAGACTGCAATCTTTCCATCCGGACACGAACTGTAATAGTTGGTGAGGAGCTCAGTCATGGCTTCGACACCGGCAGTTTCAGAGTCATCGTAGGATGGGTCAAGGAACGTTGCTGGATAGTCGAGAGGCTCGACGATGGAACCCTTGACGCGGTCGGCGACATCCTCAGCGACCTCTCCAGTGATGCCAGCGCCTTTCTCCTCGCCTGTGCCTCGCGCGACAACCAGGTACAAGCCATCGGCACATTCCACATTTTTGCTTTTCTGGGCGAGAGCTGCGGCGACAAGTAAAGCCGAGGGGAGAAGAGTAAAAGGACGCATTTTGAAGGGAGAGGCTGGGGGCTATCGCAGGGGATGAACGTGTCTTTTTGTTGCGCGAGAGTCGACGTTGACAACACGAGACTTTTGCAGACAAGACCCAGCTGAGCAGATCAGATGCAGCTGAAGAGACGAGCTGCCATTCCTGTCTAGGGGTGGGTTATTTATTTGTTGGTCTCGCCCTTCCACGCGTCCAAGCTCCCCCCCGGAGCTTGGCATGGGTAAGGAGACCTTTTGGGCCGGCCCATCCGGGATGAGTCTCCAATGGAGGTTTAGCGGGCCCGTAACCCCGCAAAGTTGGTGATGGTGCCCCTGGACCCGAGGTTCTTTTTTGAGATCTTTAAATTGAAGCTTGTGAGGGAGGGGAGGGGAGGGATTTCATGCGGAGGCTGCCGGTATCCGATATGCATCTTGGGTTGTCTGAGATGGATGGCACGCACATGGTTGGCATGCCACGTTGGATTCGGCTCGGATCGTTTGGAATGTGGCTGCATGACATGACAAAGGACGTTAGCTAGCGGGTGACGTCTAATTAGAGTCAATGGAACCGTTTCTTTAGTCGGTTACAATTGAATCTTGGCTTGACAGTTGAACCTTGTTGTAGTCTACAAAGAGTGCTTGCTTTGGTTCTTCGGCATCATGAATGGGTGCTGCCGATCAGCTCCCCTGCAGTCTGCCAAACAAGGGTGGCTGGGTAACTGAGCCAAGAGACGACGAGGTTGGAGAAGAGTTTTTTTTCTTTTCTGCCAGCTCAATGGCAGAAAATTCCCGTCTGCCGTCTCGTTCATCCACGCCCAACGTTTCACCCTGGCACGGCTGCTGTTAAACCGCGGGGGACAAGTCGCAGCATCCCGTGTTCTCACCAAGTTCACCAAGACCCCGACCTTTGGAAAAAGATCCCGACATATTATAATCGCGAATTAACGTATTATCTGTGCAGTCACCTCACTCATTTCTGCAGGAAATCCAATTTCGATTTTTGTGGTTTTATGTGCCATGCAGCATTGTTTTACAAAGTGCTGCTTTTGGTCCCCAATGATTGACTACTCCCTAGTGCGCCTTTGAACCGACCACCCGTCGAGAGGACCAAGGAGTAAAACATCCGACCATGTGCGGTCTGTCGAGGATATAATAACCAGGAAGCATCTGAGGCACATACAAAATGGAAAGATTTGTGTTTTAGGGGGACATGCCCAAGTGCTGGGTATGGCCCCCTGATTTACTTTCCCAGCCGGTGTCACGAAATATTGGGGTTGATGCTCGGTGTTTTGAAACATGTCATCTTTTTTCCTGTTCCTAAGTCTCCCTTGAAGTATAAAAAGTGGCGTAAAGCCCTTGCCGGTACTGTATTTTAGTCTCGGCTCACGAGTCTGTTCCCTCCTCCCCGCCGCCGCTTCAGATGTTCCACCAACGCTCCCTCTCCATACTCTGAATCGTAGTTCGGAATTTCGAAAACGGATCGTCGTAATGTGAGCTGGGTCTTGAGCGTCAGTAACTTCCATGATTCATTGGAGGGAAGCACAACCACGTACCGAAGAGTAGGCCAGATGGCAAACCAAGAAGAATCATTCCATGTACCACTGCGCCCCGAAAGAGCCATCGTATGGCCGCGCAGGGCAAGTCTCTTTGTGAAGCTTCCTATCGTGTTCGAGGCAACCCTTGCTGCAGTACCGAAAGATCCTACAGCCCTTGCAGATTATACGGGGATTCGGACTCCCGCAGGTGATGCAAGTCTTGCTGCAGCAATGTCTCGTTGGAGGTTCGTCGACCGAGTGTCTATATAGACTCGGATTAGTTCATGTCATAGACGTGGTAGGTTGTTGGATACATACCCAAGGCCGTTGCCAAGTCTGGGATCTCCCCTTGCACCCCGTGTTCTGTGGCGAGAGATCGTTCTCGCGTACATGGCTTCAAAAACCCAGCGTTTCCCGTTGTTCTTGTACTCCTCGCAGGCTGTGAGGACTTGAAGTTGGTGAAAAGGGGAGACGAGGTGTGGGGTGAATGCCTTGGCGAATTCGAAGTGCACAGGGGCAATGATAGCGCCAACCTTCATAGCAGCAATGACAGCCAAGATGTAAGTATAGCGTCCAGCACCAAGAGTGCATGGAGAAGACATGTATCGAGCAACAATCTCTTCCAGGATGGCGTCCAGCAAGCCATTGCCGAGCATCTCGGCAACAAGCTCCCTATCCTCGGTCAGGGGGCGCCAGATGGTAAAGGTCCGGTCTTCGTCTCCTTCGGCGTAAGCGAGCAACTCCCGAGCTATATCGTCAATGACTTGGCCAAAGTATTCGGCATCGTCCGTGTGCAAGATGTTGCATCCCTAAGACATCATCTTGGCAGTTTGATCGATCGGTGGGAAGTAGAATGTGTGTGAAGAGTTGACAAGTCTAGAGAACTCAAGCAGAGCAAAGAAGAGAGTATAAAAGAATGCATCGTGAGTGATTCAATGCCGAGTATGGCAAATTACTGGATTGTATGAATCTGAATAATTCCAAAACGGGACCAAAAGGCAAACGATGCCAGTGGCAGAAAATAGAATCGGTAAATACGGTTGGCGTTTGAGCAAGCGGCCAGCACAACGGAGCAAACCGTCCGATATCAGTGAATCACAGTCAATAGACACATGACTTCTCGCTTAGTAGGTACCTATCCCTCGCACACAAAATCCTTTGCCTTTGCAAAAACAAAAACATCCCCCGCTCTCTCTCTCTTCTCTTCCACCTTCATCTCCCCCCACAAACAAGCACCCCTACCCAACATCAACATGGCCTCATCCATGTTTGCATCACCTTCCCTTCCGTTCAAATCATCTTCTTGCCTCGGCTTTTCGCTTATTATGCATCACCGCAAAACCACATGGCCCTCGGAGGCCACTCCATCCTGAACTGCGCCTCCAGAGCAGCATCAGACCCATCGTTTCCTTGACGCCTCTCCACCCACGGCTCCAGACGAGCTTGCAAGAAGGTCTACCTTTGCTGGTTTGGGCAGGCTCACAAGAGCTCCCCGCGAGCCAGTCAAGAGTTGAAGCCCGGCCCTTGATGGGATAACTGAGCCAGAAGATCGCGAGCCAGGTTAGGACAACTCCCATCTTTGACCAATCTTTCCCGACTGGTAAGAGCTAACCGTGTCGCGCTCGCAAGATGCTCTCCATCCATCCAAGCGGAAACAGAAGGGGCATGGTACCCTCTAAGCTATCCTCATGGATCAACGTCCTACTCTTCGCGTTCCAGACGAGCTTGCAAGAGGGTCTCTACGAGCCAGATTCTCGCCCCTGTCGAGCTTGCAAGAGCTCCTCGTGAGTAGGTAACGATGGCTTCCACCTTTTTGACCAAGCCGGCGAGAGCTAACCGCATGTTCGACACTAGACGTCCCTGCGAGCCTCACGTTTAGTCATGGGGTGGCTCCAGGCGGAAACAGAAGGGGCATGGCAGTCTCTGAGCCACCCCCATGGATCAACGTCCTACTCGTCGCGTTCTTGACACTCTAGACGAGCTTGCAAGAGGCTCCAGACGAGCTTGCAAGAGCTCCCCGTGAGCAAGTAAGGATGACTCCCACCCCCCTAACCAAGCTAGCGAGAGCTAACCGCATGTTCTATAATAGATACCCCGGCGGGCCTCATGTTCAGGCTTGGGACGGCTGCGGGCAGCAAGAGAAGGGCCATGGCAGGCTCGGCGACACTTCACATGCCGGGCCTCCCTCATTGCCTCTGCCTGCGGCCGTCCCCATTCCATTGTGAGACGACTCCGCTCTGTATCAAACACTTCGCGAGATTGTGGATGAGGCACTTGGGTGAGTACCTCTAGGATTCTTCAGCACGACTTTGCTAACAGTTTCCAAGTGCTCTTCGGCTTGGGTTACTCCTTCCAAGGAGGTGGGGTATACCCAATGTCCCCATTTCGATTTCATGACTGGATGTTTGTTCTGGCTGGGATATTCTTAACCCCAGGGCCACCCAAGACTCCGCCTACCATTGTGGGTTGGGCCCTGGGGTTAAATATGGGATTATGTACGTGTTCGGTATGAAGGATCTGATGGGCTCGATACTTGTTGCATGACCGATGTCGATCTTCTGGCTCAGTTATCCCATCAAGGGTCGGGCTTCAACTATAACAAAGAACACAATAATCAACACATGACAGTACCAAAACCCAGTGCTCTGACCCATCTCTTTCACGTGTTTTCCCCTTAAGCCCAGTGATCATCTACCTGCATGCTTTTGACTGTTATCGTGCTTGATGAGGTCATACCCTCCAGCCCAACCAACTCCGCCTTGATGAAGCTATCACAGCCACATGAGCTCAGAAACTGGGTCGATCGACAAGGGTCAGCTTAAATGGCGCGTACCCCGGCTCAACCAATAAGAATGCCCCATCCCCTGTTCCAGGGCTGAAAATCCCCTGGGGCGGAGTTCAGATTGGGGCACTGTTGATGATCGACACTTTTCCCTTCCACATCTGGTCATTTGGAGCGCTCCATCGGAATTCAGAGCTTGAGAGCTATCTCGAACTTTCAGTATTTAAGAGCTTACGACCCCGCCAAGAAGAAGGTATGTTTGCATCATCAAGCCATTGATATTCAAGACTTCTTCTTACCGAATTCAACACTAGCAACTCAAATCTATACACATCAACACCTTCACAATGGGCCACGGCGACTCAAAAATCCCCTCCCCGCAAATTTCCCTCGAGTCCGCTCAGAGGGGCGTCCCTCCCGTCATCCGCGCCACCTACAAAAAGTCATGGTCAAAGATCATCGTCCGCCTCGGCGAGCCAGACCAGGACCCCGTCTACTGCCTCTCCCTTCCTCAAGGTTTCTACGGCAAGATGATCATGCACGATGGTCCCGATCCAGATTCCCCTGCCCTCGGTGGCGCAAAGCCAGAGGGTTGGAGAGTCGACTTCAATATCCAGCTCCCTGGCATTCCCGGAACCAACATTGGAGAGAGCGTTGAGATCTTGCGACACAAGAACAGGAAGCCCGAGAGATACTGGTTCGGTATGCAAGTTGGCGAAGGCGCGAACCGACACGTTGAACGCTTCGAGTGGCGTCGCTCCCACGGTAGCGAAGTCAAGAGCGTAGGAGAATCCAAATGGGGATGGAAGCTGGTACGCGTTGGCAACAACGTGGACGATCCGGACGAAGACGCTGAAGCTTCTGGCGAAGAACCAGACCGCCCTGATGGCTTCACAAGCGATGGAAAGGAGGTTGTCGCTGTATGGGCCGACAGCAGCGTTAGTTGGAAGAGCATGTCAAAGATTGGAACGTTTGAGCTTCGAGGGAGTGGTCTTACGGGAGAGTTGGGTACACAGTGGGCAGTCATGGCTCTCTTGAGTTGTATGTGTCAGTGGCAAGCGATGATGATGGCATCGTCGACAACGACAGCAGTCGCCGCCACTTAAGGATGTACTGGACTTGATTTGTATTTACAGGGGTGTTCATTGGGAGCGCTTGTGGTCATGGCTGGGAGTTGGATAGATTGACGACTTTATAATATCACGACAAAGCTATTTTTTCTTTCAACTTACAATACATAAAGTTTATACGCTGTATTTGATACACTCTCTCTTTTCCACCATTCAGCCTTGCCATCTTTCATTCTTCATACCCCCGTCACCCATGTCATGATCTTCGGTGTCTTCTGAAAGCGGTGACAGTTCCGTGAATCCTACTGCAACCCTGCAGCGCCTCGAACGTCTTGGCAGCATAAGGAATTCCCCAGCTGTGCCTCTTTTAATGTAATGCCCAAGCCCTACGCCTTACTCTGAGCAGAAATCGCCGAGTTCGAGACCCTTTTCAGCCCTGCACTGTGCTTTACAACGAGGAGGCGAGTTGGGCTCTGGAAATGACCCTGGCAACTCGGGCCGTAGACCGTATAGTAGACCATGAGCGTATGATAAATGCTTGGCCTTGCCATTGGACTCTTTATTTAAGCCCTACTTCCCCGAGCTTTCTCTCAAATTCTGGTTCAACTGCAGAGCACCAAGCACATCGCCACGATGCCGTCGCTCACAGAATACTTTGGCCACGCCATCACCAACTTTGGTCCTCTCACCACAACATTCACAGCACCATCGTCATGCGCCACCGAGACGACTGACCGTATCTATTACGCCAACGCAAGCAACCTCGCCATACAATTCGGAAACCCAAAGTGCAAAGGCGGGTACGTTGGGGATTGCATTCCATCTGGTTCGGCATACGATGACTATGTGACGTCGTACTGGGAGCGCCCCATCCAAGTAAAGTACCCCTACTTCTCGCCCGGAGTGGTGTGTCCTCATGGCTGGACCACGGCTGGCACGTTTGCTCTTGCTGGGAATACCAGCTCGGTTGATGCGAGTGGTGTCTTTACCCAGGATCCGTTCAAAGGTTCTGCTGGCAGGGTACAAGCGTGGGTTGGCCCTGAAGAAATCTGGTCCAACGCTTTGAAACCGTCCGAAACTCTAGCGTACTGTTGTCCGAGGTAGTTCAAATCATAGTTTCAACTCCGCAACTACCTATGCTAATATTACTACAGTGGATATACGGGTGTGATCGGAGGCGCCTGCTACTCAGCCCTCGGCCCTCATGAAGAATTCGACTACAAGTCGGTATGCAGAGCCTTTTACCCGATGGACGCCATCACCACTGTCTACACGGTTGAGGGGGCTGCAGTAACGCCAGGGGTCTTCTCTGTGGCGTCAGCGACGGAGACATACTCCACCACGACAGTGGCCATTGCCGATGTAACGGGCAAGGAAGAGGCCTGGGGAGATTGGGTGGTTGCAACGGTGTATCCAGCTGTTGCAATTGTTTATCAGGAGACGGACGTTGCAAAGGCAAAGGAACAAGGTGGAAGCGAGGGGGAGGATAGGGATGATAACAAGGATGACGACGATGAGAATGCGGCTGCTCCGTTGTCAACACGGGGAATTGTCCCGATGCTCGCAGTGGCTGTTAGTATGCTTGCTGGAGCTGGTCTACTGATGCCTTGGTGATCTTTGTGCCCAGATATCGACGAAAGCATATGGGGTATTCGGAACATGTGCGCCTACGAGAGCATGATTTGGTGGAAATGGATGCATACGAATATACCTTGGCGTGCAGCATGAGTATCACTTGGATGGATCTTATTATTCTAGCTAGTTTTAATGTCTCATCTTTACTTTAGCTTCTTGCTTTTGCAATTTTCCATCCCCTGCCTAATACCATTTGCCCCCTTTTTACTCCTTCCTCTGTCTGGGGATCATCTTCTCTACCAGCTTACTTCACAGACTAGGCTGCAGCATCTCCCTGATCCTCCTACTGTCTACCATTTCCTTAATCACCTGTTATTCTGTGCCAAAACCGCCCCTGACCTGTCTACCGAACCTTGATACTAGGCTATTCTCCAGACATCTCAACGGCCAGATCTCCTAATGCAATTCCAGACCAGCATGGGAGCCAGAAGTTCAACTCATTTCTCACATTAACCTTCTCGTCCCTCTACGAGTATCTTCGGCGGGATGTTCCACACAACTCCAACTGTGCAATATTCACAGCCATCTCTCCCGTTTAAGTTTGGCTTTCCCCTTTCCCTACGACTTACTCTACCTCAGTACCAGATTGTCCATCATGAAGCAAACAGGACAGATTAGTATATAAGTCGAGTTACTCATCGACGGCCCATTTAGCCTGCTCGGTAAATCTTGAACCGAGATGCCTCGCCGATCTGTGGGGAGGTTGTTGCGGGGAACCCTGAAGTGGAATGTTGAACGTAAAGAAATGGCATGAAGGCCTTTTTCCGATGACCGGTTATTCACATCCAGGTCTCCTCGGGATTAAATATTCCGGCCATAGAGCAGCATGCTTCCTGGTTATTGGTATATAGGGAAACCTGGTCCCGTTCTCGTGCTTCTCCGAGTTCCACGAACAGGACAACCGGGACTTGGTGAAAACATAATGCGTCTTCTTTGTGTGTTTAGTCTATGGGCCACCTCCTTCATTGCCCTAGCCAGCCCTTGTAAGACGGATGAAGACTGCAGTCTGAACGGCATCTGCACCAGATCACGCAAACCCCAATCCAGCACAAAGGGGCACACCAAGGTCTGTCTTTGTGACCCAGGATGGATCGGTGATGACTGCGGTCGACTTGACCTGGCCCCGGCAACACGATACACCGGCTACAACAACACCTATGAGCCCCCCGGCCCCGATGACTTCAACATCTGGCCCAATGCTTCCTGGGGTGGTCGAATCATTCAAGACCGCGGCAACGCTTCCATCTTCCACCTCATCACGGTACAGTTCACACGTGGCTGCGGACTCAGGGGTTGGCGACCTCATTCCTACATCATCCGTGCTGAGTCACACGACGGCCCTCAGGGTCCATATCACTACGCCGATGAGATATCTCCCAACTTTCGCCACAACCCAGACGTTGTTTATAGCCCGGCAGATGACAAGTACCTGCTGTACACCATAGGTGTCGACTATGACAAAGAATACACAAAATGCGAGAGCATCAGTTACACAAGATGGCCAAACAATATTTCTGTCTCCACGGCAGATGACATTCGCGGGCCTTGGTCTCCCTTTGAGGTGGTCGTCAACAGCGACCGTCCAGCGGGTATCCATGCAACAAACCCATCAGCCTTCCCACTTTGGACACCTAAAAATCCTACAAGCGAGATCGTTCTTGGTATGAAAGACTACTCTATCTTCACAGCCAAGTCGTGGGATGGCGACTATAACCTCAAATACCAAGCAACGTGGAACGTGTCAGAGCGGGAGAACCCCTGGTGGACCGAAGATCCCTTCTTCTGGGGTGACAAGCGAGGAAACTGGCACTCAATCAACCACTGGCTAATAGACTACGTTGAACACGACGGACAGCAATGGCCACGAGTTGGCTCTCATCTCTTTTCTCGCAAACTTACAGGGCCGTGGCATTTCAAGCTCCAGGAGGCGTTTAGTTCCAATGTTACATTTACCGATGGTTCTTGGCAGGTGTTTAAGCGCAGGGAGAGGCCAAAGTTGTTCTTTAGTGACGATGGGGAGATGACACCGCTATACATGACGAATGGTGTTCAGGAGACTAACCAGACGGGGGCGGCATTCACGCTGATTCAGCCGATTGGGAAGAAATGGAAAAAGTTTGAACAGAGTTTGGGCTTTGGGAAGGGCATAAGTTGAAGTTACTAAGTGGGAGTGTCAGGTCCTGTTTCCCACGGCCAGTTGCATCCAGATTGTGCCCTCTTTTAAGTAGATGCTGTCTGTCGTAGGTCGACATTTCGAGCACTCAAGCAATCCTTTGGCAGTTGTTGAAGCCTTGAGAAGTACCCCTGCACGCTGGTTAAGAAATAAACGAGACACCGGGACGGCGGTGTTGACTACCTCTTCTCAAATTTAATAAATAATTATACATAAAGTATAATAAACATCGATAATTCTAGTCTAATAATAGTGATACCTTAGGACTTCTCTTATCTATTCTTCTTCTATTTTATTGACCATCTTTAGAGAAGGATAACATATCCATACTTAACTTGAACTACATTAAATTATTTCCTTATATTTGCAGTGCCTCTCGTGAGGTCAAAGAGTTACTCCTTTATTCTATAAGAAAGCAAGGTTCCGCAGCGGTAGGTCCTCGATGCTATGATAAAGATCTAGCTTTTATAACTATTATCTCGAGTTTGATTCCTTCTTATATATTCGGTCCTTAATATCGCTGGCATTCGATACTCATTTCATTATTAGTTTAATCCTATATATTCATTGTGTAGGTTGTCAGAGCTCGGCTCATGTACCATCACGAGTCTTTGAACGCAGTCCATGTACCGGCTTGGTCGCTCGCTTCGTAGAGCGGGCTCACCGGCACCGTCAAATAGTTTCGGAGGGTCTCTTGCATCATCTTGCGTCCTTCGAAGCGACGGCCGTGGTTCTCTAGGAGGTAGTCGTACGCCGTCCTCCCTCGTCTATCCCTGAGAGTTCGGTCTGCCCCATGATCTAAAAGTGCCCTGGTAATTGCTTCAAGTTGACTCTGATCATTTTCGCTTAGGAATTTAGAATGAAATGTCTTTTTTGCAGCCATATGTAACGCTGTTCGTCCCTCATGGTCCTGCACGTTGACGTCAATTCGCACCTTTCCAACGAGGAATGCAATAACCAGTGGTATCATCTTCCCATCACCAGTATACAGTCCACGTATGGAAAGCATAGAGTGAAGAAGTGTTTCATTCGTATTTTTGACCCCGCGGAAATTGTAGCCCAAGGCAAGGAGGTTTTCCAACAACAGCAGCGGCTTGGTTTTGGCCAGAACCAAAAACACCTCAGAATGAAGGAATGTACCCCCCTCATCGTCCACGGCGTTGATGTCCACTTGCATTTCCTCGACAAGGAAGTTGAAAGTGTCGGAGCGCAGTCGAAAGCCCCGAAAAGCAGCTTTGAGTAGCATCATCTGATTGTCTGTCGCAGCCTTGTGCCGCTGGATCAGCCTCCGCGCAAGATGGATATTGCCCATGAGAATGGCGCTGGCCAGTGGCGTCCACCCCGATTTGTTGATTACGGCGTTGACGCTAAACTTGTACTTCTCAATCAGTTCATTGCAAAGGTCTTCGTTCGCGGACCTCGCAGCACAACTTAGCAGGCTTTCCCCGTCGTAGTGTCGCGATACTTGGCATTGAATCATTCTTTGACCCTTCTTCGTCCTAGCCAATTGACGAAAGACGCCCATGTGTCCCCTCTCCACGGCGTCTTCAAGGGGGGTTTTAGAAGTCCAGCCCCCAGATGGCTTGGTTGGATCCGCACCATGGTCCAGGAGCAGTGACACAACTTGTTCGTGGCCCTCGGCGGATGCCAAATGAAGCGGAGTCAGTCTTTGATGAAGCCATGACTTGAATGTTTTGTGCACTACCAGCTGCATTTGTAGTCGAGAAAGAATCAATTTTCCATCAAGAACATGTTCTGCAAGGTGCTTCAGCCCCAAATAGCAGGCAATATGTAAAAGTGGCATCCCGCGGCGGTACGAGTCGAACCGACGCTTAAAGCTTAGAACATCATCCCTGATGCAAGATTTCTTTGCAAACCACTCCTTGTTTTCTCTGATGACCTCGAGGGTTGACACCTTGTCCAGTTGTCTCATGTGGTCAGGCCAGAACAGCGCAGCATAAGATTCGAGTGGCGAGTAGTCCTCCAACAACTCATGACTGGGCACTTGCTGGATGAGGAGTTGAAGCAAACGTCGGCAAATGGCTAGGTGGCCTTTATCTCCACCTATCTGACATCCCATCATCCCAGGATGCGGTGAATTTGAAAGCATGAAGTCCTTTGCACTTTGGTGAACGAAACCAACGACAGTCACTGGTGGCAGTGATTCAATGTTCTCGTCTGTCCAACTGCGGTGCAAGCCAAAGTATCTGTTATCGTCCATCTCACTGGATTGAAGTAGGTGGCCGCAGGCTTCAATGTAACTCTTGCACAATTCTTCTCGATTCATGAATTCTGTGTCCTCGATCTGAAGTGCCTCACAAAGCTCCGAAACGGACAGTGGTACCTGCGCCAGGGTGATCCAGGTCAGCAATTGGGTTACCACTGCCTGATCTCCGGGTTTGATTTGACCCAATATTCGTCCATATACAGCGTCGAGACCCCGAGGAAGCTGTTGTAAGGAAGATTCAATCTCCCAAGCCGATTTCTTGTTGAGATCTGCAACCATGAAACTGACCCAAAGAAATGTGCCTTCTGCGCGGTCGTGAAAAACAGCCTCGATGTGTTTGAGAAAGTCGGCATCGCGGATGCCCTTTCTTGCCCCAAGCGCTGAGACCTGGTCCTGAATGTACAACTCAATGTCGTGCCTCTCATCGTCGAGTAGAACATGGTTGAAGGTGTTTAGTGCCTCAGGAAGACATACAGGATGTCGCCTGCTCAGAATGGCGAGTTTGACATTATGTCTCGTACTATTGTCCGAGTTGAACAGCTCCTTGAGTTTGTATAAGAGCGGTTCCAGAGAAACTTCAGAGCATTCATCAAGCGCATCAAGCACGCAGTAGATTCGTGTGTCGATCAAAGCTAAAACCATTGCTTGAAAGATAGACCATAAACTCTCAAAGGAAGATTCGGAGAAAAGACCACGCTGTTGGACTTTCCAATGCTCCATGACATGTGACAGCAACCCTTCATGGAGTCGAATGAGCTGGTACATGAGGCCACGGAGAATGTTGACGGCTGTGTTTCTTGTCGATACCTTGTTGTCACAGAAGAAATAGACCAGGTTGCAGCTAGACGAGACAATGTTGGCCTTCAAGTGCTGGGTAAGAAATACTGAGATGAATGTTTTGCCCTTGCCAGGCGGACCGGATATCCAGAGAATGCTTGATTCGGGTGTGTTTTCCCAGGTCTTGTATCCTTCAGTCGAAATGATCCATTCGCAAGTTCCGGCGGTCCTCTCGCCTTTGGCAGTAATGATGGCGTTTCGGTCACTTGTCGGGTCAGTGACAAACAATGCCTGGAGGCAACGTTCCTCTTCGGTGCGAGTCTGAACAGGGCTTCGGACAACATTTTCAAGCACTTGGCTCAGCTGGGACGACTGTTGGTGGCTTTGGTGCCTTTTCTGTGTCAGTTAAGGCATGGTGGAAATGCGGGTCTGTATGTGGGCGGGCTGATCGCTGAGATCACTTACGAGTTAATTATCTGAATCTGCAGAGACAGCGTGCTCTTCAACCGTTCCAGCTGTGCAAACAAGTCTCGGATGTCTGACTCTTTGGCGAGGCCTCCGATAGCCTTCCACGTTTTTCGGCCGAGAGGGTCTGCGTGGTCGAAATCGAATCGATCGAAAATAGCACATAGGTCAGTGCTCACGGCGGTGCAGTGTTGGATAGTAGTACTCAGGATGGCCTGGTCGCTCCCGGGGGTTGGGCTTCCAAACGCCGGAGTCCCGTGGGCCGAATTGTCGAGGATTCGACCGTTGAGAGCTGGGGAGCGTTGGGTCTCTTCAACGAGCGCCCGAAGCTGTTCGAGTTCTGACCTCCACACTCGTACCTCTTCAGGCCCGTCTTGCACCTTTTCGTACACCTTTTTTGAACTATTAGTATTGTCTATAATGACGAGTCCACCAGCACCTTCTTGCACAATCGAACGATCTTAACGGTTTGTTCAGTGAATTGCGTTGTGGCGGTTGCGATAGCGAGGGGGTCTGCCATCTTGTCGTACTCGGATACCCTTGGCTTCGGGTCGCTTCTCGTGATGCGCTTGGGTTGGTATCATCAAGGACGTCTCCAAAAGAAGGCATCGGGCACAAGGCCGAAGATCGCATGCGCTTGGATTCGCTCGGTGCGATGATGGATGGCTAAGAATGAGGATGAACAGGTCAGACGAAAGGACGAAAGATGATGGAGGGGGCGGAGCCGGATTTATTATTTGTTTGGAATCAGGCTGTGGCAGCCATGACCTGCAGGTAAGAAGGCCTCAGCCCCGACGTGTTGGTGGGCAGTAAGTAGCCAGACACGAGGGTCAAAGAAATAAACGAGACGCCAAAACGGTAGAGGGTATTAAACAAACTCATCATAAATATAGTAAATAATTTTATATAAAATATATAAGAATATTATAATATTACAAATACCTTAAAGTATTTTTTATTAATTTTATTTCTAATTTATTTTACATCTTTAGAGGAGGATAAGGTAAGATATTAATATTAGTATCTCGTTTTTTTCTTGACCAGGGTGGCAGGGTAGTCGCCATGCGGGCGAACCAGGCTAACGTGGCCGTACCTACCTAGCTCCCTAGCACCTAGATCTAGATAGTACGCAGAACTCTTTGATTTCACAAACCCTTTCGTCTTATTTTTTCCCTTAATTGTCAACTATCTAACTATTAGACCTCTTTAGTCCTTGGGGGGTCGATTGGCGTTGATCTCTTTAAGAATTTCACTTGCACCTCCCTCTATCAGTTTCGCAGCCAATTCCTGCCCCAATGCCGTAGCCTCATCATCATTCTGTACCGTTGCATCCATAGTGTCTTGAACGCTCTGGGTGCCATCAAGACTGACAACAATCGCTCTCATCCTCAGAAGAAGTTGTGACTCGTCAACCCACTCTGTCTCAACGCCGATGGGGACCGTGCAGCCACCTTCAAGGGTGCGTAGAAGAGCGCGTTCTGCAAGGCATGCTAGAGTGGACTTTTGATCGACTAGTTGGTTGAGAAGTTCAAGGGTTTTGGTGTCTCCCTTGCGAATCTCTAGGCCGAGAGCTCCCTGGCCAACTGCGTGGTAGATCCCCCCGTCCTTGGAGCCCAGATACTGAGTGATGCGATGTCCGAGGCCGACTCGCTGTAGGCCACATGCAGACATGATCATGCAGGTGTACTCGCTCTCTGGGTCGTCTACCTTGGCCAGGCGAGTTTCGACGTTGCCGCGTAGGTTGGCAAAACGCAGGTGAGGGTAGAGACGGCGAAGTTGTGCTGAGCGCCGCACCGAAGATGTGCCAACTACAGCACCCTCGGGTAGTGTCTTCAGGCTGTTGTATGGCAGGCTAGCCTTGACGATGAGGGCGTCACGGGGGTCATCCCGTAGGGGGATTGCTGTCAGATCGCAAGTGTCGGGCAACTTGGTTGGCATATCTAGCAGGAGTTTAGCGCCACTCATTAAGAAGGATGGAATGGTTGATTTACCTTTGAGACAATGAACAACCACGTCGATTTCACCAGAAGTGAGCTTCTCTTCCAGCTCAGTTGTCCATAAGTTCTTAGCCCCAAAGCTATACAGAGCCGTAGACTTGTCCTTGTCGCCCAGGGTCGTCAATGCCTCAATCTCAAAGGTACGGTCGGGCTCAATCTTCTGCAGACTATCACGAATACCCTCGGCCTGGATCATGGCCAGGTTGGACCTTCGGGTGCCGATTCGCACCGGCGGCTGGGCACTAGAAGCGGATGCCATAGTTGCGGTTGTTTGGATACACAGTTGCAGTTGGCAAAGAATGACTTGTCTGTCAGAAGTTAGCGCCGTCTTATATACCTTTGCTGGTGGATCTTGGGTTCTGTCCTGAGACATGATTGGTGGAGTTAAGAATGAGGTGACAACTTGGCCTCGTTGGATTTTAATAGAAGGCATTGGAAGAGTTAATCAGTCGATATATAGTAGTTCTGATTGTCATCACAATGGCTTCGAGATGGGGGGCTCCCCACCCCTATTTATTCCCTTTGTCCTGCTTGAAGTTTCCCAAGCCTTGTTTCTATGGCTGTTTGTACCTGGTTCTTCCTGAACATGTCTCAACGAGTCAAGTTGGATCAGTGGCATCGCGCTAAGGTTCAAGGAGTTGATTATTTCCCAGCCAAAACCACTCAGGTTCGGCCTCGATAGAACTTTGATTGGGAGCACCGGCTATATACATCTTGACCCCCTTTCCATGTTGTAACTCACGCTACTATCCCGCAGATAGCAGAGTCCTTTTTCTCTCAGAGCTAGTAATAGCACCGTGATCTACCAATAGCCTAGAAGCTTCAGAGATGTAGAGTTTTTGGTTCTCGTGGGTATGTACGGGGAGTTGGCAGAGTAGCGCCAGCGGAGTGTTTCCTCCAGAGTCTGGTTCGTTTGGATCAGCTCCGAGGTGTAAAAGACGCTCCAGAATACGGAGACTGATCACTGCATTGGTGTCTGTATCGAAAAAGCTGTATCTCCTGGTGAAAAGAAGGTGGATGGGCTGCCTCGCGACTGGATCTTTGCCGTGTGAGATTGGCACGCCAGCTAACCGGTCAAGCAAGAACATGTATATTCGTTCAGTGGTTTGAGGGAAATCGTCTTCATGGTCCAAGAAGAATTTGAGCAGCATTGAACTTTCTCGGTGGACGTCAAGGCTTGCTCCGTGCTCGATAAGACTATAGGCCATCGAGAGATACCGGTCAGCATCTTGGATTTCGTATCCAATTGGGGCATCCTTTGCGTTCAAGAGCAGACCGACAAAGAGACTAGGCCTTTGTTGAAAGACCCTGAGAAAGGGAGTCCAGCTGCCCCACGGGTGTTTTGTATCATGGGTTGAGGTAGCCGAGGCTGACTGGGGGTTTCCTTTACCAGAGATCTCATGACCCAGGAGAAGCCCAATGAGACGAAGGGTAAGATCGGGAGGCTCATTCTGACAACAATAAATTGCTTTGTATATAAGGGAGTTGTTCCCTGATATCGAGGGGGAAACGTCAAGGCCAGCATTCAGGAGGAGCTGCAACGCTTCGACATTCCCCGTCTGAACCGCAGCATCAGCAGCTGTGAACCCGAGCGACGTGGCGGAATTTGGGTTACATCCCAGTTGCAAGAGACACCGAACGGCGCTCAAGTGAGGTTTCGTAGTAAGGACGTATGTCAATGGAGAGACTTCACTCTTCCCCTGAGGATGAATAGAGCTTCCATGCCGAACAAGCGCCATGACGACACATTCGTTATTCGCAAAGTGGAGCGGACGCAGATTTCCCGCCACGGTTGCTTCAACGTCCGCCCCGTACTCGATGAGGAGATGGACAACATCAATGTGGCCTCCTTTGGCAGCGGCGTGGAGGGGCGTCATACCAAAAGATCCTGGGGATGTCCCTTGTCCAGATCTCAGAACGGGCATGTTGATCCATGATCCCATCTTTTGCATAGACAAGATTTCCCTCACCAGCCGAATATGTCCACGAGAAGCAGCCCAAACCAACACGAAGCCACGCGAGAATCGGCGTGTATGATGCATCCATCCTCCCCTGCGCCTCTGCCTACTGCGTGGAGAGATGCCTTCCCTCCATTCTCTCATGGGTCGGTGCTCACACGGACCTAGCTTGTGCAGGATGACTCTTGTCAGTGTTTCATGGTAAGCGCGACTGACTTGCGACCAGGCAAGAAGAGAGGGGTAGGATAAGTGTTGCGAGATCTCGATGAGAATGTCTTCCGAATAAGCAAGGGAACTCATGATTTTTCTGATGATGTTTGGGAGAGAATTCGTTGGGTAGCCAATGGCTGCAAAAAATAAATAAAAAAAAAAGCAGGGACAACCCTGTCCTTGCAGACTGACTCATCTGGATGAAACAGGGATTTGAACCAAGAATCGAATAAGCATCGAATGCCGGCGATATTAAGGACCTAATATATAAGAAGGAATCGAACTCGAGATAAGGTTTGCAAAATATCGACCCTTGTCATGGCATCGGGAACCTACTGCGCTCAAAGACTCGTGATGGCATAGGAGCCGAGCCCTGATAACCTACACAATGAATATATGGTCATCTTAGGCTTTTATTAGGGAAGACTATCTAAATGTTTTTATATACCTATATAGAAGAAGATATAGCACATTTATGATCTTGAATAATTTTCTTCTAAATGTTATAGTCAGGCTATCCTAACCCTTGGATTAGCAGCAGCGTCACAATGAGGCAGGCTGTCCTTCGATGGTAAGTAACTGGCTGGGCTAATATTTATAATAAATTTTATTAACAAGTCTAACATAGAGGAGATTATGAAGATGTTTAGTAAATATTCATCATTATTTATATATAAGATCGGTAACGCTGCAGCATAAGATAACCTAAACATCCTCTCAACCTATCAGCACTGTACTTACAAAGAGACATTCCGGTCTACGACCCCGCCTCACCGTGTCGCACACGTCTACGTTAGAATGTCTTATCAGCCTTCCTCACAAAGAGGCGCGCGGGGAAGACTCTCTTCCTTTCACGCTCACCAGACCCTACAAACAATGGCTTCAAACGTCGAAATCTCTCTGCCCAACGGGCTCAAATACAAGCAACCAACCAACCTCTTCATCAACAACAAGTTTGTTGATGCAACGGGCGATGACTTTACCGTGTATAACCCAGCGTGCGTCACTCACCTCTCCCTCTCAATTTTTGCTGACAGGGACAAAGAACCGATGAGAAAATCATCACTATGAAAGGCGCCTCGGAAAAAGACGTCGATAAAGCTGTAGATGCAGCTCGTCGTGCTTTTCAAGGTGAATGGTCAGAGCTTGCAGCCGTCGATCGCGGTGCTTTCTTGTATAAGATTGCTGAGCTGATTGATCGTGATCGCAAGCTTCTTGCAAGCATTGATGCGTTCGACAATGGAAAGGTATGAACTTCTAGCTTTGGAAGTAAAAAGTGATGAGTTGACGATTGATAGACGTACACTGCGGCGCTTGAGGGCGATCTTGATGAATCTTGCAATGTCTTTCGGTACTATGCTGGTGCGGCCGATAAGATCACCGGTCGGACGATTGAGACTTCACCGGCGAAGCTTGCATACGTGCTCCAAGAACCTCTAGGAGTATGCGGTCAAATCATTCCATGGTACTCACTCTATTAAGTATCGCTAAGCAAGACGACATATTGACCAAGTTCAGGAACTTCCCCTTCATGATGCTAGCCTGGAAAGTCGCCCCAGCCCTAGCATGCGGCAACACCGTCGTCCTCAAACCAGCAGAACAAACCCCCCTCTCAGCAATCTACTTCGGTAACCTAGTCCTCGAAGCAGGCCTCCCCTCAGGCGTCGTCAACATTATCCCCGGCTTAGGTTCCGTGGCGGGTAAAGCGCTCGCGGGTCATATGGGTGTTGACAAGATCGCTTTCACGGGGAGCACGGCGACGGGTAGGGCTATTATGAAGGCGGCGGCTAATAATCTCAAGAATATTACTCTTAAGTGCGGCGGGAAGAGTCCTAGTATTGTTTTTGAAGATGCGGATTTGGAGCAGGCTGTTAAATGGTGTCATGTCGGCATCATGGATACATGGGACAAGTTCATCACCAATCCCAACCCTCTTACCCTAGAGCTAGCAATCCCAGGTCTGCACCTCGCCCTCAAGGATCTACGTTCACGAAAATATATACGAAGATTCCCTCAAGCGCTTGGTAGAAGTAACAAAGGAGAACCAAAAGATTGGCCATCCTTTCGGTAAAGATACCTGGCAAGGTCCCCAGGTGTCACGCACCCAGTACGAAAAGATCCTCTCGTGCATTGACCAGGGCAAGTCTTCGGATTCGCAAAGACGGGATCAAAGGGGGATATTATCTCGAGCCCACTGTTTTCGCTGATGTATGTTTGCTTCAAGTATTTTATTGAGACGATGGCTAACCTGCTTAGACCACTGAAGACATGGCCATCGTTCGCGATGAAATCTTTGGTCCCGTCGTCGCAATCGCCAAGTTCCGCACCGTCGATGAAGTTGTCGCAAAAGCAAACGATACCTTGTACGGGCTAGTAGCTGCCCTCTTCACTGAGAAGATTGCCAGGGCACATACCGTCGCTCGCAGACTTCAGGCGGGAATAGTGTGGATTAATTCATCGGGAGACTCGCACTTTGGCATTCCGTTCGGTGGATACAAGTCGTCGTGCATCGGAAGGGAACTTGGACTGTATGCGTTGGATACGTATACTCAGAGCAAGGCCGTTCATGTGAATCTGGGGTCGAAGCTGTGAGCTCCAGATGAGCTGAGAATGAGTGAGTCACACAATGTGGCCTCTGATGGAATCATCATTCATGAGACGAGCACACCAGTGAATGGACCAGATCTGGAGTCGTGCACAGCATTCATTACGTGGTATATACAACACGGCCCTCCCGGCCCTTGGCGTGCAATGCTTCACTGCTGTTGTCTTTTCCCCCTCTCTTGTCTCACGCTCCAGTGCGTCATCATGTGCCTCGTCTTGCACACGTATATCCTCTTCCCTGTGTAATCCAGCCTTTCCCAACTTTTGGTCTTTTTTGGCGTCGATCCTCGTAGAACCCAAGTAGGCTTGCCCGCCGGCAAAGCAGCTAAACTCCGCAAGCAGAATGAAATGAATAAAAAAAGGACATGAGGGAATATGGTATCAGATAGGTGGCGGCTAGTCATCAGGCAGGCTTGAAGCCTGATGAGAACCTAGGGTCTTAACCGTGCAGACCACAGGTACGCTCTCGCATCAGCTCGCGTCGCTTCTTCTCCTTGGCTGTGAGATTGTTAGTATCTATTTGATCTCATCATATGATAGTAGGTTAACTTACTTCCGTCAAAGACAAGGAACTCGTGCAGACCGGATCCGACAGGCACCATAGGCAGGACAGGCACCTTCTTGTCGGTGATGACCTCCAGCAGGGCAGGGCCATCAGTGTTGATCAGCCACTTCAGGGCGTCAACAACCTCATCAGGCTTGGCCACGCGACGGCTCTGGATGTGCATAGCCTCGGCCAGCTTGATGAAGTCAGGGTTGGTCTGGTGGGTGTGGGCATATCGATCCTCGTAGAAGATGTTCTGCCATTGTGTCACCATACCCTGCTCCTCGTTGTTGAGAACAATGACCTTGACACCAATGTTGAACTGGGCAGCCGTGGACAGCTCAGTCAGGGTCATATTGAAGGAAGCATCACCGTCAATGTCAATGACGAGAGCATCAGGCTGGGCAACCTTGGCACCAATAGCAGCGGGCAGACCGTAACCCATGGTACCCAGACCACCAGAGGTGATCATGGATCGGGGGTGTCTCCATCGGAAGTGCTGGGCAGTCCACATCTGGTGCTGGCCAACACCAGTGGAGATGTAGGTCTGATCCTTACGATCCTCTGTGAGCTTGCTAAGCTCCTCGATCAGAGTCTGGGGCTTGATCAGACCCTGGCGCTCGGCCCGCTCATAGTCGGACAGAGGCCACTTCTTCTTCCACTCGTTGATCTTGCCGAACCACTCCTTTCGGTCCTCCATGGTCTTGGCATCAACGAAGGGCATGAGCTGCTTCAGGTTGGTGGCAACATCACCCTCAATGGCCTCGGTGGCCTGGACAACCTTGTTGATGTTCTTGGGCATAATCTCGAAGTGGACAATACCACCACGGCCCTCAGCAGCAGCAGCCTTGGCGCCAGGGGCGAACTTGGCAATGCTCAGAGTGACACGGTCGTCGAATCGGGCACCAAGAGCAATGATGAGATCAGCCTCCTGCATGGCCATGTTGGCATAGGCAGCACCGTGCATGCCGAGCATGTGCAGAGACTTCTCATCGAGCTCGTCGTACGCACCCAGACCCTGGAGGGTAGTGGTGACGGGGATGGAGCACTTGTCAGCCAGCTCCTTCAGCAGCTCGGGGCCGCCCTCGGAGAGGATGATACCCTGGCCAGCATAGATGATGGGCTTCTTGGCAACGTTGACAAGCTTGCTCACGCGCTTCAGGGAGGCCTCGAGCTGCTTCTTGCTCACCTCCATAGCAGCGCGGGAAGCGGCGCTGGGCAGAGAAGGCAGAGCAGTCTCGGTGGGGATAGCTCTCCGGAGGACACCAGCCGTGACATCCTTGGGAAGATCGACGAGGACGGGGCCAGGACGTCCGCTGGTGGCAATCTCGAAGGCCTCGTTGATACGTCGGGGAAGCTCGGCGACATTCTTAACCATCACGTTCCACTTGGTGCAGGCTCGGGAGATACCGACGACATCGGCCTCCTGGAAAGCGTCACTGCCAATGGCAGAGGTGACGACCTGACCGGTGAAGACAACCATGGGTGTTCCGTCGGACAGAGCATCCTGCATGGGGGTAATAACGTTGGTAGCACCAGGGCCAGAGGTGACGAGGACAACACCGGGCTTGCCAGAAGCGCGGGCGTAACCCTCAGCCATGTGGCCAGCGCCTTGCTCATGGCGGGGGAGGATAAAGTCGAAGTGTTTTGAGTTGTAGATGGCATCGAAGACGGGGAGAATAGCGCCACCGGGATATCCAACTGTGACTCATGTCAGTACTATGTGCGGTGTCTAGAAGTGGTTACACGCACAGATGTGTTTCACGCCATGGCGCAGCATCATCTCGTGGAAGATTTCACCACCAGTCTTGCCAATGAACCTATTACAACCATGGTGAGACTGCGTTCGGGATATGTAGGGACGGTGTAGGTAGCATACGACTCATCCATGTCATTCTTCCGGGGGTTGACGAGGGGTTGCACATGGCTCTGGTTCTTCTCGGCATTGAAAGCTGGGCTGGGAATATCGCGAGCTAGTCTACAGTCGCAATTAGTATATGCATATTATAATAGGTGGAAGCTTGGTGTGCGCATTGGGGTAATATTACCCCATGTCCTGGTGGCAAACAGGACACGAGGGGCAATCGCAACAAGCGCAATCAGGAATTGGCGACTCACGCAGGAGCAGAAGTAGTCTGATTCCGTTGACCGGTGGTGATCTTCTTGGGTGCCTGGATAGCGGCGATGGCGGATGTGGTGGTGAATGATCGGGTGTGGGCGACGGCCCGGATGGCCTTTGCGGCCTGGCGTGTTCGGAGCATCGCGAACGGTTGTGAGGAGGAGCTGGATGGAGCTCGGTGAGTCGAGGAGCCACGAGGCTCGAGGAGGGCTCAAAGGGTAGAGGGGAGATTGGGTCTAGGAGGTCAACGATTCAGAAGCAGAATCAATTGAGAGCTCGACGAGAAGCGGAGAGGGAGAATATATGACGAGGAACAACCTGGGGAGGCGAAGAAAAAAAAAAGGTGAAGAGTCAAAAGTCAGTTTCGCTAAAAAGAGACAGAGGCAGAGGCAGAGGGGAGCCGGGAAAAAATATCACAGCAAGTCGGACGGCCGGTGGCCGGGGTGGGACCGGCGTGGGTGTGGGGTAGGTGCCGCGCAGATTGGGTGAGGGTGACTCCTTCCCCCAGCGAAAACATGGGCAGCTTGCGGTACTGGGCAGGGCAGTCGCCAGGAGCACGGGCCAGTCGCAGAGGCGCCAGACCAGAACGGCCAGAAGAGCCACTGGTGAGGGGGGGGATCGGGAGGAGCGGGCCAATGAGGTACCAGATGAATGGCCGATATCGCCACTAGCACGAACGCCTGGATTGGCTGGATTTTGAGAAGAAGCTGGTCTAGCTGGCATTTTAGCTGGGCCAAGGGAACAAAAAATCGGATGAGTCGTACATGTACTGTACAGCTGCGTGTTGTGCTCAGGTCATGTCAGGTCAATTGACTAAAGGGCGTTGACTCACCTTGATTTGCCCGCGGAAAGATGCTGATGGTTGATGCCCTGTTGGCCTCTCCTCTCGGGAGCGACACAGGCACAGTGGCGGGCGGGGAACCTCCTCCTGCAGCAGCTCCCTACCCTCCTTGCCTTAGTTCAGACATGTTTGCATGCGGCGAATTGTTTCTGGCATTTCTGTGTCTCTCTGTTGAAGCAATTCCCGACTGGCCTCCGTCTGGTCGCTCTCAATTGACATTGCGATGCCGTAGACACAAGTTCAATTATGACGCATCCGGATCACGTGTCTCATCTCAAGCGACAGACCCTTGCAATTACCGCAATAGCTCTTGCGAGGCCTCGATGCCATCTCGGATCTTGCCCGTCACCATGTGAAAGTAAAAAAAAAAGTAGCACGTCCCTGAATTCCCCTTTCGGCAATCATTTTTGGTCCCGATGCTCCCCACAAACTCAACTCTGACAACCTGTCATCCATGAAGCGACGCCCCTGACTGATAACGACACGATATAAGAAGCTTGTCGATTCCTCCCTGTGTGTCAATTCCTCTATGACTCGTCCCGACAACTTGCGACATTACCCCGCCAAGGCACCCTCGCCTCGCGACCCTCCTCGCAAGCATCCCAACCCGCAATTCGACGGCGCAGGGAAAGTTCAATGTAACCTGGACATGGTTGGCTTTAATCCCCCGGCGCAGGACCCGTATTTGATCCGTTCAGCATGTCCATGTTGACCCTATTCAAGGTATGCGAGGCCAGGCTCTCCTCGACGAGTACTCCACCATCATGACGCCAATGTTGAGTGTCTCAATCGGTGTCTCTTCTCTTACACTCGCCATCCACACATCAGCCATTAACTCTCGGCGCCACACCTGTCTCTGACGGACGGATCTGCAAGCCACATGCGCATCGCCCGTTGAGGCCCGACGATGGCGTTTCTCGTAAGCTGTCTGTATCTGACAAAATACGACAATATTGCTTTCACAAGCGGTGAGTTGACCCTTCCGGTCGTCGGTGCCCAATTCTTCAAGCAATTGCATGGCACAGATATGGAGGGCTACAGGTTCCTCCAATCGCAAGACACTTCGCTGGCTTGGAGCTCTTAGCAACGACTACACACTTGATACCGAAATTGGGCCCAGTGACCAGTACAGCCATCAACCCGTGCCAGCATTAAAACTTAATCGCAAAAATAGCTTGATCCTCGCATCGGAGTCATCTGCCGTGATAAGCCCGAAAATCTTAACCATCTCCCGCAGGTGGGAGTGGCTTCTTACAAAGGCTCATCTGGTTGGCGACAAACTTCTCCAGGGGCCACATGGTGAGGTCTCCATGGTCAGGATCTTGGACACGATGCCAGAGTTTCTTGAACTCCTTGTACATGACAGCACGGTGAGCCTTCCGCTACAACATAGGTATTATATCGACATTGATACAATATGAATATTTCAGACATCATAACTCTCATGATTGCAAAGATGTCAGAAAAAGAGCCTTGAAGATATCAGGAGACCACTTTGAATAAGGCATGGCCATGTCGTCGCATGTCTTCCTCTAGTAAGAATGACAATCCCGAAATAGTCGACGATCAATGATGATATTTGGTGGATGATCGTGTGCGATGATCACGGTCCTTTCCGGGGAAGTTGGTGCCATTTCAGGGAGGTTCAACGACATGTGCAGAGATGGCATCTTTCAAGTCGTTTTGTACATCCCAAGTCCTAGAAGCCATGGGGGCAAAGTCTTAGTATCATGCTGATACCTAGGCCTTTCAACTTATCTCCCATCACAGTTTGAGTTTCCTCAGTAACACCCAAGATCGCATCATCGCCCGGGTAGTATCATTTCGGAGTAACCATGGGGGATCCAGCCAAGACGACAGGGTCGAGTTGAGAGGTTTCTCATCGACGTGGGCATTCATATCCTCGACATGTTCGCGGATGTCTGAGGGCAAGATATAGGCGACTAGCTCGTCACAGTTCAGCTGGTCAATTGTTTCAAAGACCTTGGCCATACCTCGAAGCGGGCCGTAGGTCTAAAGAAGAGTTCTAACACCAGAAACTCGAACCTTGGTTTCGCAAAAGGAGACGACCTTGTCTTGTCGAGAGAGAGGGCAATGCCGAGCTGTTGCAGGACTCTTCGCCAGAGTAGAGATAAAACAAGCGTGCACACTTCATGACATAGTCAGGAATGTCTTGAAGGATCTTTCCGGGGTATGCTCCCGCAGGAACCGTGAAAGGTCCAACTGATTATTCTCAGAAGTTTCATCTAACAAGTACTATCACAGATGTGAGCTGAGAAAGCCTAGTGATTCAGAGGATCCGACGCAGTTCCAGAACTCTCAAGTGAGCGAGCTGGTTCGCAAGGTGTTCCTGCTCAGTGCTGCTGGTTGCCAGAGTTAGCCTCCCAGTTCCAGCTGTCTAGTCAACGATACAGACGAGGTTCTGCAAAGTGTCGAGGCAGTTTTCGGTTACTTGTCCAGATTAATCATGTCCAGATCAGATGTTTCATTTTTGGAACTGGTCAACGGACTTGAGAAGCCCGTCGGTATCATAACGGGAAAAGGGGAAGAATAATAAAATCTCAACAGGCCAGCGCCCAAAGTTGAATGTTGATTTATCCCATAACCTAACTCTAAACAATGCAAACAAAGAAACACGTATACCACTAAAACACCACTTAACTCCAATGGGTATCATAAAGATAAAAGTAAAACGACCCATGATCGAATAAACTTCGATTTTGCCCCGCCAACCATCAACTCCTTACCCAACAAACACTTTTCAAACTTAGAGGGGACTGGGCCCAACACAAGTTGAGATCCTCAGCAACGGGCTACAATGCCTGCTTGGTATAGTGGAGGAACTCTGTAGAACATTGTTAGCATGGATTCATCAAAGAGTCAGGGGTTGGACTGAACTTACCAAATGTCAAACGGGACGATTCGCAATTCCACCACTCAATAAAGGCGTCGACATCATATTCGCATCTCAAGTCTTGCCCCTCGACCGAGATGCGGTCTTCCGAGTCATAGTCCGACTCGGAGCCTGACTCCAGGCGTTGAGCCCAGTCGTCAGGCTCACCGGCGAACCGGTATGGTTCGCCCTGCCAAGAAGGGTTGGCAGCCCCGGGTTCTGTTGGGGGGCATTGTGTCACCTCGTTTTTGGTGGACTTTGCAATCTTTCGATTGCGGCGGTAGTCGGTGTACTGGCGGGAGATGGTGCGGCACTTGGCCTTGACCTTCTTGGCGAGGCGGGAAGAGAGATGGAAATGCATCGTGGTTGATTGTTGTGTGAAGAGAAGAAAAGAAGAAGGTTGATCTCGTCAAGTTGACGAGGATGCTGTTAAGGATTGATGTGGTGAATGTAGAGAGCAAAAAGGAAGAGGAGAGTGTAAGTCTCGAGGGTTCAGAACAGACTGCTGTCAATTGTTGACGCAACTGATGTTTGAGTAAAGAGAATAGAAGATAAGAGGTTGAAAGAGACTAATGTCAATTGTTGATGTGAATTGAAGAGTAGTTGATAGAAGTTGTTGTTTGAATCTCACGATCAAGTGTATGTGAAGTGTGATGAAGGAGAGAAGAGAAAGGATGGGAATGAGAGGAGGGAAGAAGGGATTATATAGATGAACTGAAGTCAAGGTTTTCTTCTATGGAAGCTGATGGACATTCGAAAACCCCAAGACTTCTCCCATGGCTCTTCATCATCAGGGAGAAGCAGCCAGAAGGATAGAAGACAGGTTGCTGAGCACAATAATCTGCAAGACGAAAAAGCCAATACCGCATTTCCCCGTATACAAGCTCTAACTTGGGAGGAGAAAGCGTCCAGTGTGACCTTGAAAAGACTAGAGATAGGCAAGATAGCATTCATACAGGTCGTCATTCCCCGTCAAAGTTCAGGCGTAGCCAGATCACATGAAATCCAGTTGCAGGAGATATTTCGAGAATATTCATCTTTGAGCAATGCTCTTCTTGGTTGGGAATCTGTTGGAATCTTGGTCTCTAAGTGAGAAGCTAATGAGGGTCGATGGCGAGACAGAAGGCCATGTAACTCAAGGACAATTTAGTGTCACCAACTACCCTCATTAATACCAAGATGTCTTTTTTCTAACAAGAGGGGAAATGCCCCAGTCTTGCCAGTATACGGGAAAGGGGATCAACTTGTACCAAATCCCTCCACCCATTGACTCTTCCCAGCCCACGATCCCAACTTGACCATGTGAGAGCATCTCATTTCTCTGCAGGAACAAAGCCCCAACACTTTCAGAGTTGACAGTAAACAACAATTAGTCGCTGGAGAGTCATCGATGAGGCACCGTGAAGTCCCGCGATGGTTTGGCGTTGACAGAGCAACCTCAACGGCCTGCAGTTTCCTGTCAGCTGCCGCGATTTTATTGGCCGCCTTGTAAACCGGCACGTGCAAGGTCTTGCGGCGGACAGTCGACTGCCTTTTCACTTGAAAGACCTCAGACCGGAACTCGAACTTCATTTACCTGGTGCTGGTATAAGTGCACTCCGTATTGAAGATGGAGAACCTCGGAATTCTTTCATTATGCACTTCCCTTCCACCTGGATGATGGTTGGCGCGAAAAGCAATGGCTAAGCGCCCAGAAACTACAGGGTTTCATGGGTCTAGATGATCGCCCACCTCCAGGCAGCATCAGCACCCAATCCTCAACTCACTTTCCCAACCACAACAACTTAAAAAGCGCTACAACTTGAATTAAATGAAACCATGTTCACCTACTCACCCCTCAATCGTCACAAATCCGAGATCCGCCTCGTGCGCTTCATCGAGTGTCCAAGTGACTCCTCACACCTGGAGCTTGAACTGCGCCACGCCAGCATGAACGACACCACGTTCAACGCCCTCTCCTACGTCTGGGGCGACTGCAGCAAAACAATCGACATAACCCTCAACGGTCAAACCTTCCCCATCGGTCCCAGTCTTCACTCTGCCTTGACACAACTACGCGAGAATGGTTTCCGCTCTTGGATCTGGATCGACTCCATCTGCATTCAACAGACTGACCTCGAGGAGAAAGGATGGCATGTTCAAGAGATGCGGACCGTTTATAGTCGGGCCGAGTGCGTGTACATGTGGCTCGGCTCAGGCTCCGATGCCACCGACAAGACCATGGAGTTTATGACTGAGATCGGTCCAAAGCTAGTCGAGTTGAACGCCATGGAGATACTAAACTCCCATCAAAACTTCACTGTCAGGGAGTACTTTAGCACTCGCGTATCAGGCGAGCATCTTGATTACCCTGATGATGATCCGGCTGTGAAACTGGCACAGTACATGTATGGCCTGTTGGATCATCCAGGACTGCAAGCTGCGAAGGATGTCGACGGGGCGAAGGTCCCCCGGGGTGTCCTAATTGATGGACTCTCAGAAATCGTCAAGAAGGAAAACTGGCACCGCATATGGATCGTTCAAGAAGTTGCTCTCGCAAGAGTCGGGCTCATCATGTGCGGCAAAAAAGCCACCTCCCTCGAACACTTCCAGTCAACCTTCATGACACTATGGGACTGCAGCATATTTGACAACCGAAAAGAAAGCCGCGAGAATGGCGGTATAGGCTTCGTATGGGCCTGGAACTGGATCCTACCACTACTCATCCGTCGACGTCGACAGTACTGGCACAAAGGACCGCTCCGACTCGGCGAGATCCTGAGGCCCATGTTTAGAGCGCAGCACACGGTATACGCAGCTTCTGATCCGCGGGATATAATATTCGGACTGCTGGGCATCATTGAGGATGGCGAGGAGTTGGGACTACGGGCTGATTACAATATGTCTACTGCCGAGGTCTTTGCCGCTGCCACAAAAGCACTTCTTCAACAAGACGCCGGTATAGATTCCTACCGTTTAGAATACGTCGTCCCCAGAGGAGTCGAAAACTCGGATGGGTTTCCTTCTTGGGTACCAGATTGGAGAGAGATCGGAGAACGAGGTACATCGATAGAGGACTCAGGCCTTTCTCTAAACGTCACCTCTGGAATGCCAACATCCGAAAACATCATTTACGATGAAGGTCCCTGGATCTTGAGGCGGTATGGATGTTACGTCTCCACGATAACCGACGTGATGGAGATTCCGAAGGATCTACACACCTACCGAAAAGGCATCCCCTACGCCGACCTCACCGAGGACTACATGGCATCTATTCTCAAGTTCGCCAACCTGGGTCCAGACTCGGGCCCAGCCGAGGACTACGTCTGGCGTACGCTCGTGGGTCGACAGTATGGAGAAACTCGTTCCTGGGAACGTTATCACCATTGGATGGAGGACGACATAGGCGTCCTTGTGCGCAGCATCATGCGGCAGGAGTACTTTGACCCCGAGCATCTCACAGAGTCCCAGAAGGAATTTATCAACGACGGTCCATTGTATCTTAAGACCCTCCGAATGGACATTGACACCCCAGAGAAGCAGCTCGCGCACATCGTCCAACACTGGCCAGAAGACTTACTTTATTACAACGTGGGAAGAACCCTCTTCAAAACGAACAAGTACATGCTCGGACGGGGCCATATCGTCGTGAAACCCGGTGATATCGTCACCATCCTGTCTGGGTCCGAGGTACCAATAGTTTTGCGGCCACGGGAGGCAGGAGGGTACACGTTTGTTGGGGACGCCCATGTCGATGGTATCATGAACGGGGAGTTTCACCAAACTTTGCCAACCTACGAGACTTTTGACATCTATTGATCGATTACAAGTCAGAGAGGAAGTATATAGGAGTCATGTTTAGCAGGGAGCCCCTCAGTCAGTGTGGACCAACGAGGAAAGGACCAAGAAGACTAGAGGGTGTCATCAACGGCGATGAGATGTAAATCATTTATACATAACGAAACAGCAGCGACTTTCTATTTCTTTAAGACTCGACTTGTATCAATGCTATAATTTCACGTCAGCCAATGTCAAGTGTTTATGTGACGTTACAAAGCGCTGAGTTGGTGTCAAATTAGAAGAAACACCAGAAATTTTGAAGCAAAGTTGACCAAGGCAGACCTTCGCCCCTCCGGACAAAGTTCAATCCATGACACACCACCTTAGAGTTCATTCTTTAATCATATCAACAAATGTTCAAGTTCAGTCACGATCATAAAGGCACCAGATATAATCTTATCAAGATTCGCATTAATGCTCTCCCATCCCACTTCTTCCTCACCACCTATCTACCAGGTATCAATTCCTTCCCATCTCCTCAACTGGCACACAAGGGTATCTGCCCGTCTCGGTATATCCTCCTCACATGATGTCCCGAAAGATGCCAATATTCACACAGAAACACAAACCAGAATGTACTGTTAAAAAAAAGAAAGACCCGTAGAGACCTTGGCCTCGTACCTCTCATTCCATCCCTTCTTCAACACCGTGGTATCTCAAAAAAACAAGAAATGCAGACTAGAGAAAAACACATATAAAGAAAAAGGGGTGTGTGTATGTGTCGGTCTCACATGCTGGTAATGTATCCGAAACAATAAAACATGGACAAAAAGAAAAGATACAGTGATGGTCTCGTCTCCTCAGAGATCCAAGAGGATGGGTATCCCGTCGTCATAACGTTCCTGTCCTCCTCTTGTCCCATGCAGGGCAAATATTAGTACAGCTATAAAACGTTGAAGCAAAAAATGTTGAAATCATGATGCTAAATGCTTTTCCTTCCAATGATAGATATAAACGCCTTATAGTCTCATGTCCCCATCATCGAGGTAAAAGGACGTCGGTGAGCCGAGCTGCTGCATCTGCGCTTGCGGCATGAAGCCAGGGTTTGATGTGTACCCTTGTTGTGGGTGGCCCATTCGCATAGGCAGTTCGTAACCAGCCGGCACAGATGTGGGAATCATCTCAGCGTACATTTGTGGCACAGGGGGCACGGCGTCGGTGCTAGACGCTGGGCTGCCGTACACGCTGGTCTTCTTCTTGGGGCGAAGGTTCTCGAGGCTGAGTCGCTTGCCCCAAGAGCCAGGTCGTTTTGAGGGGATCGGTGTGGCAGGGCGAGCAGACCCAGGTTGGCTGTGGTTAGGGGTCATGTAGACATTGGTCATGACCTCGTCTTGTTGGTGGAACTGTTGCATTCCGCTCATGTCTGCCCACTGTTGCTGGGGCATCTCTTGTCCCGGGAGGATGTAGGTCATCGAAGCATCGGCAAAGGTGTTCATCTGATCAGGGGCGAACTTGGGCGCGTCGACAGGCCAGACGTGCTCATTGGGGATCGGGAATGGCGTTCCGGGATGGGGACCAGCCGCGAGGTCGTCTCGGATCATGGGTTCGGGGATACCGTCCACTGGTGTCGTAGGTCGAGTCTCCTGCTTGATCCTTCGGTTGGGGAACGTGTTCGCCTGAGGTGTGGGTGGTTGTTGCTTAACCACGGCTTCCGGCGGTGTGTTGTTGATGTTGTTCTCCATCTTGGGTTGCGCTCCCTCAGCATGGCCAACAGTGTCCATCAAGCACTCGGATCGGACGGGAAGGGAGAACTGAAGATCGATCTCGCTAGGAGGTGGCGTGTTGGGGTTCGTGAAGGGCGATGTACCGAGGATGAAAGCGAGACGAACAAGAGTCGAGATATCCTGGCCAAGGTGACGCGCCTCGAGCATTCGCTTGAGGTCGCCAGAGGATCGTGGGCGCCATGTAAGTTGTTGCCTCTTCTCCTTGGGCCAGATGCATGTCTTCCAGATAGACTTGACCTTGGACTGACGCATGAGGTTGTGCAACTGAGCCTTGTACTCCCAGTTGTTAACATCGAAACCATCCTCAAAGTGCTTTGCGATGTGCTCAAAGTACTTGTCTCGGCTGCCCGACGCCTGGTCGCTGGTAGTGGCCTCGAAGATACGATCCTTGCAGTTGGCGAAACCGCACGCAAAGACAACCTGAGGACACAACTCAGTCTTGGCCGAGCTGTTGGGGAGAGCATCCATGCGGTGTGTCTCCTTGGCGTGGGTGCTGTAAGCACGTTCAGTAGCAAAAGAGAGGTGGCAGCCCTTGGTCTTGCACAGCCAGGTCACATCAGCACCGTGGAAGTTGTAGAGATGCTTCTTAAAATCACTCTTGCGACCAAAGCCCACGGGGTTGTTGTCCAAAAAGCACATAGGGCACTGGTATTTCTTGGAGGTCGGTGCGACATGTCGAGGCGAGGGGTGAGAGGTGACATCGCATGAGGGAATAGGCGACTGCATGAGGCTGGGCGAGTCGAGCCACGTCCGATCAGGAATTTTGCCAACTTCACCATCATGAATCGAAGGCACGTCGGTAGAAGTGTCTTGCCATGTAGACTGGGTGCGTATCGAGGCGGCATCGGATCGGCCGTGAGAAGCCTCGGAGCTGCTCCATGTCAACGAGGGAGCACTTGTGTTGCTAAGAAGAGTGGTCGCTGAAAAGGTCGAGGCCCGGGCTACAGTGTGTCAGTACGGTTACAGCTTAAACTTTCCAACAGAAACTCACATGAAGTTCCCAGACCGCTCAGAGCGCAGACGAGACTGGAGACGCCGTAGCGACGAGCCAGACCCAGAAGGATCTGCTGATCCTCTTCACTCAAAGGCCTCACGGCTTGGTCGTCTTGAACCTGGAAAGGAAACATTATAGCAAGAGTGCACAACGTCCGTGTCAATCGACAGAACGTTGATGCGCGCTCAGCGCTTGTTATGTAGAATCTACAGCGAGTCGGGTCGCTGTCAGCAACAGAGGGCCTGCCGTCTTAGATGTGTGTGTCAAGTGCGGGAGGCAGCCGTCGGGGATGAGACTCGCATGAGTCTCCAGGCGAGTATTATTCGAAGCAGGCGGTACAGGTGAGAATTAATCGCTCTAATGTGAAGCGTCGTGTGCGCAGTGGCGGATCGATCCCAGGAGAGAGTCCTTCGGAGAGAGCGAAGATGATGGCTGTGCGGCTGAGACTAGTTAGGCCGTTGCAGAAGTCGAACTCGTAAGCACGCTACAAGAGGAAATGCGTGAGTTTAACGAGAGGAAATCGCCAGCCAGCGACGATTAATGAGGATCGAGTCGAGCCGAGTCGTCGAGTCGTGATACTGTCGGTGGTGGTTTGTGGTGAATGGATTGGATGGATGTGGAGGAGACAGGTTTGAGTGTGACGGGACGGGGTATGAGCACAGGCACGGGTAGGTAGCGGGAGGAGGCAGATTAAACCAGAGACAAGAGTCAATCAAAGACGCAGGCCCTTGCTCCAAGACGGAAAGACAGGAAAGGGTAGGGCAGAGACAATGGGAGGGGCGAGAGAAGCGAGGGGAGACGGACGGGGCGAGTGAAAGTACGCAGCGCAGCAACCAAGAGGAAGAGGCAGGGGAACAGGGGAGACGCACGAGAGAGGAAACCCTTCTAGAAGCCTTCATCGAATCCTGGACGCGGCGTGAGACATTATAACGGGCTTGCCGGAGTGAATCGTCTTGGTCGGCCCACGTTGGCTCACCCATGTCCTAGCTAGCTCCTCGACTAGTTGCTCCGTCAGGCAGGGGACCCCAGTATACGACCAACGCCGTTTCAGGAACGTCATTTGCAGAAGAAGCTTTTTTTTCTCTCTTTTTTTTTTTTTCGAAGCCGGTTCGGGAGGGTCTCGTTGCGGGTTTGTCTTCATCGTGCGGGTGCCGGCAATCTCATGAGCCCCGAGTACGATGTCCAGATGACGTGCCTCGAACGAAGTGATCCATCATGACCGATGCCGCAGTCACTCGACTCGCAGCGCACGCACGCACACACACACACACACACTACAATAGGGTCAAACGCTCAGCCATTCCCCTCCAGCGCAGAAGGCGGCGTGCAGCCTCTTTGGGTGGGCGCCTTGCTGGATCCTCGATAGTGTGAGGAGAATCCGTAGCCATGCCCCTTGTTTGGGCATTGGTGGCCCAGCAGCCAGTGTCGCAGTGGACGAACAAGTCCTAGTTGTGACTTATGGCATAAGCCTCCCAACAGATCAGTTCTGACCCGTGATGCCCGATTCTCAGTGATCGACTCGACTCAAGTCGCAGTGGCCAAAGTGCAAGCCCTTCCCCTTCCCCCTGGCACGTCGTGATTGCGCCCGCAAATTGAACCTCGTTCCCCCTGCATCCCCCAGCATGCGAGTCGCGACGGTGAGCAGCCGTGAACGTAACCCCTACGGCCTGGAGTGCTTCTGCCGTTCTTCTAGAAGACGTTGCAGCCGAGCGACGATTAGGCTTTGGTACTGTGCGCAGTCGTTTTGATTGCGCCGCAGCATCTCGGGGTTCTCAGCAATAGGGTTTGGCTGGCGGCGAACCATGCTGATGCCGGCGTGGTTCAGCATTGAAGCATGAAAGCATGGCCCTGCTTGTCTCCCTTTTCAAGTGCCGAGCGACACGACACGACGCAACGCAACGTAAAGCAAAGCAACGCAACGCAATGGATTGATTGAGAACCCCCGTGTCGTCTCTGCCGCTGTGACCTGTGACCCCGAATACGTCAAAAACAGACAATAATCAGTCAGTCACTTAGTCAGAACAACTGGGAAACGACCCCATCACGTCGAGTCTAGCGCTATTCCCTCACCTTGTCGCATCTCTCTCTTCAGGCTTCATCCAATCCCCAGTCAGCATCGAGTCGGTCCTGCCGAGTACCGGGTCTCACGCTGGGGACAGAGGCAGATTGCGCTGACCAAATCGAAACTGAATCAAAAAGGCGCGCACGCAACACGCAGAGCAGAGCAGAGCAGAGCAGAAGGGGGCCCACCGTGGTCATCACGCACTGCTGCAGCGACGACATCCACAATGGACTGACCCCTGCCGACGAAACAAGAATGCAGACGGAGAGCAAGTGCCCCGAGAGCCTAGAGCAAGCCTAGCAGGTACATGTGCCCAAGACGATGTGAACCCGAGAGGGTCTAGCGTTGCTAGTGCTGCTAGCTAGTGCATCAGCGAGCTCTCTGGCTGGACGCGGGCCAGCAGACGACCCTGTTTCAGCGGGAAATGACGATGGGCCAATCTCTGGCCTCTGCTCCAGGGCCCCGACGTCTGTTTGGTCTGCTCGCGAGCCGAATCAGCGAGGATCGAGGGTCGAGCGAACCAAGGCGAGAGTTGGTGTGAGCATGAGGGGACAGAGGGCGCTGCCGAGACCTCTGGTGCGGAGCTGGAGGGCCAGCAATGCATGGCATTGGCTGCGTGAGAGGGTCATGACACGACCCAAGCCAGAAGCACTCAGACTCAGCCAGGTGCGTCGACCAAGCCCACTCCAAGCCACTCCAAGGTCCCCTTGCAAAACCCTGGCGACGACGGCGAGTGTGGCCTTTTTTCCTTCGAGACGGTGAATGTGGATGCTGGCGTGCGTGAGTGGTTCGTGTGGCGCTGGCTATGCGTTATTCTCGTACGTACAATGTACTAAAGACGAATGTCGTGGTGTAGAAGACGGTGAGTGAGGAGCAAGCTCTTGGCAGGGCTTGAGTTTCTCACTCATTGTTGGCCCCGTTCTCGCTTCGCTTGACACGGCAAACAACTGCTATTTCTGCACAATGGCTGTTGGTCTTGACGTTTCTCTGATTTAACTCGACGGATTACGGGTCATCTCCAATAAAACCGTTACGAGACACGCCGTTGATGAGTCGGTCAGTCAACAAGATCCATCCATCTCGTAGGAAGCAAAGCAACGCCATCCGCTACTAGCAAGACGAGAAAAAAGAAAGACACAACCGAAAGACCCGGAGTCGGGAAATGACAGATTACAAGATGCATCTCAGGTTGATTGCTTCTTGTTTGTCGTTGTTTCGTGCAGGTTACTTCTGGCTGACGCCTCTTTTGCTTGTTCTTTTTTTCCCTCTGGGGCTTCTGCGCCGGCGGAAGCAACCTCACACTGCCGCTGTAAGCCCTTTTTTGCTTTTTCTTCTGGAAATTTTCTTCAGCTTCGCCAGTGGTGGATCTCTCGTGTCGCAGATTGACAAGAGACGAGTGTGGCTGGCTGCGAGATGCATCTCACGCCTGATGATCGCCATTGATGAGATTTGATGGAAATGCAATTAATTACGGTACATCCGTCCAGAGAGCGAGCTGAGCTTCCTTCTGCAACCACCTGCAAATCAATCAATCAATCAATTCATCTCTCAGAGTGCTCTGCCAGATGAACGAACACCCACTCACACGACAGGAACTGCAAGATGCATTGGACGGATTGGATCTCTTGGTCTCCCCTCCCGCCTGGCACGGGACCTGTATTGGCACTCGCTTCGTATCTTGGGCTGCTGCTGCGGCGTCCGTGGTTGCATTTCACACCAAGGATGAAGACCTCTCTGACACGACGGGCATGCCTGCATGAAACGATGATACCCCATTCCCAGGTTGGGGAAAGGGCGAGCAGAGAGCAGAGCAAAGCAAAGCAACGCAACGCAACAGACTTGCTAAAAACATGGATGGAGATGGTAACGGCAGAGGCTGTTGATTCGTTGCCTTCGTAAAGTGCATGACCCCATTCCCTTTTCAGGGAGCCTGCAAGTTTGTAGTTGGTTACTGAGGTGAGTAGGTGACACTGGCCGCACGCACCAAGCACTTTCCTTTTCCATTCCTTTCAAGCCGACCTACAGGCCGGTTGTCAAGGTTGTCTCTTGCCTTGCCTTGCCTTGTCTTGCCTTGCCTTGCCTTTCTTACCTTGCCCACCTAGGTAGGTGCTGTCTGCCTGTCCGCCGCCTGTGCCTGCCTGCCTGTGCCTGCGCTGCTCGTTTGTTGGGTGGTCCTTCCTGCGCATCTTCCTCTATCCGGGGCCCCGTCCCTACTTCCCCTCCCTTTCCCCATCTCCCCATGACTTCCGATTTGTTGCTCGCTCAGGCTTCAAGTCTCTCAATGTCTCACTCATGATCTTCGTTTTTTTTTCTTCCTTGGCTTTTTTTCACGTCAGCACAAGACAATAACCCACGACTCCCGGGCGACCAACCAGGGCTCAAGACCCCAAGAGACCCCATCAAGGATCACGTCCCTTGAGCATCATGGTCAAAGAAAATCAGAGTGTGCCTCCCATATCCGTACTTCCATCCTCGGTGCCTCCCCCTCCATCCATCGCTTCCCCGCGGGAAACCAAAACGAGTCGAGACCGCCCAATGTCACGCCACGCTACAACGCTGTTGGAGAGATGACATGCTCGTCATCACTTTTGCTATCAATCGTCTACTGTTCTTCAAGTATCTTGGGGTCCATAAACGCCCTAGATCACACAGAAAAAAAGCTGTCACACAAATAGAAAGCCATTCCATCACCTCACACTGATCAACATCAAACGCAGCCCAACGTCAAGTGAAACCTTCTCTTCAACGCCCTCCCACGTGGCCCACCCGCTCGTCGATCCTTGTGGCCCAACTGAACTGGATACCTACAGTACTTTGACTTTCCTTGAGTAACCGATGGCTCTTCGGTTAACCATCTCATCTCGAGATGTTGACTCAAAGACGACATGCAAACTGCAGGCTGCACTGCTTGCAAGTTGATCGCTGCTTGTCGCCAGAAACCCTTCTTCTTACTACCTCCAGATATAGCATAATATCCAAGTCAGCTTCTTTTTGTTGTCTCTTATCCCCCCCTTGTCAGCGGCCCAGCACCCCTTGTTCCCCAAAAGGCACACGGACACACACATGGCAACGCGCGAGCAACACGGAGGTGTCGGTCTCCCGTCTTTGGAACGAGTCAGAGCACCCTCATCACAGTGCACCAGTCTGTTGATCTCCGTTTCTCGACTTGCTGGTGGCAACTCTGCTTCATTCATTCCACGTGGAAGTCATGCAGGTCCTCCCTTTCCAAGCCATGTCACCATCCCCTCATTTCCATGGCTCATCCTTCCGAGCCATTTCATCCCTTTCTCACCCCAACTCGCTCTCTCGAATAGAGCACATTTCCATCCTCTCGGGTATCAGGCCGCCATACGCAGTACTACTGCATAGTATGAAAGCCACTCAGCCAGCTTGGCTACATGTAGTCTACACCCGGAGCTAGCCAGTCGCGTAGCCAGGATCAAGGCATGGCATTGTTACTGTAATCCTTTCACTGCCTCTTTTTCTCGGCATTATCCCAATCTAGCTAGGTTCGCGGGGGTGATGAGCAATCGCAGTGCTTGGCTCCAACGAGTTGGCGTTATCTCTACTTGGCTATCCGGCCACCCTTGTCATGCGTGCGTGCCGTGCCAAATCCAAATCTTCGAACCATGCCATTTGAGCAAAGTGCGGAGGCCTCGCCCTCTCTCCGCATACCATCGCAAATGGTTGGTTGTGTCGTTTCGTTACGATATGCCAGATCCTGTCACCCTCTCAGCCAACCAGCTCGTGACAAGGTCTGACTCGCTTGGGGTTGTCGTCAGCTGTTTGAGGCTGCCCCAAAAACAGCGACTTCTCACGAGGTTGACAGAATTGCTATGTAATAGACCACCATCTGGTCAAGGTCGAGACCATGCCGGTCCGTCCCCTGTCGACACCTCAGGAAAAAGACTCAAACCATCGTGCCCCCCCAGACTTGAGATGATTAAACCGCGCCATCTTCAAGCCTCTCACGTCGATATCTTGGGGAAAGCCTGCAAGTCTCTCTCTAACGGGACATGCCATCACGCCCGTTCTTATCAAAAACCGTCATCCTGGTCGTCTGTTCCCCCTCCAATCCCCGCACCATCTATCTCCCTCTTTTTGGTCCTTGTCTTTACTCCCCTGGAAAGAGAATCAGCTCACAGGAAGCCTCGTTCTCATTACTTGCATCTGACTGGATGGAGGGGGAAGGATCGCGTGCTCAGGAGACCGTGGCAAAGTGCGGAGATTACACGTCCCTTCTGTAACCGTAGCTACCCTACACTTTCGCCTGCCTTGGGGAATTTCGACTTCACAAGCTCCCATAACATTGAAGTGATGGTTATTGAGTGGCGATACAGATTTGAAGCTGATTTAGGGGTGTATAATGCGAAAATTCCCTCGCTTCTAGTGATTTTGTGTGTCGAGCTCTGGAAAACGCCATGAGATGGAGTAAGCTTCGTGAGCATAACAACGACGAGAGTTCAATGACCACCACACTCTTTTCATCCTCACAGCTCACATATCTCCAATACTGTTCTTCACTTCCTCAATGTAGATATACCCCGTCTATTCATTCCCTTGCCTATACCCCTTGACGATAGGTCCTAGGAACACTATGCCCCTATCCATACTCTACACTACCCTAGAATATATGGTAACTCATTAGCAGCTGAGTAGCAATCACGATCAAATGCAGCCAGCTGCTCATGCTCCATCATCACACATAGACACGTTGGTCCCAATCTATCAACCTGCTACATGGATGCATCTCGTTCGGATGACATTCCTCCATCACACCCTCACTGTCAAAACCAACGTCAAAGCAACTGTCACATATAAAGTGTCACATGTAGATTAATATCGTATACTCAAACGTATATACTTATTTTCCATTCACGAAACATCCATAATGCACCGAAAAAAAGCAACAACATCTCTTACTCTCACATTCGGGGTATCAAATCTCAACGCACTCCCTCTCCCACGAGCTCTCTTCCATCCCAATCATGTATAAAGGGTTGCCAGACTTCCATATCCGCTGCAAATGCAAAGTATAGGCCTCATGGATAAAACCACCCAACAGTGACTCCACCAGACAAAGGAAAATCCCAAAGATATAACGCTCCGACGATCACCCTTCCATCTTGTTGAACCTTGCGTATATGAAAAGTAATGAGTAAGGAATGAGCAGGATGGTCAAGTTGTCATTGACCATGTCCCTGAGAGTGAGTGGGTCAAGTTATAAGTAAAGGCTCGAGTTGGCCATGCATATCAATATCAGAATGACTGCAAGGACAATAGACGGCCTGAAGAACAAGCATTCAGATCTGGAAGGCAACCAAATCCATCACTCGCCGTGATCTAGGCATATGCAGAATCATAGCCTCCAAACGACATTTGTTGACTTATAGGGGTTGTGGGAGTAAGGCATGATCCATCAGATGCAGAGGTCATGCTCTGAGGGTCATAAGGAGCCGAAAAGGTTGGCTCCTGCATAAAACCAGCGTCCATCATGTCGGCATCGTTCATGTCAATGTCTTGCTCAGGCATGCTGTTGGCAATAGACCGAAGGCTTCGGAGATCCTCGGCGATAATACCCCCTGTGGCCTGCTGCATCATGGCAAATTGCTGCTGCTGCCGAGGGTCGTACATCTGCGCCTGAGGTATGTTTGCATACTGAAAGTGATGCGGCATAGGTGCCGGAGCTGCCGTCGTGGCAGGCATCGTATGCCGCGGAGGCCGGGCGGAACGACCGGAGCGAACTGGACCAGGACGTGGTACATAGACACGCCGTTGAGAAGCCAGATACGCCGCCAAGTTGGGATTTGTTCCCCGAGAAATGCGGAACTGATATTGGTCGGCATCGGGAGAGGGTCCCGAAGGTGGAAGAGGAGGTGCTCGCGACTTGTGTCCTGGAATTGGCTGGCGGCACTGGTCCTTGACGGGGTTGATAAAGTCCTCGCGGTACTTGGTGATGGAGGACGGCTCTGAACCAAGAGCAATGGCATACTGAACCATGAGTTGCAGATCGCCCAAATGCCGAGTTTCGAGTCGTTTCCTCAGGATGCCACTAGACTGAGGATGCCATTGCAGGCGATTTCGTTCCTCCTCGGGCCACGAAGAGTTCGCCCAAGCTCGCACCAATCCCGACTGCTTCAACAAATTTCGCATCCTTCCAGAATACGTCCACTCTCCACTGTTGGATCCCTCGTCGAAATGCTTCACCACGTGGGCCACAAACTCCTTAAAGGTCGAGTCGGCATCGTCGTCGCTGGGAGCCTCAAACACTTGAGGACAATTTTCGAAGCCACAGGCAAAAACGGTCTGGGGACACAAGTTCACCTTGGCTTCGTCGAGTGTCATGCGGGAGCCACCATGGGCCTGTTTCAGATGGGTCTTGTACGCCGTCTGCCAGTCAAAAACCATGTTGCAATCCGAATGACGACAGAACCACTGGGCGTTGGTGTTGTGGAAATCTTCGATATGACGCTTCAAGTCATTTTTACGCGTACATGTCTTTTGAATGTCTTCTTCCCTACAGAAGCCACATGTGAAGGAACCCTTTTGCTTGGGCGCGTGCGGAGCCGGAGTTGCGGAATCACCTGACGGAGTCGTCGAGGCCTCTTCCTCTCGATGTGTCGACTGTGAAGTAGAAGGACGAGTAGACTGATTCGATTTGCGACCAAGTAGCTTGGCAGTGCGTGCTGAAACATTGGAGATGATGCTGCCACGGACAGAAGAGTTATCGGAGGAAAAGGTTCGCACGCTGGCCGTATCGAAGAGGCTGGCGGCGTCCTCGGACTTTACCGAGGAATAGGTACTTGAAGAGATGACTGAGGCTCCATCGTTGACTACATGAGCATGGAAAATTAGCGACAACGAGGCCAAGGTAGACGCAGTCTCGACTTGGTGAGATTAGCGACAAGAAAGAAGCGGTCACTCACGAGAGATGGCAGGCGATGTTGCCTCCTCGTCCATCAACTGGGCGACACCTTCGCGACCATAGCGGCGCATAAGATGACGGAGTAGTTGACGATCGAGCGAATCATCCTGATGCGACATGGAAGAATGTTGAGATATGCTATCGGCCTCGGACCACGAGTCCGGAGCCATGGTTATGGTTGATGTCGGAAGATGGAGTTGGCAGGAGACGAGACGGGGAGAGGATTGGGGCGGTCGAGGGGAGTAGTGGAGCCCAGGGAGGCGATGCCCCAAGCAGCAGCCCTGGGATGGGTTATTGGTATGGAGTGCAGGTCAGACCCGGTTGGTAGGTGGTTCGGGGAATTTTTGTTGCGGCTGAGGTGAGGGTGTCTGTCTGATAGATAGATAGAGAGAGGTAGGTAGATGATGTGAGGGAGGAGAATGGGGGAGAGTGAGAGGGAAGAAAGGGAAGATCAAGGCGAGGCGAGGCGAGGCGAAAGCGTGGCAGTGACAGCGCGACAACTAAAGAGAAGCCAAGCCAAGCCAAAAAAGAAAGTCGTTTTGAGATTTGGATCGCAAATGACAAGCAGGAAACTGAAAGGGCCAAGCCGGGGAGGGCAGGGGTCACTAGGTTGGTACTGATAGCGGCCCTGGAGCCTTTGGGGTGGGAGAGATAGCGCTACGCGATGCGAGAGGACGCGGGCATTCTGGGGTAGTATGGAGTTTGGAGAGAGTCCCCGAGACCCAAAACCAAAGGGGGGGGGGCAAGTACAGACAAGGGGGCGGATAGATATGATTGACAGGGAAGAAAAAAAAAGACGAGATGGAAGAGAAAAAGCTGCAGTAGTCAACGTCAGCGGGGGAGGGACGAGAGTAAAAGGTCGACGACAAGTTTTGGATGACGGTCGATCTCTAGAGGAGAGGGGAATGGAGCACTGCCCGAAGGCCCTAGACCCAACCTAGCCGGGGTATTCTTGTTGGAGAATTCATGGACACACAGCATGAGAAATGGAGGCAGAGAGAGAGAAACCAAAAACTCGAGAAATGACGGGATGGACGACCCGGTGTCACTAAAACCAACGGTTCGGCCGAGGTCAACGTGGCTGGAACTTGAGGATCGACATCAGCGCTTTCCACCACGGCCGGCTCTTTTTTTTTCTAGGGCTGAGTTGAGAGTGAGTATTGAGTTGAGTCCCCTGGAGATCATCATCAAGGTCAATAAACTCTTTACAACTCTATTCAAATTTGTCCCTGTCTTGGCTCTTGTTTCTTCTCCTGCATCACGGACACCGGCAAGTGGGATGAGCCATCCCGGGTGGAACAGGTCTGTGGAGTTTTTTAAGATCCAGGCCCTGAAGGGCTTGTGCGTCTGAGGCTTGACCAGAACCTTATGCGCTGGAGTTACGGGGGGGCCAAAAAAGTCTTGGGGATCGCCACTGAAACCATGTTGTACCCGGGTCATGAGCTGACCTAATGGAATTTGCTGTTTGATGGATGAGATGCTTCACATTCAATAGCTTTGAACTTAACCCCAGGCATCGAGATCGGGCCCCAGAGCGTTTCCGGCGCATCGTTGCGTGCCTGGGCTTGTTTGAGAATACGCCTGCCAAAACGGACCTTCCGATGAGTTTAAACCAAAGCATTCGATCTTGAAGTCTTGGAGTTTCGCCAAGTAATCTTGACTGGCCGACTTACGATGCAAAAACTCTCAAAAGCCCAGACCAACTGGAAGGAAAAAAACACTCACTCACCCCCAAGATCTTCCCCCTGGTGGGGCGCCGCGCCTCCGGGAAACTTGCGCCGTGCCACCCCAGGAAGGGAAGGAGGAGGTTTATGTGAATTTATCTCGTCATGAGAATTGGGCAGTGCTTATTTGAGGATGTGTGTTTCTTGTGTAACTCGAAAATCTGACGTGGATTTGAAACTGAGTAAGAAGAAGGATTGGGGTTGGTGGAAGAAAAAATTTATGGAGGATCAATAGATTGATATATATTCTTGTTCCTTCTGAGACAAAGATAACAAAGAATCAACAAATACAATCAAAGACTTTTCTCCATCATCATCCCAACCCCATGATGGCTTCAAAACTCCCCTTTCGCCCCCAGGAACCGGAACGGGATGAACCTGAACTCTGCCGGTCCACTCTCATCAACCAATAGGAGACGCACCATTCAGCCAGTCATCACTGTCGGGCCATTAATCACCACAAAAACCCCCAAGGAAACCCGCGATAAGCCATCTTCCTCCCCCTCAATTGGGGGTCGACAAAAGATTACTATACAAAAAAACACATGTCCTCGTTGGTTGCTTTCTTTACTACTCTGTCCTGTAGTATTACTAGATGGCTTTCTAACTCGGGTCTCACGGCATTTAGAACAACACAACACAAAACAACACGTGAAAGACTTGAACAAACATGAGTTTTTCCCCAAACACCAGATTTCATTCTTATCTGTACCCTCCCACGTTCCATCCCCTACCCCTGATTCGCCTCCCCGATCGTCCAGCCCCTGCAAAAAACCTACCACACCCCAGGCCGTTCAATATCACCCCAAACCCAACTTGAGGGAAAACCCATGACTGAAGATGCTGACACATCGTACGGCGACTCCCGCCTTTTCTCGGTCTGCTTCCGGTTTCCCCTTTTACCGGGACGCCGGCTTGTGCCTGTCATCTGTGCTTTGAAGCGAAAGACCGTCTTAAAAATTTTTTTTTTTGAAACTCTGAGAGCTTTGTCCGGGGAAGGTCGGGTCGCTATAGATCCCAGTTTCTTGGCTTGTCCTTGTCTTTCTCGTGTATCCATACTACGTAGGTCGATCATATTCTAGGTCCATTGCCTTCATACCTCGGCACAAAAAAGAGACACTTACCAGAAACTTTTACGCCACTACATTCTTGGTCAAGAAGTAAACTTTCAACCTCCAAAATACTACTCTGCGTAACAAAAAACCAACCCATGGACCCTGAAATTCCTCATCCCCTTGTCTCCCGTAACTTCCGGATCGTCGTCGCAACCTCGGTATTTGAAGGTGTGATTGATTAGATTCAATTTCGGCACTTGGGGGAAAGCTTGTCGTGCCGTGCCGTGTAGGCCCGAACAATTGATATACCGTGGCTTTCTCCCGAGCGCAGAAAGACGGGCTCCGGACTGAAACTCGGGAAGAAACAAAGACATATGTCGTGTAACATTGATGGGTTACACTAGATTTTGGTTCGATATGGCGTAACAGAAGGATCTATTACGACCAGTCGAAGAAGCACGAGCTGGTTCTATTCGTAGAGAAGAAGCCTCACGTTCTGGAACTTTATCGTCGAATGTAATATCAAGAAATGCGATATTCTGTATGTGATCTACTTTTCTCTAAGGTGCTTACTGTTTCAATCCCCATTTAGTCTCATGGCTTGACACCGTCCTGAATATAGTAAATTGCACTTCCCGTCGCGGGCCGACTCACGACAACGGCCCCCTTCCTCTGCTCCTCTGTAAGTTCCCGCTTAGAAAAGTACTCCTTCTCCAATGCTTCTGTAACAGCCTCGACCTTGTCCGCCGGAACAAGGTGCACGCTGCAACCTCCCCATCCCGCACCAGTAACCCGCGCGCCGTAAGCTCCGGACCGCAGCGAGATGTCGCAGATCTCGTCGAGCTCGGGACAGCTGCACTGGAATAGGTCACGGCAGGACACGTGTGTCTCGTTGAGGAGGTGGCCGAGTTCCTTGTTGAAGGGCGTTGTATCGGTTGCACCCGTGTGGACGGGGTTCTCGAGGAGGGCCATGAAGTGGAGGACGCGGAGGGCTTCGGTGAAGACGTGTAGAGCACGTTGGCGGAGCTTGAAGCGTTCAGCCCGGACAGGGAGGCGGGACATGAAGCGGGCTTCGAGCTCTTCGACTGTAATGTTGAGCACCTTGGCTACCTCCTCTCGTGTATAACCCTCCTCCTGTGATAGAGTGCTCTTTGTAACCTCGATCAACTTCTTAAGCTCCTCCTCCTTGGTAACACTCTTGGCGGCAGCATAGTCTGATCCACTTAGATGATAGAAGAAGGTCTCATGGAAACCCTGAAGACTAATGCCCAAGGGACCTGCATCCTCTGGCAACTGAGTGCCTGGTGGGTTAAGGACGGCATTAAGATAAGCCGCAGCCATGCTGCACTCGACTACACGCAGGTTATAGTGAATCGGACCTGTAACTTGCTTGTTGGATGTGACAAAGGACTGCACGATAACGAAGCAGAGCTCTGGATGTGTAGGGGGGAACTTGACAGGTCGAGCCTCGAGGCTTGGGCTGAAAGAGACAAAGAGAGCTGCACCTTTCTCAGAGAAAACAGAGGCGGCCTGGTCCATGCTATGAGAATCGAGTTAGTTGTGTTATCAAATATGTGCAGTTTTGATATAACGTACCCTCCCGAGTTGACTCCTACAGCACGCTCGTTGACGATGGCGAGCTCTGTCAATTCCTTCTTGTCCACCTCCTTCTCACCGTTGGCCAGCAAAATAGCCAATGAGCTGGTGCTCACCACAGCAGCACTCGAGCTCAATCCTCCACCGACGGGAACTGTCCCATCCATGAGGAGCTCCATATTGCAAGGTCTGAATCCAGCTCCATGCTTCTTCCTCAACAGACCAAGCACACCTCGAAGTCCACTCTTGAAGTAATTCGTCCACTCCAGTTTCGTAGCATCGATATCCACATCTCCGTCGATAGGAACTTCAAAATCTCTGGCCTCAAACTTGTCTTCAACATTGGCGATGCGAATGCGGAATGTCTTGGCATCGTCGGCGACGGGGGTGTGAGACACGGCGAGCAGTGCATCTGCGGTGATGGCCATGGGCAGCACCGAGTACAAGGAGTAATCAATGTGCTCGCCAATAATATTAACTCTTCCAGGCGAGCGAGCAACAAAGGAAGCTGGGTGTCCATATGTAGACTCAAACTTGGCGAGGAGGTTATTCCATCGTGGAGCTTCGGTCGCGAGAGAGGCCGGAGGGTAGATGTCGGCGAGAGCGTTTGCGACTGGGACGGAGCGAGACATTTTTGACAATTGCTTGCTATTTGTCTCTAATTGTCTTTAAACTTGTGACAATCTTGGGAATTTGACGTCTCAAGTTGTCGTTCGTTTCGTCGCGTGAGGGAAGCTGTAGGCGTTGCAACGTTTCTATGCCCCGCTATTGCCCCTCGTGGGATGTTTGTTGCGGTTGTAGCTTGTGATTGATGACGTAGGTAAGCAAACTTTTGAAGAGCTCAATTTTGAAGCTCGTCGTGATAGTTGATCAATTCTGCAGAAACAAAAGTCTAGAAGAAAGATCAAGTGTAAATGTATCAGGAAAAACAACCGGAATAACGGTCGGGTCTCAACACATCTTGTACCCCGTGGTTCAACGTTCGTCAACCCCTCAGCTTGTTGCGCCGAGTATATCCCCACCTATCGGCGTGTCGCCCAGGGTCTTTCTGCCTATGGTCAGCTCCCCGTAAAAGGTATCGCGCGGTCCGCTGCTCGGTGGAATATGGCGCGTGGTCTTGAGCCTGTGGAGATTTCTCTGGTTGATGGGCAGACGGTTCTTTGTCATTGAGTTGGTTGTTGGGGTTGCTGTTGCGGTCGGTTCTAGGTCTGACTGAGGCAACGTTTCTTTGCAACTGCATGTCTTTGGGAATCAGGTGAAGGGTTCCCATGATTGAAAGGGATTTCGGTCAGGCAATGGTGGAATGATGGAATTGGTTCAAGTGGTGGGATGTGCGGGTTAACTATCGGATGAACCATCGGCGTCAGTTCCACCGACGGCCGAATAGGTGACTCGTGATATCATCAAGTTGATGCAAACAGACCAGTAATGTCCATGAATCACTGCTTCATAGCAAAAAATCTTCACATTTTCACTGACAGCTGGTCAACACTGGCCCAGCTGTGAGCACTGACCATTCAGTCTGTCATGCAGACAGGCGCCGCCAGCTGTCATGGCGATGTTGAACCTTTCGGCCTCATCATGACTTTAGCTCACCTGGTGTTTCTTCCATAACAACCAACCCACCATCCTCAACCGCTACACACGAGCTACAATCATCGCTTCTCTCGATCAATCACGAAAAAACATAGAGCACGAGATCGAAATGTCCTACCCGGCGCAGGAGCTGCAGCCAAACACCCTGTACCTGACCATCTCAACACCCGAAGCGCCCGCGACCACCATCGCGCACATCTACGATGTGGACATGACTTGGCTTCAAGGCGCTCTGGCAGCACCCATGGAAGGAGCAGACAACTTCGAATGGGGCATTTACTTGCATCGAGGCCATCAAGACGGAACCTGGTACATGATGCACCGCACCGGCGACCCTGGATTGCCCACCTTCCAACTCGGCCTCAAGGTGAAGCATCCTTTCAAGAGCATGGAGATGAGGCAGTCTCCCCGCCTTCACCACCACGTCGTCGGACTCATTCGTCTCATGCGCATCACCGACTTGACCGGTCCACAGATCACGACCTATCTCGACTGGCTCGCGCCCAGGGCTGCTATGAAGGCGCAGAGGAGCGTCATGTAGGCCATGACGGTCTATGGCCGTACTCGGAAGCACGTCGCTAAAGTGCGGGGTGGTTGTGAGCTTGGGTTCGACACCTCTGGGTTGATCCGCGAGGTGCTGCAGTTTGCGCATCATGAGGCTTGGTATGCGTTGGCTGGACAGCTGCCACGTCCGATCTATCAGCCACCTGTCGGAGTCGAGAAGGAGACGTCATCTTGAAGCATTGTGCGAGGAGAGTCCTTGGACGGGTTCAATTGGTGAGTCGAAATGGTGAATGCCTAGAGGAGGTCAAGATGGCTAATCGTCACATAGCAAATGACCACTCTGTATCACAGCCTGTTCGTCGAATCAGAATATTCACAATGGATTAAGAAGGGAGGCGTAGCGGGTTGACATGGTTCGTTGAACACGTTGGGTGACGAATACTCTCGATTGGTGCTATACCGTTCTTGGGCTGTAACGAATCTCGCACGTGAGATTGTACGAGAATTGAACACGAGAGCGATATAAATTGTACGAGAGCCTAGGCAGAATAGAATGCTTTGCTTGTAAAATGAAACCTGTTTTTAGAGGGTAAACAGGTTTGGCCCTCGCCCTTCGCCTTCACCGTACCTTGCAGTGCCGAGGATACCGAAAAAGCAGGGAGCAAAACGCCACGTGACACAACGCCAGGCTGCTAGGTACATTCCCTCCAGCTTTCTGCAATCCATTTTATGCCAGCACTTTCTTGAAAGTATCGAAAAAAAGACCGCCAAGACTAAAGAGGTTCAATTGCAAGGTATTGAACTTTTGGAAAAGATGGGACATCACAACCTTCGCTTTGACGGCGATCCTTATTCGTCCAGCGGAGCTTGGAGCCCGATAACCAGCAGGGCAAAGTAAAAACCGGCTGCCCCGGGAAGCGCTTTTATGCAAGAGTTTACTGACCTTGGACGAATAGTTTTTGTGAAGAGGACTATGTCATTACATTGTATCTTGCAGAGTTTGTCAATGCCTTGACCAATGTCACCTATGGTATGTCGTCGAAGCTTGGTGTGTAACCACTTGTGCTCCGCTGACTGTAACCCTCTTTAGTCTACTTTGCTCTGCGATACATGTATGGTGGCTCTGGTAGACGGGGCATTCTACCAGCTAGATGGGACTTTATGTCCGTCGCCCTTCTGCTTCTTGGCATTGGATCGTTTCTGTTCCACGCATCTCTCCGACAGACCCTCGAGTTTGTCGATGAGCTCTCGATGCTGCTGCTCTCTTGGTCCATGCTCCGAACCATCCTCATAATGCGACAGACGCCCTCAATGATCCGCCTCATCACAGCAATCCTCCCGGTATTCTTCATCTCATTCTCCATTTTCTACGTCTGGTCAGCAAAGATCATCTACCAGGTGATTGGATTCTGGGTAAGCCTCATCCTCATCGGCCTACGCATACGGTACCTCTTGTACTGGCTCAAGCCAGGCTTCCCCGAAAAGCAGACACACGAGTGGGCCGTGAGGACGTGGACGGCGGCCTTTATATGTCTGTTTGGATACTTTATCTGGAACATTGACCTCGAGTTTTGCGCCGAGCTGAGAGATCTTCGAGCGAGGGTCGGGCTGCCTTGGGCGTGGATCTTTGAGTTTCATGGTTGGTGGCATATTCTCACGGCCGTTGGCGCTAATCAGTTCATGGGTGTGGTGAGAGAAGTGCGTGAGGAGGCGGCTCGTATGAAGCAGGAGTGATGGTTGGATATGGGAGACGGTTGTCCTCATTTTGGACCAGGGTTTGGGTTCCCGTGGCGGTACATGTATAAGTTTTGTTAAATCATTAGAGCGCTTGGATTATACAAAAATGCTTGGCATGGGTGTATCTTATAGATGCGTCAACTGCATAGAGCTGGCCGAGTGATGAGAATCCAGCTAACCCACACCCGACCAACCGCAAATGGTGTCTCGCCTGAAGGAACTTGCATATTTGAAAGCAGAACTGGTCAAGCGGAAGGATATGGGACCGAGAGACATTTCGATATGGATGGTTGGTGAGACCATGGTCAAGGACTGATCTTGGTAAGTTGGGCTCATGCCCCAGTTGCGCCTCCTATTCGCCTTGGTCAGAGGCCACTCGGGCGATGCCCCGTGAGGTGGAATCTCCCTTAAGTTTGGAGTGATACTCACGTATATACTACACTCAAGATGATGCATATTTTGCATTTGGTATCTTGTACATCTGTTGTATCGAACGAGTTTTGGAGATTCGCCGATGGGTCGTCGCCTCGTGGATTGAATGGTTGTGGATGAGTTTGCGGACCCGATGAACAGATATTGGACTGCTAAACACCCTGAATAGAGTGTATATCTGACGAAATTGAAGTGTATTTGAAGGCACTTCTCCTTTAATGAAGAGGCCGAAGCGACGTCCTCTTCGAGTTCACTCTGGCACAAGAGCACTCATGGCTAAGCTGGAGATGTGGTTGAGTTTAGGTGTAGTGAGATGAGAATGGAATGAATAGAGGTAAGATTTTTTCTTTCTCCTTTTGAATATAATGGGAATGACCATATGTCTTGTTATTTGACTAATGCAAATCGCAACCGGAAGAGCTGTCGATGCGTTCGAAACGCTCAAAGCCCGACCAACCCCTGGGCTGTAACCACGAGATGGGACTCCGAGACGTGCCCGGGGATTCGTCTGTTTAAGTCATCACAAAATGCCAATATTGACGGAACAAGCGCTATTTACTGAGTGCTGGGTCCGAGATGTACTCGTACTCATCGTCTGTTCTGCGACTTTCACCCCGACCGGGACAACAACGCTACTCTAATGCTATATGGGTGATAAGTGAGCGCTCTCGTGATGGTAATTGCGTGAGGAAAAGGGAAAAGTCTGCTAGGCATCGCGGTGATGCGCTTAGACGTCTTGGAGGTGATGGACAAGAGTGGTTATGGTCGGGCCAGGTGCATGCTTGCTAATAAGAGCACATTTGGACGAGGGCAACAGTTCACTAATAGAGTATAAATTTCCTCCAGATAAATACGGTTAATTAAAATGGATGGATGTAGAGAACAAAGCTTCCGTAGCCATGTTTGTGTGGTCAAGGCTCGTTCTTTGTTGCGGGAGATGTGGCTCAACGCCATGTTGACCAACACATCTTCGATCAACGACTAGCCACAACTAGTTTCTTTTTGGATAGGTCAATAATTAGCTACTGGGGGATCGTCCACGATTAGAGATGATAGAAAGTAGATGTCTTGACAGGTTAATGAGTGTGGTGACTTGTCAGATTGCTGATGTCTCGAAATAGCTTCCTTCTTTGCCCGCCCCCAAACCTCAGCTATTGGTCCCACAGAGGTATTATACGGATCCGTTACATAAACGAACCGACATCCATCATACCAAACCCTCGACGAAGAAACAAACCCCTGGCCCTGGCGGGCGGGCGGATAGTGACAGACCACGGACCGGCACGTCTCAAGGCGGGAAGCCGCGGGAGTCCCGCTTTGCCACGAGACGAGCCTCACATTTTGAGCAAGAATGAGTGGGATGGATCATATTTTGACGTGTCTTTGGCGTGGGATGGATACATGTTTTTTTGTTGGTGTAACGGGGGAGCATGTTTCGACGTCATTGGACCCTTGGAGGAACTATGGAAATTTATTACCCCTCAACCCCGCCGACGGTATCATGATACCCCGCCTTGAAGAGGAAGAGGAGGATAGTCGTAGATAGATGTTTGACAAAAAGCATAAAAGTAAAGAAGCCTCCATAATGATGATACTGTACACTTCTTCATGTGCTTGTAAATCTAACACTGCCCGTTATAAATCTCCCACTGTACGGATCTCGGGTAACAAACAAGGACATGATTCCCATGCACATGCAGACAGCCCACCATCAGGACAGCCACACCAATCACGGTCCAATCGATGACCCCTTCACGCCTCCCCCCGAGACGTCATTCGTCACGCCTCGTCTGAAAGGACCAAAAGAGGGCACGAGAATCACTCCTCTCTTGGGCAAAAGGCCGTGGTTTGCCCAATGAGGGGCGTTTGTGTTTTTCCTGCGCGAACTGAGCCACTCGGGGAATGGTCGTGGTAGTGCGTGAGAAGGAGGAAAAAAATAGGACCCGTCGATTTCCCCCACGAGGAATGGAAAGCACCATTCACTGCCGCCGCTGACTGAAACTAGGCTTTAAAAGAAGTGTACTTCCTCCACTCTTGATCTTCTCTCTTCTTCTTCTTCCTCTTCACCAAAAAAACCTCGACAAAAAATTCCATCAACTTTTCCACACCACAAAACACCAAACCCAAAAAAACCACATCATCAAACATGTCTGGCTGCGGTTGCGCTTCTTCCGGTTCCTGTGGCTGTGGCTCCGGCTGCACCTGCGCCGGCTGCCCTGTAAGTTGCTTGTTCCCTCTTGGTTTAGAGTGAAAGTCGAGGACTGACGGTTGCCAATCAAGCACAAATAAACTACGGCGCCGATGAGAACCTTGAGGGTTATTGTGCCTAGAGATGGGCGGCTGGGGGGCGATGAGGATCCACTCGTTTTGAACGGTACTCTGGGGAATGATGATGATGATGATGATTACAGATTGGTCATGAAATAAATGCAACTTTGTTTGCTCAGCTTGAAATGTTGCTTATGCTGTGATGAGTGAAAACTCTTACAACTCCTCAAACGCCTCAGTGTCCCCCATGCGCTCCTTAACGATCAGATGGAAAGAATGCCAACACTGGGCTTAGAGCCTGGTCCTGCCAGCTCTCTCGCGGAACCATCAAAGCCTCTGCAGCCTCGTGCTCATCATCCATGTACTTGTCTCCTATTTCTTGTCCCATTTCTTCGTCGGCATCTTGACCAGACCATACCTGCCCATGCTTCCACCCTCTCTCGTACGCCACCAGCAGAGCCTCCCTCAGCAATCTCGCCCCATACAGCGCCGCCGCCAAGATGGACACGGCAAAGCTCGCCTGCGCGATGCGGCAGTATCCTCGATTCTTCTCCCAGGCACGGGAGCAGCTGCGGGTGAGGTACCAAGGTAGTGGGCTCGGGTGTTTAGGGTCGGATAGGTCGCCGGAAGATTGGTTCGCGATGCTCACGCTCCAGAGCCACAAGAGGACGACGTCGTAGATGACGCTGATGTATCGAGAGAGGTAATCGGTATAGTACAAGGTTGCGCGGGCCAAGAAGATGACCAAGGTGAGTATCGCGATGCCAAGGTTAGACTCTGTCAGTCTTGAGAGACACGGTCAGCTCATCATCTGGTGATGGTGTTTTTTCTCCTCACCTTTTCTGCCAGATGTAGGGAACCTCTGGTGGCTCTTGATGGTTGGCGTAAAAGTAGATGCGCTTGTTCGGGTTCGAATTCCATCCTTCCTCTCCTCCATTCTCCCAGAGTCTGGACCTGAAGCGATCCGGGTACGCGAGGCCAAAGAGGATGACGACCGTGAGGGCGATGAACATCTCGACCAGCAGGAGGCTGAGGGGTACCTTGATGCGGGCCATGATTGAAGATTGTTGTTGCTTGCAGAAAACTAGTGACTATCCCCCAGATGAAGGAGAGACATGCAGCGGGGACATGGTTTTACGCATGTGGGACAATATATGTTTTTTTCTTGTGTTGACGCTCTGCTGTCACTGTCAGAGATTAGGAACGGGATGCCGTGACTGGTGATGCCATGGGCGTGTCTTAGTGGGTTGATCTGTCTGCCCGCCGAGAGCCCACCTTCGCCGACTCGGGCACCACGGCCACCACTGTATTTTTTTTTTTTGCTGGGGGTGAAACTTGCTCATACTCCCGCAAGCAGGGATTATCCGGGTATGACATGTTGAACGTGATATTTACAATTATTTATCCTTGTCTACTTGTTATAAATATTTCCGTCCAAACATGGGGGGTATTTGAGGGTTTCATTAAATTGCGACCATTTTGGCTGAAATAGAGTTACTCCGTAGTTGCTTGTCAAGTACGCCACCAGATCTCCCCATGTCTACTAACCCATGTCCAACTTCTTCAACGGTTTAAATACCCTTCTGTTTCTCATGTCTCATTCTGCTCAATATCCCTCGCATAGCCCTATCACCTGGTACCCCCATCCTGGTGTGCGTAATCTCGCTCTGAACCAACATCACGTCTTACATGATGCCAAGCCTCACTCGCTGCAGCCTTAAGCGACTGCAGTCGAGATCCCGTCTACCTGGGACTTTGGTTCACTAGTGGCTGGTTTTCACTCTCTTATCTGAAACATACATTTGATGTAGAAAAAGAGAGGTCCTGTCAATGATGGTATCACCAAGACACTAACTACGGTGTACTTGGGCTCGTGGACCCTGTCATCACATATCTACAACAAGGGTGGGTTACTGTCTTTTGTACTGGGGACTTGAATTATTTCTCCTTGAAACTCAGGATTTCTTTTCAGTCCAATGTCCCGCTCGAACTAAGGTCGTAGCACTGCCGTGGCAGTGGCTCAGCATCAGCTGCAGGTCATAGCCCCCAAGCTTTCATGGAATCAAAAAAAGCAGAGCAAAGTCTCTCAGATGAGCAAGTTGTACCGTCATTGACTGGTGGCCGAGCTTACTCCGCTTCCAGGTCCTGACTAGTGGCGGACCTTTCGTATTGAGCAAATTTGGGATTCAAATCGTTGCTCTACACTCCATCTTGGGAAACCTCAATAAGTACCGCACCTCGGCATTCATCTCTGGTTTTGAGGTTGTAACATGTTCTGGTTTGATATTCCGGACAAGTTTGATGTTGATCTTGGCAAACTATGCAATATCTGACCGCAGAGGAGAGCAGAGCATGCAACTTGCCTCTGGAGATTCTTTCACCGTTTCGGCTGGGTCGTACAACACAAGCCGGCTCTCTAACCCGAACGGGCGGCGAGTTAACAAGCACAGACAATGAAACCAATACACGATAGGCCTTTGCTGAGTTGAGGTAACTCTGGCTCGCCAGGTTTCTCTCCAGGAAATGTATCCATGTCTAAAGTATAGAGTGCCGTATCCCACACGCCAAACAATGCAGGAGGAAATCAAGGCCGACTAAGCCTTATATAACCAAATTAACAACTACAACAGTTAAAACAGCCACCAGCATGTACCTGGCCGTTGTCACAGTTGCAGATCCAGACTTTGTACCTCGAGGTTCAAAATCCTCTATACACTGATCAATACAAGCGTCCAAATCCTTCTCGCTGCTTCCATCACTGTAACGCGTCTTGTCACCAGTATAGTACTTCATGTGACACCGTCTCGTACATCCAAAGGCATAGCAAGAGATCTCGTTCTCATCGCTACTGTCCCACCCGTCCAACTCTCTCTGACTCCAAGTCCCGTTTGCCCCAAGCAGCGTCGTCCGGCTACTGTAAGAGTACCCATTAACTCTGGATTGGCCTGTCTTGTAGAGACTAGCGGAGATGCGGATCCGGGACTTGTCAGGCGCCACGTCGGCGGGGATGGTGATGTTGACGCGATCCGTGTCCAGGGGCACGCTCCAGACGAGCCAGCATACTGGGCCTGTACCCCATCCTGGTGGCTCTAGCGCGAGGTAGACGCGGTAGGCGTTGAATCTTTTTCGAGCTTCGTGGTCATCCGCGTCGATTCTTGTTTTGATGGTGAGCTCCTCTGTCTGACCGGCTGTGATGTTCCAGGGGACGACAATTCCAGTTTCAGCGTTGGTTGAGGTGGCCGCGAAGAGAGCGAGGGCGACCACCCGGAGAAAGAATGATATTAAGACCATTAATGAGAGTGATGAAGCGAGAGAGTTAAAGGAGTGGCTTGCTCTGCTTACAGAGCAGAAGGCGAGAATGAATGGGAGTTTTGTTGATATTAGGGGTTCAATCCCTGTGTATTTTTGTTTCCACCTGTGTTGCTAACCACATCTGGTCACCGCTTCGGCTATTTCCTCTTTGAGCACCCACCTGAAAGGACCACTCCAATAAAGGGAAGATGATCCTAGATAAAGGAAAATAAATAGAAGGATGATAGTTCTAAAATTGAGGAGATATTTTCTTGTTTGTGTATAAATATTGCCAGTGGTTTTGGCGCGATGCAGACTTGAATAGAGTTCAAGATTCGAGAGTGCTAACACCAACCACTCGTCGCTGAAGTCATGGTATCTGGAGCAGAGTTCTGCTGTAGATAATACCTGGAGATTAATTTTGAAAGCATTTAAGGAGTACTACCATCAGGTATGTAGACATGTGTATGCGAGATAATCTTATCAATCGTGGCCTCGTCATCGTGATCGTGAGATTCTGGCCAGGCTCCGCGGGAACTCCGTGAACACAACCTTTAAGTTGAAGAGAGCTCTGTTAAGCAGAAAAATAAGATCAACTTGAAGAATTGTCATAAAAGAATGAAGTCAACACAATGCAAGGCTACCATTCATATATATAGTAAATTGATAATATTCAGAGCCTTCAACTGCTCCGAGTGCAAGTCGAACCACATTCAGGAGGCTGACCGGAGCTTCCGCGGAGCTGAGACGGACTATGAAGAGTCCGGACATGACTCCAGGCCATATATAAACTGCCTTTCAGCCATCAAATAACCCTTAAGCGATTTCCTGTCTGATTCAGATGTCTCCATGCACCGTTGAACTCCAATCTAAACTTGAGCTTGACACCCAGACTCCCTAAAGCCAGTTAAAAAACGTCACAACTCACCACCATGATACCGGATAGCATCAGGCTAGTCGTAAAGGCATTGAACTTCTTCATTCCCTACCTCGGAACACTAGCTGTCCAGCGCGTGGCTGCAATCTATCACAACTGGACATGGCACGACACACCCGACGCTCAGAACGTCGTAGTCATAGGGGGTTCCTTTGCTGGTATTGAGTTGGCGAAAAGACTGGCAGAGACTCTGCCGACGGGATACAAGGCCGTTCTGATCGAGAAGAACTCTCATCTCAACTACTCTTTCAACTTTCCTCGCTTTTCTGTCATGACGGGACATGAGCATGAAGCTTTCATCCCTTACGACGCCATTCACCGTGGAGTTCCTACTGGAATCTTGACAAGAATCCAGGATACGGTTGTGGATATTACCGAGAAGCAAATCATTCTGGCGTCGGGGAACAAAATCGACTACACATACCTTGCCATCGCGACGGGATCTTCACAGCCTCTTCCAGTGCAAGTCTCAGCAACCGAACGCCCAGATGCCTGTCTCGAGATGCAAAGTGTCCAAAATAAGATCAAGGCCAGCCAAAGAATTGCCATCGTTGGCGGAGGAGCCGTGGGCGTTGAGATTGCCAGCGACATCAAGGACTTTTACCCAGACAAGGAGGTCACATTGGTACACTCGCGAGGCCAGCTCATGAGTTACTACGGAAAGAGGCTTCAAGACCATACGTTGACTGTACTCCGAGACGAGTTGAAGATCCGCGTTCTGTTGAACGAGAGACCCAAGCTGCCGCCGCAAGGAAACATGGCTACATCCGCGACCTTGACTTTCTCGGACGGAAAGGAGGAGCATTTCGATCTTATTGCAAGTCTAAAATACACTGGTGTTTAAGGATAGGCTAACTGGGAACTAGATTGGGTGTACTGGACAACGGCCCAACTCGTCCGTCCTGAAGTCTCTATATCCCAGCGCAATTTCCAAAGAGACGTCTCGGATTCTAGTTGAACCAACTCTACAAGTTTCAGGAGACGATTCTCTCGCCTCCAGAGCCCGCATTTTTGCGTTTGGAGATGTTGCTGACCACGGAGGTCCGCACATGGCGCGAGCAGGATGGATGCAATCCATAGTTGTGCTGGACAACATTCTTGCCATGATTCGAGGAGAGAAGCCGACAAAGACGTACAAACCGCAGCTGTTCATTGAAGGTGCTATCAAGTTGACATTGGGTAAAACGCGTAATGTCGTCTATGCTATGGAGAATGATGGGTCTGATGTGATGGTTCCTGGAAATGGGCATCTGGATCTTGATATTGAGAGAGCGTGGAAGCAGTTTGACGCTGATTTCAAGCAAGCTAGTGTTTCTCTTTGAGGTATAAGGGATTATCGAGGGGTGTAGATTTTTCCTGGGCTGGTGGTTATATCTGTGTGAATTAATGTAGTTGTCAGACACGAGTATTCATTAGACGGAATGGCAATAATAATTGTTTCTAGAAATTATCTTTTTCGCAATACATATCCCCAACACTGACGTCCAAGGTTATGCCTGATAGATTGCATTATAACCCGCTTGTGATAGTACATGTCAATGCGAGATAGAATCTTCAACTAGCTACCCGTCTCAGGGAAGGCAGAGAAATGATAACAAGAGATTATAGGTCTCTAAACAAGGTTCATATAATGCACCTAGTGGGAATTTACTCCTTGATACGCCATAAACCTTGCATAATGTTGGCAAGCAACTCGCTCAATGGTGGCGAACAGCTTCTCCAAGATAGGCACAATGGCCATTGAAACTTGTTTGAATGATTATCCATAAATTTAGCACGACCATCAACTGGTTCAACTGTCGGCATTATAAGTTGCAATTGCATTGCTCAAGTATGAATATCTGTCTTTGTCGGTATGGCTGATAATTATCATCTAGGCAATAGACTGAAAGCCGGGTGTTTGAACATCACCATTGGCTTCTTCACCAATCAGCACATCCTTCGACTGAGTGATTTCACAAATTCCCCAGGCGATTTCTTGCCCTCTCAGCTCCGGCTTATTCGCCGGAACCCCGCACTTGACATCCGGGCCGAGACTCTAAAAGGAACATGCCTGGGGCGGAGCACCGATAGCCGTCCTCGTAGCCGCCGCCACGCAGTCCGTGACGCCGACTTTTGTATCCGACATACCGAGGAAAGCTGAGCTGAGGGGATACGCATCGATCCGAGTTCCTAACCCTGTTTACTCAAGAAACAAGCAAGTCAGGTCAACTAGAAAACATCCGCTCTTTCAACACTTCTTGAGCAACATGTCGGACTCCAAGCAGGCATCCGGCACAGGCAATGAACGCTTTAACGCTGAGGCTGCTGCCTGGGATAGCAATCCATTTGTCCACGCCATGAGCCTGGAAGCCTGGAAGGCCATCCAGAAGTTTGTTCCAACATTGTTTGGTGGAACTTCCCCACAACCGGACGTTCTCGAAATTGGCTGTGGAACTGGACTCCTCAGCCTGGAAGTCGCCCCCGCTGTGAACCGCTTGGTAGCCGTCGATGCAGCTGAGGGCATGATCGAAGTCCTCTCGTCCAAATTGAACAAGCCGGATGCACCCAAGAACATTCAACCCCTCGCCATCCTCCTAGAAGACCCAGAGGACAACAGACTACCTCCAGCAGACGAAGCTAATCCCGATGGTCCAAGACTCAAGTACGACCTTATAACTTCACACTTGGTCCTGCATCACATTGCAGATCTCAAACCCGTCCTCACAACAATGCTCGGATGTCTCAAGGAGGGCGGCATGGTAGCCCTAACAGACTTTGAAGACTTTGGACCCGAGGCGAGAAAGTTCCACCCAGAAAGCAAGATGGGGGGTGTCGAGCGTCACGGTATCCCAAGGGAGTGGATGGCCAACTTGATGAGGGAGGTTGGGTTTAAGGATGTCAAGGTTGAGGTTGCGTGGGATCATACAAAGTTGGTTGAGAAGTTTCCTGGAGAGTTTGACGGTCTCAAGAAGGGTGAGCCGGATTTAGATGCTGGGATTGGAGAGTTGATGAAGTTTACTTATGTGATATGTATGGGGAAGAAGGGTTGAGCTTGTTCAAGGTCTAAACAGTTTGTATCAAGTTGTGGTAGTGGTATCAAACCCGTCCTATGTAGTGATTAGAGTGAACCGCTAGACTTGCTGTTATTTCTTTGAAGAGATTACTTTAGGATTAAACAAAGGTTTTCAAATCGTTAGAAATATCACATCACATTCTCATTGATCTTGATGTTTGTGCTTGTGTGAACTGAAAGGATCCCTGTTGATTGATTGGCCGGGTATCTAAGATCCCTCCCCAACGCCCAAGGCAGAACATGATGTAAGGCCCCACTCGAGCTCACGAGCCACCAACCGCCGTCTGCCGAGCCATAGCTTCCTTGTCACCTCCCAACATCACCACCATCAGCTCCAGCACCCGACGAGGCTGACTGGGTCTGACTCTTTTTCTCTCCTCATCTTTCTCTCCTTTTGCTCTTCTTCTTCTGTCGCACATTTATTATACTATGCTCTAAAACCAAGCTTCATTCCTACTTTGTCCGACTATCTACTTCGCCGACCTACCTCCTCGGCACGCGACCCCGAGGTCGCAAACGCCGACCATGCCGCCGGCCGAACCTCAGACGGGCGCGCGACAATCGACCGATGCGCCGAGACGATGCTTCATCTGCCTGACCGACCAAGACCCCTCCGATCCCCCGGGTTCGTGGGTAGACCCCTGCGGATGCACCCTTGAGGCCCATCAAGACTGCATGCTGTCGTGGGTCACCGACTGCGAGCGATCCAACAAACCCCTCCAGTGCCCCGTATGTAAAGACCGCATCCAGCTTGAAGGGCCCTGGGACCCCGTCGTCGCCTTGACCGATGTCGTCGCTTCCAAGTTTACCCGCGCGAGTCCCTTTATGCTGCTCGGCTCTGTTACTCTGGGCGTCCAGTTCAGTCTGCAGATGTACGGCGCCTTTGCCTTGTATTGCTTTTCCGGTCGCGAGGCTTTGACCGAGTTTATCCTGGGCCCTGAGGTCTGGACTCACGGAGAGGCCTCGAGAATCTTTTTAAACAGAGGCAAGAGGTTTCGCAATGCGCTTGTGTTGACCAACGTTGGTCCCGCTCTGTTGCTTGGGCAGCTGATGCCATGGATTGGCAATAAGGTCTTCTTGTCTACAGCGTCTGCGGTATGTAACCTTTGATCTCTATAATATGCGATGCGCTGTCATCTAACGACTCGCTTCTAGTATGGTGTATACCAGGCAATGCACGAGGACGACTTCTTTTCCTGGCCACCCTCGCCCCAGCTGGTCATGGCCATATTCCCCTACATCCGGTCGGCATACCTCAACGCCTGGCGCGAGTTTGCCTTTCCTTACGAAGTGAGCCTGAACCGACAAATCATGGGTCTCCCCCCTCTCGAGCCTCGGCAGAACGAGGCCCCCGCCAACGACGGCCAGCCTGAGCGGCGCAACGGCGAGGGGGGTGTCGTGGGTTTCCTTAACGGCCTTATTGAGGCTCTTGAGGCGGACGATGGCGAAGACGAACAAGACAATGATGCTGGACATGGAGGGCAGGTGAGAATTGGTGGCGATGGTGAGGATGGAATGGTTCTCGAGCTCGTCATCGAAGAGATTCAGGATGTTCCCGAAGAGGACGAGGACGAGGATGACTGGGTCGAGAGAGCGCATGAGCGAGCCCATAGACATGGGAACGCGCGGGTTGACGAGGATGAACCCGCACCACGTCCAGCGCAGGAAGCACAACGAGCCCCTATCCCAGCTCCAGCTCCAGCCCCGGTGGTTGCTGCTCCTGCACCTGCACCCGCGGCTGATAATCAGCCCGCCGAACGAATCGAACATGAAGCTCCCCAAGCACCACCAGCTCGTCGACCTGGACTGGGAACTATTCTTTCAGGAGTGTCCAATGCGATAGTCAGCGCTTTGATCCTCCCAGGCCTCTCCTACGCCATGGGTGAACTGCTTCGCCTGGCACTTCCCAAATCATGGACCATATCACCCTCACAGGGTAGCACAACGCGACCTGGTCTGCTCCAGCAACAATGGGGACGAAGCCTGGTAGGAGGATGTCTGTATGTAGTGATGAAGGACGTGCTTAGGCTGTACACCAAGTACCGCAAGGTGGCCGCCATAGGGAAGCGACGGGTGAAGAACGTTGACCGGGAGAGGAGACGGAATGAGAGACGATGACCTGTTTGACAGGGTATGAAGAAGTTCGACATACCCAGTATACTTGAATGATTGTATGCATTAGATGGAGTTTTGGGTGTCTCTGCACATGAGGGCGAGGGTTCAGTGACAGCGGATTGAAGGGATATTGCAGATGAAAAGACTATGATTGAAACAAATCGCCTCTATATCATTATTATTGATATATCTACCATTGAGTAAACTGTGAAATAGTTGTTGGGATCCCCCTGTTAAGTTCACACTCACCTCGAGGTACGTATCCCTCACCGAGGTGACTGTCCCCCACATTTTGACCTGCCCCACGTGGAACCTTCCAGCCCAAACTCCACGACGCCTCAGCCGCGGGGCCATTTTTGCACCGCGAATCTCTTCCTCCCTCTCTTCCTCCTTTTGGCACTTGGATTATATCTCAGCAGTAGACATTTTTTTTCAGTTAACCTAGCCCTCTCTCCTTTACGACCTGTTGACAGGTCTTCTCTTCCGCCATGGTATGTGCTCCTTACCCTTCTTCCCTTTGTGCCTCTGAATGTATCGCTGACTTCTTTTTTCAAGGCGTCCACACATACCTCCAAGCAGCGCCTCGCGCTCGCCATCTGCGACTTCCTCTCTGCCTCTACAAACGACGGCACCCTCACCGCCGACGACAAGGACTCGATCGACGTGGCCGTCAACTGCATCGCCGAGTCCTTCAAGGTCGACCCCACCGACACCTCGGCTGTGGCCGCCGCCGTCGGATCCCAGAACCTCCTCCAGATCTACTCCGTCTTTGAAAAGGCCCGCGCCGACAAGCCCGCCGCTGCCGCCGCTGCTTCTGCTACCCCTTCAGCCCCCGAGCCTACTGAGGAGCAAAAGAAGGAATCTGAGGGTCTCAAGTCAAAGGGAAATGCTGCCATGGCTCAGAAGAACTATGGCCTCGCTATCGACCTCTACACCCAGGCTCTTGGCCTCAACCCCGTCAACGCCGTCTTCCTTTCCAACCGCGCCGCCGCACACTCTGCCAACAAGGACCACGCTTCCGCCCGCGCCGACGCCGAGGCTGCTGTCAGCATTGACCCCGGCTACACAAAGGCCTGGTCCCGCCTGGGCCTCGCCCGCTTCGCTCTTGGTGACGCTCGAGGTGCCATGGAGGCCTACGCCCGTGGCATTGAGCACGAGGGCAATGGAGGCTCTGACGCCATGAAGAAGGGTTACGAGACGGCCAAGCGCCGTGTCCAGGAGATGGAGGCTGAGGAGGACTCGCTTAACCGCTCTTCTCCCAGTGTTGGCGTTGATGTCAACGCCAATCCTGGTATGCCTGACCTCGGCAACCTCGCCAGCATGTTTGGCGGTGCCGGTGGTCCTGGTGGTGCCGGCGGTGGCATGCCCGACCTTGGCAGCATCATGAACAACCCCATGTTTGCCAACATGGCCCAGAAGCTCATGAGCAACCCTGACTTGATGAACAACCTCATGAGCAACCCTCGTCTGCGCGAGATGGCCGACCGCTACTCTAGCGGCGGTGGCATGCCTGATCTTAACAGCCTCATGTCTGACCCTCAGATCGGTGAGATGTAAGTCTTGGTCCCTAGCTTCCTCTCTTCACAACAACGAAACTAACCATACCCACAGGGCTCGATCTATGATGGGTGGTGGTGCCCCTGGTGCTGGAGGCAACCCCTTTGGTGGTGCTGGTGGACAGGGCGGCGCGCAGCAGTAAGGAGGTGGATGACGAGGCAACATCATTATACCATGGCCGTTAGATGATCTGGGTTAACAACACACCGTGATGAGATGGATGGATGAGACGACGCATTGATAAACGTGGCAACGCAGCAATGTGTGTGCGTGCGTGCTTCTTTTTTTTGAGCTTTGAATAGAAACTACAAAAGCTCCTAATGGTCCCTAGATGTGCATGCTGTCTGTCCTCTACCTACCTCGCACACCGCCACCCGGAATAGAATACATGAATGTCTAATAACCACCACTGCCAATATTACCTCAGCCACCCTGTCTTGAGCCTTTTATCTATTGCCGATAACGCCATATTAAATCGATGACCTGGCCGACCATGTCCTGTTTGCTTGAGAGATGCTTCCCCCCTACACTTTTCCCGCCAGTAATCCGTTGACATTGTAAATGATATCGCCGTTTTCCAGGATCTATATCGATGCACAAGTCATGCTTGTAATACTCTAGCCTGTCTGCGTGCCAGCTGCACCACCTCGGTAGCCTCCTCGACCGCGTCGACCGCGATACCAGGAACCTTTTCCTCGTCGACCACCGCGGTTACCACGGCGTTGGCTGGATACGGCGGGTTCACTGCTACCACCTGAAGGCCCGTTGGTGTTGGGCGCATTGGTACTTGGTGGCATGACGGGCCTGCTATCGCTCATGATTCTGACACCCGAATTCTCCTTGCCCGAGGAGCTCCCTGCGTTGGCTGGGATACAAGTAGCGCTGCTGCTTCGAAGGGGCTCCGTTTCCTGGCCACGAGGCTGTTTCTCTGGCGAGTGAGCGATAGTAGGTGTCTGGTTGCCTCCACTCTGCGTAGCCGAGGGCAATGCATTGTTGTACTCGATGGGCTTGGGAATTTGCGAACCGCTTGTTGTACCGCTCTTCATGGAAGGGAGTGAGACATGACGATAGACCTGAAGCCTGTTAGAAAACGGACATTTTATGGGTGAGGCCCACTAACCGGAGACCTTGGTTCCTTTGAGACAGGAGCCAAGGCCGCTCCCTCTGTATCACTCCCCTCCGACAGCTGGCCCTCCGATGTTTGCGACACTTGAGATGGCTCGCTCTTTGACTGGACTCGTCGAGAGTAGCATGGGAGCTTGAGCTCAAAAGATGGCGCACGAACGCCATCATCTTGGGTTACACTGGTTTCAGGCGCCACCTCAGCCTTCTGATACTCAACTTCACCATGGCCTGGACGATTCTTCAGGGCACGGTCCACAGCTGCGATAAAAGCCTGACGTTTCGCTCTGGATCCAGCTCGAAGTCCGATTTTTTCGCCATCGCTGACAGGCTGACCCTCCTAGAGTTGGTCAGAGCCCGCTGTCTTTGCTCTGGTTTCATCTTGCTCGGCAACTTCATCGGACCATTGCCGGCTGGTCTGCAGGCTCGTGCCCAACGTTTCACTCTGCGCCCCGGAAACTTCGGATTCCTCGGATGTCTCAGTTGCCAAAGTTTGTCTGGCCTTGGCGAGCGTCCGTGGCGTAAACGTGGCGGCAACAGGATTCAACCGGGTTCCCTACAAGTAGAGGTTAGAATCGCCAAAGGCTACTTTGCTTCGGCTGACTCTACCTCTTGCTTGCGCTTGGGGGTTGATGTTAGTTCCTCTCCACTGGCTTCTGGCTTTGACGAGTCTGCTCCTCCGTTGGCGGTTGCCGCGGGTTTGTTGACCTTTGACAGTTCTGTTCTGGTCTGCTCCGAGGACAAGTCGTTAACAAATCCTGCTTGGCCAGCCGAGTTGTTCTTGTCTTCGTCATTGGATCGGACAAAAACCTGCTTCGACCAGAGATCTGCGTATCTTCCACCGGCTACAATCAATTCATCGTGGTTGCCCTGCTCGAGGATCTCGCCGTTTTCGACGACAATGATCCGGTCGGCGTTCATGATGGTTGAGAGGCGGTGGCTATCATAGTTAGAACAGGCCCCCAAATGTGGCTTGAGAGTACTCACGCAACAATGAAAGTAGTCCGTCCTTGGCACAATCTCTTGAAAGATACCTGGATCTGCTGTTCAGTGTCTGTGTCAACTGCACTGGTAGCCTCATCCAGCAAAACGATGTCTGGCTTCTTGAGCATTGCTCGAGCAATTGCAATGCGCTGGAGCTCGCCGCCAGAGAGTTTACTGTGAATGTGAGCGAGCGATCATATACCTGGTTCTCCGACTACTTACACGCCTCGTTCTCCTACTCGAGTCTTATAACCTATTTTGCATTAGCAACATTCTTCAGATGATTCACGAAGAACAACGCACCATGGGTAAAGCCCTTGATCTTATCATGAACACACGCTGCTTGACATGCTTCAAATACTTCCTCGTCGCTCGCAGTGATTCTTCCGTATCGAACATTGTTCATGATCGTGTCGTCAAACAGTATCGGGTTCTGGGGTACAACTCCAATTCGGTCACGGAGACTGTAATACGTCAGCAACTTGGTATCACGAGCAGAGATCGCACGCATCCCTACCTGAACAAATCAACATCTCGGATATCCTGTCCGTCAATGCGGATGGATCCCTCGCCAACGTCGTAGAACCGGTCCAAAAGTTTGATCAGGGTGGATTTGCCTGCTCCAGTGGCTCCAACAAATGCAACTGTTTGTCCAGCCGGAACGTGGAAGCTCACATCTTTGATGATGCCCTTCTTTTTGTCGTAACTGAAGCAAACCTTGTCAAACTCGACTTCGCCAGCAACGAACTTTAACGGCCTGGCTCCTTTCTGGTTCTCGACAGATGGCTGGGTTCTCATGATGTCAAGTAGCCGTTCAGCATCAATGAAATCGTCACTGACATTCTTACCCAGCTTGGCAAAGAATTGAAGGGGAGATGTCAGCTGAGCCCAGTACATGAGAAGCATTGCAAATTGGCCGGGGGTTGCGTGTCCAGCCCTGATGCGGTAGACAGCCAAGAAGGCGCTCGCCAAAAGACCAGATGTGAGCACCAAGGTCTGGAAACCAATGGAGATGTACCACCCAAGGACGTATTGCTGCTCCCTAAGCCAGCGGTTGGTGACTGCATTGGCGTGTCGGTTGTCTTCATAGCCGATTTGGTTGAATGCACTGACGGTTTGCCATCCAAGGAAACCTGACTGTCGAACATAGTGCTCCTCGTACAACGCATTGACACGGTTGCGACTTGCGGCCTTGGAGTTGGCAACGAGCCTGCTGGCGATGAGCAGGAAAAAGACTCCTGTTGCCATGGTAATCAGTCCTTCGTAGGGCCCAAAGGTGATAGAGAGATAGACAACGGCCACCCCCATATCGATGAGCATAGGAACAGCGTAGAGGAGGACGTTCTCAATCACGTTGGAAACTGCGCTGCCTCCATAGATAGCCATCATCATGTCCGAAGAGCTCTTGGAGTCGTGAAAATCGGCCGAAAGATGCATCATGTGCGAGTAAGCCGCTCGTGTTAGGGCATCATGCGAGTAGTACTTGACGGGAACCCAGAGCCATTGACGGATGAGCTCGATACCCGATTCGGAAGCAGCCAAGCGGAGAGCAGCAAATATGATGACGGCGAGCCAAGGGTTGGTCTGGTCAGATCCGCTCAGACTGTCCATGATGATACCTGTCTGGCGAGGAATGAGTAGATGAAGTGCATTTGAGCCAAACAAGCACAGGCAAACTGCTGCGGCACGAAGCTGAAGACCAATGTTGCCAACAGGCCAAACGTATGGGAAGAGGATCTAAGAGTAGGTCAGTCGCAAGTTCAGTGTCAACATGCAGTCTCACAGCCTCAACTGGTCGATGGGGACGAAACAAGGAAGGATCTAGGAACGGGTATGCAATACCTTGAATCCTTTGGCGTACTCAAACCAATTACCACCTTCTTCGAGCCGCTTCTTCATAGCCTCCTTGGCCTCTCTCTCACGTCGCTCCCAGTTGTACTCAGGAGTCTCCTCGGTGTCTTCCTCTTCGGCTTGAAGCGTTGATCCGTATCCGGACTCCTGACTATGTTGAGACAGGCCAGTGGGGCTGCTGGGCGAGGCTGTCGTGTCCTTGGGGAGGAGAGGCTGCCGCTCCTCATCCGAGCCTGGCTTGAGTGAGGGACTGAGAGTGAAGAGGCCCACTAGCAGAAGAAACGAGAGGCATCGTACAGCAACCACAACACCGTCGATGATGCTGAAAATGTTAGGGTGGAGCAAGAGTCCCAGGCCTGCCGACAAAGCGAGGATGATGACATCAAAGACGAGACCGAGCAGCCAGGAACCGACGAAAGGGTATGATGGGTCATCTTCGAGGTCAAGGCAACGGCTGAGGTTAATCCCAAAGACCAGAATGCAAGACAAGTGGCCGATGATGATGTGGTCTTGAGTAGGCCACTCTCGTGCCAGGAATGCCTCAGTGCCAAGCAGGCCCAACTGAGCAACGAACGTCAAGATGTAGAGGAGGGAAAGCAGCAGAGTAGTTCTGCGGCTGGGGCGGTTCTGCTTGCCATTTTCGCTCTTCTTGGAGGCGGCCACGGTGCAAGCCGAAACAAGAGAGGAGACTAGGAAGTAGAGGAAAACAGCGGCCGGATAGACGTAGTACAGGACCACTAGGGCGGTCTCTGCCGGTGAGACGGCTGTCATGGTGATGAAGGTTTGGTCGACCAGCTGGGCCGGTCAGGGGAGTGCAGCTATCCTGATCGCGGCTGGGATGGTTTCCTTGGAGAGAAGGGCGATGATTCGACCAAGAGACGGGATAGTTGAAAGAGAGCTGGTTTGTCAAAATGACAGGTGAAAGGTCTCGACGGTGGGTGTGAGGGATCCTGCAGAGGGGAGGAGAGAGTGAAAAGAGGGACGGTCTTTGACGTGTTCAAATGAGTGTCCCACTGACCGGTCGTGACCCGATACGCGGCGTCGATGGCGGGAATCGACTTGAAGCTCAAGTCTTCCTCCGATGAAGGATGATCTGAGAGACCAATCGAAGGGTGCAAGTTGACGGAATCGCGATCACAGGACGCGGTGGAACGTGACCAACAGGGTCTCGCCTGCACACTCTCGCTGCTTCTTCCTTCACAGCAGATGCTGTGTCGCGGTTGCTGTTTTGGGTTGGTTGATTCGAGGAAGGTGCGGTGTTGAGGTTGCTCACGGGACACTCTTTCCAGCTGTAGGTAAGTCGTCAGCTGTGAGAGTGAAAAGTCTTCTCACCCAGCGACTGCCCAATCCCGATCGGGATTCGTCAAATTCCTTCAAGGACGATGCTTTCTGGAACCACTGCTCTTTGAGGCCTTCCACGCGTCGAATTGGCTCTAGTGGAGGAGTTGCCGATGGCTGATTGTCGATTCGTCCGTTGATGGCGCGTTTGATAGATCCTCCCTTCTATTCTCGCCGCTTGATCAAATTCTTTCCCCCTGACCAATTCCTTGTGCAACCAACGACAAAGCAAAAACGAGCGATCCTTGGCGATTTTACCGATCAAACTTTGAGATTCTCATGCGCTTTCTCATATGAGAGCCTCCGTTTGTTTGTTTCGCGCGGTTCGAATGCAGGTACGCAGGGAGATGGAGTGATGGATGATGCCTATTCGCGTGGCTCCGCCAACTCCGAAACAATCAGGCAAGGGTAGCTTCAATTGGGATACCGCTGATCGTCCAAAAGACTTCCACTCACAAATAACGATGATTACAAGTTTACGTTTGCGGAAACCATCAGCTTGAAATACGATTCAGGACGCGTGGACCGAAGGGGGGATATTTCCCTAACTCGTGACAAGGGTCGTCGTTTACGAAGCCATTCTTGTCTGTACCCACTCAAGTCTGGCCACCGTCTCACGCGCCTCGCAGAGGCTGATTGGCGTTAACCGACTTCCAGTGACTTGGATCGCCTCGCGACACCCCTGGCTCTTTGTCAGAGTCAATGTCCATGTCCCAGGGATGCCGTCACCATTACCGATGTGGGATTCCAGTCCCATCTGCAGGTTCGCCCCGGCTGAGCTCGAATGAGCCGTTCCGGAACCCAGATTAAAACGCACGATTTCCTTGTCCGGTCAGTCCTCTTCCCTCTTGCCGCCTCGAACTGCAAAATCTTACCATGGTCTAGGCTCGCGTGCTCCCGTGTCCCGCTCTCCCGCCTTCGAGCTTCTCCAATTCGGGTTTACCATTACCGGCCGATGACGGTCGGCCTCAATTTGGCACGCCACTCTCAACATCCAGGCTTTGGGTAAACCATGCCACTCAACAGGAGAGCCGCTTGTGATACGTCGACCGGCCTCAGGTACTGCACGGCTCAACCATGCAACGGCCGCACAGCTGTATCCAGGAAGAAGCAAAGATGTGGGCAAAAAAAAAAGCAACGAAACATGCAGAACAGCTCAGGCTGAGCCGCCAAAGCAAATCGACAACAAGGTTTGATGGCGGCTGTTCATTCGTCATGACGGCCTTCCAATGGTCCCAATATCTGCGCCGTTGGCCAGTTCAACGCCCAAGCCAACGCCTCCTTACGGACAACAGTCTCTGGGCAACGGCCTGCACATCTGATTCATCAACCTGCAAAGTTCTTCCACGCTAGCTGGCTAGTTACTGGACCAGATGATAACCTGGGCTTGGTGTTTGACGTCTGCACGTGCCCACGCGACCTTTAGCCCTGCGAGTCAAGGGCGTCGAAATCCATGGGACCCATCGCAACTTGCTTCGTTTGCTTTCACCGACTTTCGCATCTGCATCCATCTCATTTCCCTCCTCCACCCAAGGCCTTTGTTGGGCGCGTCTTGCATTGCACCTCGAAGCGAGAACCTGAGCGGTCAGGTCGACGATGTCGAGCCGCCAAGTCCGGGGTCCCAATATTGACCATCACCGTGTTGGGCGCGTTCCCTTGCAGCCGTTCAATCAGCTGCAGGGGAGGAACGAGATCTGGGTTCACCCCCACACTCTGCGATCTGGGTGGGTGACAGATACAACGATCCACCTTCCTCTTGGGCATGGCAATTAATTCCCCTTCAGTTGCCCTGTCCGTTAGAAGTTCTCGAACAATTCTAGACGACTATGGAAATCCCGTACAACACGTGAATCGGAAGCTCCAATCTCATCTGACTCGTTCGAGCAACATTCGAATTTCAACACCAAGGCGGCTTTTCCATGCTGCCTTGTAGGGCACGCCACGTGCAGTGGCTATTGCCTTGTCAAGAACCGAGAATGGATCATGTCAAGATCTGGAGGTGGGTCGATGCTAATGCAGCAACCACCCGTGGGCAGGGCGGATCTCCCGAGCGTCGAATGCGTTAGATCAAGTATACACCGCTTCAATATGGAGAGGTTTGCTGCTCATGCTCGAGAGGGACATGGTGCAGTTGCGGACGTCTAGATGGCCTCACAATTATGGACGTCAGTTCATCCCGGGACAACTCTGCACGTTAAGATGTCAACCAGGTGTTAGACGACACTATGCAACATGGGACTGGTGATCGAATATGACACTGCTCTATGGAGCTTTTATTTTCCCAAAGAACACGAAACCCAGCTGGCTAAAATCTGGATCAACCACAAAGCTCGCTAAACTCCTAGGACCATGGCTTCCCTGTGTGGACATTACTCAAGCAACCTCCATGTACAGATGAGGTATTTGCAACCGAACCGGGCATGCCATCAATATTGCTCTGTCACTCGTATATCACGACTCAACTGGTTATCGCTGTTATCGAAAACCCCAAGTTGAGTCCCAGTTTATCCCATCCACATGTTGGGGTTGGGGCCCCATACCAACAAACATCTCTGGCTCAGAATTAGGGAGAGGGATGTTGGAAATGGGCTGACCGTGCATGGCCATTGTGCCTTTGTTGTACTGGTCCATGGCCATGTCAAACATGTCCTCCCCGACTTCCGATGATGCTGGGGCTTGCTGGAAGGGATGTGACCAAGTTGGCGAAACACCTTCAAACTCGGGTGTAGGCACTCCCAGGGACTCCGTGGGGCTGGTGCCGCTGTTGCTGGAACCTCGACGGTATGGGCTCATCGAGTCATTGTCCATCTGGAATGCCTGGGAGCAAGAGAGCAGGCCGTCGACCGTCTTCTTTGCTTCGTTGGCAATGTACTTCTGGATAAGGACGCAGTTGCAATCAGTGTGTTGCAAAAGCTGGGTCTTGAGATGATAGATCTCGGCAGTCAGCGTGTCGAAGCATGAAGAGAGGTAGCGATTTTGGTCCTCCATGGCTTGCTCTCTAGAGGCAAGAGCCGATGCTTCATCCCGTTTCCGGAGGCGGCACTTAGTTGCAGCAATCCTGTTGCGTTCGAGAATGCGTCGACGTCTTGGGTCCTTGGGAAGATCATCCTCATCCAGTTCCACTTTCCGGCGCCCTTTGCCTGGCTCCTTTGGTTCGTTCTTGGGTTTTCGACCTCGCTTCTTCTGTTTCGGGGACTCTGGGGCAAGGCCAGGGCCACTCATCTCCTCCGACATGCTCGAACTTGCTTGTGATTGTCGTCGATTCCGGGTCCGGCGGTTGGGTTTTGTGTCAGCCTCAACGGTCGGCATTATCCTTTGTGGAGAATCGGGGATTTTTGGTGCCGTGTTATACTGGGGCGGCCCTTGTTGGATGATGCCAAAGGGTATGTCCTGGGGCATTGGAGAACCCCCGATTGCTTCCTCGAAAAAGGATGCATCGGGTGCCTGGCTTGGAAGTGGCTGATACACCATGTTGCTTCGGTCGGTGGGCGAGGGTGTTCTGGTGTAATACGGAGATGGAGTCATCATATATCCTGGGGAAGGCGTCGTGGCCATTGCACCCATGGACGACCCAAATGCAAAGTCCATTGCGTGGGGATAGGAGTGGACGAAAGCAGCCATTGAAGGACCTGTCGTCTGAGCGGCCCAATGGCACTGCTTGATCCTTTATACGGATGACTTCTCGGGCCGTCTGACCACGGGAGAGGGCTTGAACAATGGCTGAGAAGTGTTGCTGATAGAGGAACAGCTGAGGTGGTGAGCTTCTGGTACTAAGGGGTAGGGTATGTACGAGGGCGTGGTGATGCAGGGCGGTAGAGTGGGCAGCAAGAGCTTGGGTGCGTTGTGTGAGCAAAAAAGTGAGAGGGGAGGTTGGCTGATATATGGACAGATGAACGGATCCAAGCTGATAAGCTGGAACTGGAGCTGGAGCTGGAGCGAACAGTACCTCACAGCGAGGGGTCAATGTTGACGATGGCAATTCAGGAACACGAGCACAACATTCATTGAGGGCACGGGTCGATCAAATACGTATGGCAGCTCTCCTCACCAGACAGCCACCCAAGGACCAGACCTGGCCGGAATGCGACCATTGGGCTCAGTAGCCAAAAGTTTGGCCGGGCCCTAGGAAGCGGAGACAGCGCAAATCAGAAGCTAGGCCGTGAGGGGAAAATAGACTTTCCCGATCAGAGCGAGAGGGGAGCGAGAGATTCTCAGATGCCGTCCGCCACAGTCACTGCAAGATGACAGGGTCAGCAGCAAGCCCCTCAGTTCTGGCTCTCAGATGCAGTGTCCTTGATTGGGCCGGGCTCCTCTCGGACACTGCCTTAGCCCACGTCCAGTGCCAGGCCACTATCAGCTTGCATGGCTGCTAGCAGGTCGCTTGCTGGGGGGAGGAGAATGCATCCGTTGCCAAAACGGTCTATGGCGTGTCCAGCCATTATCTTCGGGCACAAGCTGCACTAGAGGAGTGCAGCAGATGGATGCCCTGGGGCTCAGACTGAGACCCCGGAGGCACCTCCGCATCCGCCATCTTTTGATACGGCAACTCGAACGAAATTTCATGGGCAACTTTGGCATCCAATGGGTGCTGTACCTTGAAGCAGGGACGGTGGCGTTTGCATTCTCCTACTCCTGGAAAATGAATGCTGCCACCTCCCAAGACGAAGACGAGACTTGGCCATGTCCCCAATAGCCTTGACCTCGTCAGAGAGCCACGCTGATGTGCGCCTTCTGGGGCTTGACAACCCGCCGAGAATGTCTCAGAGAAAACGTTCAGAAACCCAGCCCTCAACGTGGCAACATTTCTGGTTGCAGCCGGTGTGGCACAGACAGATTGGACAGGGCACGGTGAGTTCCGAGAGTTTCTTTGGGTTCGAGGTCGGCGAACGGCGACTTCGGCATCGCAGCCGCGACAACGGGGTATGATCGATCTCAAAGCAAGCTCCTAGCAATCGAGGGGGCTATCAATTGTCACCCAATCGATCAATCACCGTTCGATGTGACGGCGACGGTTGCGTTTCGCGGGAAGCCGACGACGGCCGAGCCCAAGCGGCCCAGAGCCCGACCACCACTACTCGGCCGAAGAATTCAACCATCTGCGGGATAGGGTCCATCGGGAACAAAGCTTGGCTCCTGGAGATGAACGGAGCGCCTGGGGCCCCAGGGCTGGGAGGGCCCGGCCCATCTCTGCTTGCATCCGAGTTGGACGGGCAATGGAGCTAAACTAGGAACTAAGCTTTGACCCAGTTGATCAGGAACTCATCGGCTGCTCGAATCCCCATCCGGTGCTAGCATCTTGTCGACAGCTGGCTGGCTGACGAGCGGCGCGCAGACTTGGTGGACAGGAAGATCAGCAGGCGTTCTGAGGCTTTCTGACGGTTGGGATGAGCTACATGCGATGCATCCAAGGCACCAAGGCACATCAACTCGAGGTTAACGCCCGTTCGCATGGCTTTAAACACGTCGAGAGGTGTGGCTCAAATACGTGCTACGTGCATGGATTGGCCTGGGCCCTGGAGATGGCAATGACGAGAGGGAAGTTCCTCACTCCCTCAGCAATCGACCATCTACTGTACTGTATCTCATCGGCAGAACTACAGGATGATGTCACGGAGCCGGATGTTCAGCCAGCCGCGCTGTACCACCGCAGCTCAACCCAGCACAAAAGCGAGTGCCGTTGGTTGGGATGAGCGAGTGCATCTTCAAGGGTTCATGCTGCAGAAGTTGATATCTGACTGATCCGTGATTTACAGCCCAGGGTACGACATGGAATGGATGGCTGAGGGCTGCTCAGACCCAGGAGCAGAAGTTAGCGGCTTCCAGCTCAACCACGGCGCATCTCCGCCGTCCAATACGGCAAGACCACCCCCAGCCAGTGGCTTTTGGGTCACATCTTGAGGCTCCTGGATGATCGCCGATGGCTTTTGGCGCATTCTGGTCTCGACCTTGTCCCTCCGAGTTCAAGGTTTGCCGAGTCCCTGGCACCGGGCGGCCGTTTTGCCTCCACTGCCTACCTTGTTGCCTCCAAAACTCAAGCACCAAAAACTCCGGAGCTTGAGTCCGAATACCCACAAGGCGTCACAGGGCTTTGCCAGTCCAAGAGGCAGATGCAAGCCTGGCAGATAACGTGCTGTTTGTGCGGGCTGGGTCTCGGACTCTGGGTACCTGGGCGGCGGTAGGACCCTGCAGGGGCAGGGCAACAGAGCGGCTGATGGGCAGCAAAAGAGGGTGAGGAGGGTGAGGGCGAGGGCGAGGGCGAGGGCGAAAAGCAAGCAAAACAATTACTTGTTGTTTTTGGATGACGGTGGATTTCAGGTCGCCACAGACCGGATGTCTGTCTGACTGCGTCCAAGAGGGGATGGGTGCAACGCTCAAGCTTTGGCTCGCTTAGAGAATTGAAGCTCTCCTCAGCAGCCGATCGTCCCCCAAGCTTACATACATACAGCCGCCTGCAGGCTCTGCTTACAATGCTACAGCACCTTCGGGAGATGGACGCAATTAATTTGGACCCAAGCCTCAGCAGCTCCACCTCTGTTCCCGGATCGACTGGCGCCCGCACTGACCCCATTGGGGAAGAGATGGCGAAGTACGTTGGAGATTCCGCCGGACCAGCTGTCCAGAGCCAGAGCCAGAGCCAGAGCCAGAGCCAGAGCCAGAGCCAGGCAGAGTCCGTTTCTTCCCAGGCACGCCAGTGCAGACAGTACTTTACTGTGCTGGACCCTATCGGAGGGCGCCGATGGAGGGAAGCCAACGCAATAGCTCCGAGCTCTCTGATTGGCCTCTGGACCTGATGGATGATGAAAGGTCTGGGAGCTTCCCCTCGATGGCATGGCCTTTCCTCTACCGTCCAGGGCGGCCACGATAGAGCAAAACTCTACTGCGAATCGAGCAAAACGGTGTCTCTTGCTTGTTGGTGATCCGTCCGTGTACTGGAGGTCGTCAGCTCGCATGACCCCGCTTCGCAATGCAACGTCAAACCAGGATAGGTTTGACGGGGAAATGATCCGCGATGCATCGGAAAACAAGAGTCAACGGTCTCAAGCGCAAACTTTGAAGATTCTGATCTGGGGTGTCGACAAGACAATTGAGTTGATGAGAAGGCCTGAGATTCATCACACCAGGCCTGTGCACTACGACGTCCGTGACACCACGCTGCGTGGCTATCTTGGACATGAAACCGACCCTTGATGGCGCCTCTAATTTGCTGGCGTCCTCTCCAGGGGCACACCTCAATAGGCCCGAAGCCAAGGCTCTTCGTATCCCCGTTTCAAATCGACCGTCCCTTATGGCGTCTCTCATAGGGCTGGCCTGGTCAGTCCGACGGGTCCGAGTCTCCGACTCATCCGGCCGGGTCACGGCCCTGACGACTCAGTCGAGGATGAAGAAATGCAGTATCGACAACTCTATGTCTTTGTTTATCCATGTGCAAAGTGCCATCATGTTGGAGGCAGGGCGCTCTTCAACACGGTTGCTTATGCCAGGCACACGGCCGTTTCCGCCTTGGCGCGGGCGTCTTTGGGCTGTGAGTGCACTGTACTATACTGTACGGTACTGTACCTCGCTCGTCTCGCGAGCAAAATCAGCCATAGCTGATGCTCAGGAACTCTGCCAGGTAACACAAGGCCTCCCCTTCCTGCCTTGAATGGCTGGGCTTTACGGCCTCTGCGTCGAGACCGTTCGCGTGTCGGGGAAGCTTTGGGGCTATCCAAAGTGCGAGGGGAGAGAAAACAAGACAGGACAGACAACGAACGAGTGAGCCACATTCGCCTCGCGCACGGATCTCGCGTTCAAGGAAATTTAGCTGTGGACCTCGCACTCTGGGCGTGCTATTCCAACCACAGTTTGGGACGTTCCTGGAGGAGGGTGGTTGGTCATCGCGTCTCTCCTGACTGGGGATTGGCGTGGCAACGTCCCCTCACAGCAGAGTTTCGACGGGCTGGTGATTGCTTTGCAAATGCGCCCACTCTTGTGCAATGGCACCTGTCATCTCGTTTGCTCGACTCCCTGACACCACACCCATTCAGAATTTTTCCCTTGAGGTGTGAGGGGAGGGGACTCTTGCGGTTGCACATGCTTACAGTCCAGTCCGTCCCTCTCCTGTGTGAGATGGATGAGATGCATCGAGAGAAATAGTACGACATTGCCCTTCCAATAGGGTTTGATATCTGATCGCCATCCACCATGTTAGCTCAGGCGCCGTTGCGGGTACAGCAATGTCTCCTGAGACCTTTGCAATGGCGGATGGTCGTCCCTTGCTCACCTAGGACCAATCTGGTCATCCGGAGGGGGGAGGCATTCATCGGGGGCAGGCCAAGTGAGAAGCTCGATCCCACTGACGCGGTCCAGATTGCGCCAAATTGTCGACCAAATGCCTCTATGCCTCTCCTCGGCTGGTTCATGATCTACCTACCCGCCGCCGCCCTTGTCAAACCCACAAGGCGGGACTCGGCCGGATATCCATATCCTCAGAGGCTAGTTGAAGACCCAGTCTGCGCATGTGATCATTTCCAGTGTGACGTGGGGGTCGGCTTGCGTTGACTTATCAAGTCAGGTCTTTTTCACATCAAGAGGTCGAGACAGCTCTGTTGCTTGCTATTCGATGAGGCAATCCTGGGGATTCTCTGCCGTGTCTTAGTGTTCCAGGCGTCTATTCACGACAAGGCTCTGCATTCTGGGGCCTTGTCACTGTTCTATTCTCAATCCTTGCGTTGCTTGCTTGATTAGGCAATATGAGGAGAATCCAATCTTGGATCCCGGCTCTGGCAGAATGGTTCGATGAATAGCTTGGTCGGCCCCGAAGCGGCCAGGCGGAACCTGCAGCCGAGTCAGTCTGGATGTCTCTAGCCAGAGCCATGACAAGGAGGACAGCCACGATGTCATGGGGAAGTTGGAGTTGCTTCCCAGGATAAGAATCCCAAATGCCATCTCAAGGCGTCGAGTTTACCCAGAATGCTGTCGTCTGACTCGTGGAGCAGCCGTTTCACTAAGCGGATGGCTAGATAACGGTCCTGCAGCCGCTGGTCCAACAGCAACTCTAGAGGATGAATCACTTACATTTACATAGTGGATCAACCGCGGCTGAAGGGTGATGACTTGCTTAACAAGCAAAGGCATGCTAACGAGCAGGCTCGGGACTCGAGTGTCAAAGCGTCGATGTTCTCTCCGCATGTGAACAATATTTGAGTCTTCTATAGATTTGACATGAAGAAGAGGTTCACGATGCGGCATATTCGGCGCCAAGCCGGCTTCTTCCAGTCCAATCGCTATAGAGTTGCCGCGGCCCGGATGGTCTAGACCACCTAGCTGGTGTTGGTGGTCAAGGAGGTCCCATGTTCGCTCAGCAGGCAAAGCTGCATATATTCGAAAAGGGAGAAAACAGCCTGTTGGCGCCGACCGGCACGGGAGCCAGCCGATCACTTGAAACTGTTGAGACATAACGTCCGTTCCGGCGAGGATGACAGGATATCAATACGGCAGTTGGGTGACGATCACGGCTTCGCCCCACCGACAGGCCGGACCGACGAGACCAACGACGCTGCGGACGCGGCCCCATGCTGGCTCTGGCGATCCATGGCCAGTGCTCTTGGAACCTCCAGAGATAGTGGGTTCAGGATTATGGATCTGCAACCATGGTCGTTATCGTCCACCGAGGGAGTGTCTACAGGTTTTCAAAGGGGAAGGTCTTGTCTGGACAAAGACTTCTTGTCTGAACTGAACCCCTGGCCCTCTAGGCATCAACCTTGACACTTGGGCAGCATCCGCCCAAGTGCCGCGGATCTCGGGTCGCAAAGCTGCCTCTCGGTTGACTTGTTTTTTCTAAGCGGATGGAACGAAGCCAACTGTCATTAAGCGTTTGTTATTTGGACTGGATAGCTCGTTCCTCGAGCTGAGGTTCGTTCTGATCTCGGCCAAAGGATTTGATAATCCCCCACCCCTGAACATCTTACGAGTAACCATCTTGGACATATGAGAAAGGTAGGCAAGACATGGGGGGAAGGAGGCGCCAAGATCCAAGTTCAGACAAGATCTTTGGGGTTGCTCATTGCAACATTGCAAGCTAGCAAGTTGTGAAGCTCGCCATCCTAACCATGCACCGGTGCATTTGCCAGCAAGTTATTACATAACGACTTTGTCAAAGGATGAAGTAACATTATATCAGTCCATCTATCGAGTTGATAACACTTCTTGGTCATGGGTCGACACGTTCATCCAAGCATGACAGCATCAACGCTGGGAGCCCCTAATGACCCTGAGGCATCACACCATCCCTCTTGTGGGTTCTTTCTTCTCCATTAAGGGGGATGAACATTGCTTTTGAGTAAAAATCAAATTTCTCGCAGCCCTCTGAGGCCGGAGCAAGGCAAGAGACGGAGCGGAAGACGGAAGACGGATGAGAAGTGGTCAGGGGGTCAGGTTCGGAAGCGACCCGCCATTCCCGGCCTCCGATCATGTGCACGGTGCACTGGTTGGTATGAGACCTTCTCTCGGAAGTTGTAAGTCAAGATTGAAACTTGTTTGGTTCTTCTTAGCGAGGATCTCGGCCACCGGGTTGAATTCCCCGGAATATTTGGGATGCCTTGCAGCTTCATCCCTTGGCCTTTGGTGTTATCATGTCTTGGGCCATTTTACCTTGGAGATACTTGTCCTCATGGGTGCTTGAATACAGGGGAAGGTCTGTATTTTCTGCTGATGCCATTAAATCCGAACTTCCGTGTGGCTGTATGTCATTCCAAATTTGGCTGCTCCGATTCTTCTCCTTAGCCCTCATCAAGCCTCCTAAGACTACGTGTATGTAAAACCTTCTCTTCCGCTTAAACTTGACTAGAGGGTTGACTTGGTTGGTGGAAAAACTGTGGAAGTCTCCCGAGCTTGTGTCTCCATCAACTTCCATCGACCTCTATCGACCAGCAAATAGCGGCAAAACCACAGCAATGTGGCGGTTTCTTGTCACTTCTCTCTTTATCTCAAGACATTCAGGCTCTTAGATAACAGTAACATGTCTTACAACGGCCCGAAAGTGATATCTTGGCATCAGGTGAAGAGTGATGTGAACAAACTGGTCTTCAGGAAGCTCCAGGGTTAGCGTAAACCATGGTTCAGCCGCCACACAACACCAATACATGTCTCATCAGACAACCACGATACCACGCCAAGAAGCCTAGATCAAGCGAAAAAAAGAGGCTGAAGTCGGAGGCGAGTCTCTTGGTTAAAAGTAAGAAGAAAGCTTTGGACTCTTTTGTGGATAATGGTACGATTTTTTGTGAAATGGGGCTTCTCCGGCTGGATGGGAACCAAAAGGGTGGAGTTTCCCAAGAGAGAAACTACTGATTCAACGCGAACTAGACCATGTTTGGAGTTTCCGCGGCATCTTTTTGGCAAACGTGAGACACGGCAGTTGTGTTTTCTCTAGTGTTTTTGCCTCTTTCATGTTAGGAGATTTTGTGAGAGAAGACGAAGGAAAGTCCTGGTGTGGCTCTTTTGGAGAGAGAAAAACTTTAATTCTATGTTTAGAGTTTTGAGTGTTAAAGGTGGATGAGAAATTATCCGGTTAGTCATTGGGGTCTTTGTAATGGGAAAAGTATGTTTTGTCTGATATCGGAGCATCTTCAGGGGCAAACATGTGGTAATAACTTGAACCTTGTGTCTTTTCATAAAGAGCTGTTACATGGCTCACTTTAAGCCGTGAAAATTTGTTTATTCCTTGCCAATTCATATGTATACACCTCTATCATGGTCTTTGGATCTCAGAGTGGCCTAGTTGGGTCTGATGCTTCAGTACCTTGAACGTCAGAACAAGCCAACAAGCCTTCAGCAGGTACTCTCTGTCCTTTAATTCAACTTGTCTGGGCCTCCAAGTCCATCCGTAACTGTTGTATTCAAATATAAACACTGATTATACTGGCTTGGAAAGACAAATGAGGACATGCAGTAGGTATACTTTGAATGCAGAATTTCAGATGATGTTTCGGCTCTGCATCAACAACAAACTCAAACAACGGGCTGTTCCCCCAACAAAGAAATATCAAATATCAGGGTTTTAAGAGTTCAAAAATTTTCCATTCTTATATCAAGCCGTCGTAAAAACGCATTTCTTTTTTTTTCTCTCTGGCAAACACACCCTTACTCACCCACAACAGACATCCTGGTGATCGACGAGACTCTTTTTCAGATAACTTTTCGCAAACAGAAGTGACTCAGCATCTTGAATGCTTTCATCTAATTCTGAAATGACATCCAACATGGACGTTCCTCGATCGAAATTCGGCCTTGTCCGCCTCCCTGCGTTGTTGATGATGCAAATCTTTGACCAACTGCCAAAAGCGTCCCATCGTGCCCTTGCCCTCGTCTGCAAAGAATCATTCGAATATTTCTGCCCAAGTGGAAAGTTCCCAAAGCTTGATAAAAATGACTTATTTGAGCTCCTACTTCTCTTAGAACAAGGAAGACCAGATACTTTCGTTTGCTTCAACTGTCTCAAACTCAGCCTCGTTGACCGTGATGGACAGAAAGGCTGGCAAACACAAAGGCATCAAATCTGCGGTCCTCAAGTCAAGAATCTCTGGGCCTCTGCGGCCAGGTCAAAGTTTGGGCACAGGTACCAACAAACACGTATCGAGCTTTTGCCGGAGGGCACCTGGAAGCCCGAAGCCCAGGGGCCAGAAATCACCTTTGCTGAAGCTCATCTTGTTATGAACTGGCATCGTACAGGTGGACAACGTGGTCTACCCATTAGCACCTTCCAGCGCCACTACTCGTTTATACGACTCATTTCTCTCGAGAAAGAAGATACCATCGATGATCACTTTCCTCTCGAAAAGCATCAACCAGACGATACATGGACGACACTTCCAAGCAAAGAAGAATGGCTAGAGAGCCAGAAACAACGACACGGAGCCCAGACACTGCCAGACCATCTCGGCGCTTCCACACCTTGGGCTTTTACGCACGATTATGAAGCCATGGTAATCAATGACGAGCTCTACTTGTCACGGACGCATCACGTCAAAGGGCCCCTTGTCACATTAACCAAACTTCTCGAGGTCTTGGAGACGCTGACTCTACCGATATGCGAGCACATCCGGTGTTATGAGTGGCCGCCCTACCCTCGAGAACCTTGGGAAAGTACAGAGGGATGGTCGCCGGAGTTCATTTTGCGTCACTGGCGTTTTCCAAATGTATACGGCGGAGATGATCATCTCACCCAGGAGAGGGATGGCGTGCAGCGAGGCTGGGCGTACTCGTGCCACTTTTGTTTCACCGACTACATCGCCAGTCTCTCGAGGGCAACGACGACAGGCGTCTGTAGTTTTAAACTCATAACCTATCATAGGCTTGGGAGATGCCGCACACCGGAGGATTCTGGCTGGGCTCAGCTGCACCGGAGGTCGAGTGAGCAGTTCCGTCCAGGGCCGGTGAAGAGGGTGAGGGAAGATGATGTCTTGTCCGTTTTTCTCAAGTGGCGTGAGGCTACAGGATATGCTGGTTGTTGATAAGGAAGTGAAGGGAAGGGAATGGGTGATGTGGCATTCGAGATGGTACTGGCAGCCTGCTTAGAAGAGATGGGTGGAAATGGCGTTTGGAAACTACCATCTGGAGATTTGCGTAGGTATTGGCCTCCAGGTACCATTATTTGATAGATTTACAAGTTTTCTTTCGGTTGAGTAGTTCAAAGATACCAAAATTCTAATTTCTTCTTTTCAAGCTTTCGTTATATACCTACCTGTCTCAAGCAGGGTGGTTATGTCTGTTAGTACGGTAATACCTTGGGCCGCCTTAATAACCACTTACGCTTTTGCTAAGACGACTCTAAGGTGAGCCGTAGTATTTTGTGGGGGTGGGGTGCCCCTCCCGAAAATCGGTGCGGCAGATCGACGAGGCGTCTACTACCATTGCCAACTACCTACACCATTCTGGCATCACCAATAGAGATGTTGTCATGATATTTGCCCATCGCTCTGTTGAGCTGGTATGCGCCTTCATGGGAACTCTGGTACGATTAGCTATATTCGTCCCCAATGTCAGCTAGCTGACAGGTGTGTTCAGGCTTCTGGAGCTACAGTAACAGTGCTGGAACCCCTTTACCCGCAATAGAGGCAGTAAAGTATATGGGTTTCATTCTCTTCTCCCGCAAGCAGTTTGTCTAATTACATTTAGTCCATCTCGAAGTCTCCCAGCCCAATGCCCTGATTTCCATCGGCAAGACCACCGAGGAGAATGCGTATGTGCTTGTCCCCTTCATCAACGTAGCATCACACTTGGACATGCCGTTTTCTTTACTAACAATTTAAATATAGTCCCCTTGCTCCCTTGGTACACAAGTATATTGATGAGGACCTAGTCATCAATGTGCGAATCCTAGAACTCCGCCTCAGCGATGCTGGCCTGCTGTCTGGTGGCGCCAAGGAGGGCGTGGATATCTTTGACAGCTTGCGAAGCAAGATTTCGTCACCTCCCAATATTGTTGGCCTAGACTCAAATCCTACGCTCTCCTTCACCTCGGGAAGTGAGGGGTGACCAAAGGGGGTACTGGGTCGTCATTACTGTCTGACCAGATACTTCCCCTGGATAGCTAAGCGTTTTAACCTCTCGTCCGAGAGCTTCTTCGCTTGCCCCTCCGGCATCGCCCATGACCCCATTCAGCGAGGTTAATAGCAGCTTTCGCCATGAAATTTGTGGGGAGCTAACCACCGGGTTAGACATCATGACACCCTGTTCCTCGGCGCTCAACTGCTCATCCCGGCCAAGGAGGACATCCAGCACGAGAGACTGAGCGAGTGGATAAGACTTTGGTCACCGACTACGACTCACCTCCTGCGATGGGTCAGATCCTTGTCGGTGGCGCAACCGCCAAATTCCCTGCCCTGAAGCAGGTCTTCTTCGTCGGCGATGTCCTCACTACACGCAATTGCAAGGCACTTCACCAACTGGGTCCTTCATCATCAACATGCTGGGAACTACCGAGACAAGTCCGCGGTGTCGTATTTCGAGATTCCCTCTGCCATTGAAGACCCAGATGCCCTCGACTCACTTGGTGATACCATCCCTGCATGTTGGGGGGTGCAAGATGTTCAAATCCTAGTCATTTCTCGAGAAGACAACACCAAGATTTGCCCCGTTGGCGAACAGGGCGAGATATATTTCAGAGCTGCTGGTTTGGCCGAGGGCTACTTCGGCGATCCTCAGAAGACGGCGGAGAAGTTCGTCGATAACTGGCTGGTCGACAATGCCAAGTGGGTGGAAGCTGACAGGGCCAACGACAAGGGCGAACCATGGCTCAAATACTACAAGGGACCCCGTGATAGGTTATACCGAACAGGAGATCTTGGTCAGAATCTCACTTCGGGAGCTGTGCGCGTCTCTGGTCGTATCGACTCTCAGGTTAAGATCCGCAGTTTCCAAATCGAGCTCAACGAAATCGACGCCAACCTAGGCGAAAGCCCCTTAGTCCGAGACGTCAAAATTCTCGTGCGAAGAGATCGTAACGAGGAACCTACGCTTGTGAGCTATGTGGTTCCCGAGATCTCCGAGTGGAAGCGCTGGCTGGAGGCCTAGAACCACGAGGATATCGAAGACGAGGGTGTGGAGATAAGGCCTACAGTGGTCTACCTCAAGAGATTCCGGCGTATGCAAGCCGAAGTGCGAGACCATCTCAAGTCTCGTCTACCCGCCCACTCAGTGCCCTCCATCTACATCATGCTGCAGAAGCTCCCCCTTAACCCGAACGGCAAGGTCGACTTCCCGAACCTGCCCTTCCCTGATGCTGCCGCGAGAACAGAGGACGCTTCGGAGGAGGATTTGAAGAGCTGGGAGGTCCTATCTGTGACGAAGAAGACTCTTGCCACACAGTGGTCGACGCTAATCCCTGGTCTCAACACCAAGACTATCAGGTATGTGGAACAGGGTATTGCTCTACAGATCAGATGCGATGCTGACCTAGCCCAGGCCCGAATCAAACTTCTTCGACTGTGGTGGAGATAGTCTCCTGGCCCAGCAACTTCTTCTCAACATTCGCAAGAGTTGAGGTGCCGACATTACCATCGGCGTCCTCTATGCGAACCCCAGTCTCAGAGGTTTGGGATCCCAGGTGGATCGTTTGCGCAGTGGTCAGGCTGCTACAGTTGACAAAGCTGTCGACACCGCCTACGCCAAGTCGTTTGACGAGCTGATCAGCATCCTCGACGACAAGTACCAGAGCGCGGATCCGGATGCTCTGAGCCCATCGAGTGGCGCCACATTCTTCCTCACTGGTGCTACAGGTTTCTTGGGCGCTTACCTTGTCAAGGAGATCCTGGGTAGAAAGAACACCAAGCTCATCGCGCACATTCGTGGAGCCAAGGGACTTGACTTTGCCAAGGATCGTCTGACGAGGTCACTCAAGGGCTATGGTCTGTGGTAGGACTCTTAGGTGAGGGTATCACCCGTGAGGACATTGGAAGGTATCTGCGCTTCCTGGCTGAGATCAAGTTTATGCCTTTGCCGATCAGGAGAGGACGCGAGCTGCCTCCCATTGCGGCCGAAATTGCGCAGGCTCAAGCACAATGGGGAGCTGGAGGTCGCGGTGGTGCGGCTTAGAGAGGCGCTCGATGATGGAAAAGTCAAGGATCCAAAGTTGAGGGGGATGAAAAGTACATGGAAATTGATTTGTATTCGAGACTAAAAAAGATGAAAAGCATTTCCAAGGAAACTAGGATATGCGCCAGATTGGTAGAGAAATGGTACTGGATTTTGCCCAGTCTGCAGCAGCAGGACAACTCTCACATCGGTTATCATCTTGACCACCCACTTGACGTTTGGCCCTGCCTCGACGAGCATTTATAACCCTTGTTTTCTAGCTTGAGTATCCGAGACTATTCGACTAGGAGGACAATCTTGTTAGAATTTGGGTCCGAACTTGACAGTCATGTGCCGCTGCCCTGGTATGCGGTTGGTGGGCTTGTCCTTGTCACGCGCAGCAACTCGCACAGCAGGCCCGGTCCTGGAGGCCAAGTGCCGAAACCCTGGGGCTTACAATACATTGCAGTACATACGAAAGGCTTGCGAGGCAAGATCGCTCATCGTACATATGTATGTAGGTGCTGGCACCAGGCAAGGCCATCCCCTGACACCAACTATCGCCTTCTCGGGCCGTCAAGCGTTCATTCGGGTGTACATCTTTCCATGATGACGGATTCAGGTTGACCAGAATGGTGAGCGGTAGTTGTCTAGGTGTCTACAGCGACCCTACTGCTTCGGTGAGTGACGCGGCAAATACAGATACCCCTTGAGTTCTGGGTAGGATCCTTGAGAGCCGGACACACGGAATGTCTGGCTCAATTGGACAACGGGAGATGGAGGATCGGAGCTGGCTCATCCCTTCTCGAACATTGAGCAGCCTCTTCATCGCCTGATGAAGACGAAAAGTGAAAGTTTTCACGGGTTGAGAATTCTGAAGCTCAACAGAGAGTAGGTAACTAACTACTTTGCCGAAATAATTACACGAGAATAGCCTCCCACCAAGACGAGATACCATCACTCGAATATGCAAGTTGCCACGCGACGTTGCATTGCCAGCTGACTTGGTGTTGACCCTCAAACACTTGAGGTCCCATAGAAAGAAGCCACACACACGAACAATATGATGCATCGTGAAAAAGCTACGGCCCGCCCTCCTAAATCTGGTATGCCACTCTCCGGATCTAGCCAAAAGCGAGTCTAGCTTCAGGTCCCACCCGGACAGAATTGCCGTTAGGTCGTGGGATGAGAAATGAGGGTTGGTGAGTGTGCCGATCTTGGAAAGATTTCCCCGAAAACTAGGAGTGAGGGGGGGCGAAATATTGGATGAGAGGAAGCGCCGGGAAGTTCTTGCTAATTTTGAGGTCATAGGATGAAGATGCTTTCCAGACGAAACATCCATGTCAAGGCGTACGCACGCCGGCACTTGAGATCGCAAGGCTTCCCCGAGTCATGCTTCTCTCTTGTCTCGTGGGGGAAAGGACATGCTGGGCAAGGTCCAGGCGCACGCATGGGGTAGTTTGCGGCGACCAGCTAGGGTAAAATCAAGCCATGATGTTTAACACGATAGTGTTAATAAGTGAGAAGAGAGTATGGATACATGCACGATCGATATGGATCTTGAAGAGATTTGGGCGCGTGTGAACGGCTCCTGTCTTGCTCGGAAACTGGCCGTAGAGAGAGGTTTGTTGGTTGAAAGTGAGGGTCTTCTAGAATGGATCCTTGACTTGTCTCACTTGAGAGATTGACATTTGAGTTGGTGATCAACTCGTGAAGAAAGCTTCTACAACTCGTAGTAAGCTTCTAGAGTCTTTCCCAGGCGCCAATGCTCGGCCGAGAATTACCAATCTAGGCAGGATTGAATGATCTAGAGATCTACTTGTGTGCATGGAGATGAGGCAAAACCAAGGGTCCAACATCCAAGATTCAACGCTCCAGGGCTGGCCGGTTCCTGTTTAGTACCTGTCAAGCAAGATTCTCCGAGGGTGCCATCGCCCAGCTCCGGCCATGACCCGGGTCCGTTAACCGGTTCATTTACCCCCGCGTGACGTAGAAGAAAAAAAGAATTGGAGCTGAGACAGGGGAGACAAAGAGATGAGAGGTTTTCGGCGAATCGAGGCTCATTCAATTCAACGTGGTTTGCAGATTCCAGCCCCGCGATATCTGGGTTTCTTCTCCACAATAGAGAACCATGATGCTAATTCTAGTTCGGTGGAGCCGCATCTAAGGGTGTCCCTGATGCCCGAATAGGACATGCCCGGCGGCTCTAGAAGAATACGGTAAAGGAACGTGGAGAGGTACAGATGCCATGTGGCGTCTCCCGGCGGATCTAACCTGTTATAGGCCTCTCAACAGAGAAACTCTTTCCGGTCACGATCCACCGTCCCCCAGACGTCGGCCACGGCGAGGGCAGAGTCAACCACATCGAGGCCAACTCTGTGAGGGAAGACGAGACCCAAACACCCACTTGGATGACGAAGATTGGTCATGACGCGGAAGCAAAGATCCAATTCTTGTGCGGGGGAAGGATATGCAAACTTGGGTGCGGAGGCTGATACGGGGCATCTATCTTGGTCGAGATGGAACTTGAGATGGATGAGACAAGAAACTACATAAAGACCTGAGAGACACGACCTTGAATCGATTATTCTCCAGACTTACCATCCTCTCTCAAGGAATCCCTTGAACATTACAAGCACATCCAAAGCTTGTCTCACAATATAAACCCCAGTTCCCCTCTTCATCACCACTTACACAAAACCACATCCATCACAATGGCTCCCGGCGCTATTGTCGACGACTTCTCCAGCCACGACGGCCAGGCCCTCGAGGTCCTCTCCGACAAGATCGACGACGTCAACGTCATCAAGTACGACGAAAAGTCCAAGTTTGACACCGAAAAGGACAAGAACACCTTCCGCCAGTACGCCGACGCCACCGACCGCGTCAAGAACTTTTACCGCGAGCAGCACCACAAGCAGACAGTCTCCTACAACCTGGCTGCCCGCAACCGATTCTACAATGCTACTCGTCCCCGTGCTGAGATGACCATCTGGGAGGCTATGGAGAAGCTCAACACCCTCGTCGACGAGTCTGACCCCGACACCTCTCTCTCCCAGATTCAGCACCTCCTCCAGTCCGCTGAGGCTATCCGCCGCGATGGAAAGCCCCGCTGGATGCAGCTGACCGGCCTCATTCACGATCTGGGCAAGCTGATGCTCTTCTTCCCCGAGCTCGAGACCCAGGGTCAGTGGGATGTCGTTGGCGACACCTTCCCCGTTGGCTGCGCCTTCAGCGACAAGATCATCTACCCCGAGACCTTCGCCGAGGGCAACCCTGACGCCAGCAACCCCGACTACAACACCAAGTACGGAATCTACTCTCCCAACTGCGGCCTCGACAACATCATGCTCAGCTGGGGTCACGACGAGTACCTCTACCACGTGGTCAAGGACCAGTCCACCCTCCCCGACGAGGCCCTGGCCATGATCCGCTACCACTCCTTCTACCCCTGGCACCGCGAGGGCGCCTACCGCCACCTCATGTGCGACAAGGACCACGAGATGATGAAGGCTGTCCAGGCCTTCAACCCTTATGATCTGTACTCCAAGAGCGACGGTGTTCCTGATGCTGAGAAGCTCAAGCCCTACTACATGGAGCTCATTGACGAGTACTTCCCCCAGCGTGTTCTCAAGTGGTAGAATGTGTTCGCCACAGGGAAAAGAAAATAGAAGCGTTTTAGAGCATTGGTTTTTTTTTGAGTGTTTGTAGGCCAGGGAATAAGGCCATGGGATTTTAGGGATATATCGAATTGAGCGAATGAATGAATATAAATCGATGATGATTACTGAGCTAAGCCCATTGAAGTGGATAATGTGAATTGAGAGTGCCTTATGAAAGCAAGTCTTGCTTGCTACAAACACTCAATGATAGATATGGCTGTATCGTATTTGACAGTCAATAGTCTGCAGACACTCGAAGTAGATTTCATTATGAGATCATAGACTTGTATTCTATTCGAAAGAGTATTAATTAAAGTGGCCACATCAAGCGAAACTCACATTTTTGCGGTCCGGGTTAGAAAACATCTAGTGTCAGCAGAAAAATGAAGCTATTCCCAATCATGGGCCATATTATTCGCAGACAGGCTTTTTTGAATCGATAAGAGCGATAAGAAAAAAAAAAAGTTGCTGAGCACCAGTGAGTTTTTCCGAGGCTTGTGGACTAGCCCGTAAGAGGTTAAGTGGATGACCCTTGGGCCAATCACGTAATGATCCGCCCCAGAGCTGCCCCTCAGTCAGTTGGAAATTTGGAGGAAAGAGCACCGAGAAACCAAGAAAGATTATCGAGGTCTCTCGCTGAGAAATCGACAATTCCTCCACCATCTCCCCAACGACAATCTCAACAGCCTCGACTCAAACATGGGAGCCACAAAGAGAAAGCGCGATCAGGCTGAAGAGTCGAAAGCCACCGAGAAGCCCGTTGAGACTAAAGTCGAAAAGCCTGCTGCCGAGGAAGAGACTTCGTTTGTCGATCTTGGTCTTGATCCTAGGCTTCTCCAGGCCGTCGCGCAGCAAAAGTTTGCGAAGCCTACTCTTGTGCAGCGCAAGGCTATTCCGCTTGCTCTTAACGGTCAGGATGTTCTCGCAAAGGCTGATTGCGGTTCTGGAAAGACTGCCGCCTATGTTCTGCCTCTGCTGTCCAGCATCCTGAAACGCAAGACTGTATGTTGATGCCATTCAAGCCTGAGGTCATACTATTCACTAACCATTGTGCTTGCAGATCGATTCTACCGCCTTCACAGCCGCTCTCATTCTCGTACCGACTCGCGAGCTTGCCGACCAAGTCTTCAAGGCCATCGAACAATTCGCCAGCTTCTGCGCAAAGGACATCAGCACCGTCAAGTTGACCGACAAGGTCTCCAACGCCGTCCAGCGCGCCCTCCTCTCCAATTCTCCCGACATTGTCATTTCGACTCCTGCGACCGCATGGCACAATGTCAACTCTTCCGCCCTCTCGCTCGATAAGCTTACACATCTGGTTCTCGACGAGGCGGATCTTGTCCTCTCCTACGGTTACAGCGAGGATCTGGAGAGCCTTGCGCGATCTGTTCCCAAGGGTGTCCAGGTTATGATGATGAGTGCGACCCTCACTGATGAGGTTGATACGCTAAAGGGAATCTTCCGACGCGACCCGACATTGCTGGATCTGAAGGAGAAGGAGGCTGAAGGCGAGGGCATTACTCAGTTTGTCGCCAAGTACGTACACGACGGTTTCCTACATATGCGACATGATTGCTAACAATCTATAGGTGTGGTGAAGACGAAAAGTTCCTTCTGGCCTATGTCATCTTCAAACTCCGACTCATCAAGGGCAAGTGCATCATCTTTGTCAGCGACATTGACCGATGCTACCGATTAAAGCTCTTCTTTGAGCAGTTTGGCATTCGAAGCTGTATTCTCAACTCAGAACTGCCTCTGAACTCGAGAGTGCACGTCGTGGAGGAGTTCAACCGAAATGTGTACGACATTATTATCGCCGCAGACGAGAAGAACGACATGCTGGGTGACGACGAGGCAGCTGAGGGCGAGGGAGATGAGGCCAAGGAGAAGGCTACCGAGGGAGACGACGATGCTGAGACAGAGACGAAGCGACCAAAGAAGAAGGCCAAGAAATCTAAGGGCGATAAGGAGTATGGTGTATCAAGAGGTATGCGAATGGTCCACTCCCCGAAAGACTGGCCGGCCCATCTTTCGAGACATATCAGATCATCTACTAACAAAGACGATAGGCGTTGACTTCAAGAAGGTGTCGGCAGTCATCAACTTTGATCTCCCCACCACAGCATCATCATACACACACAGGATAGGACGCACAGCCCGAGCTGGACAGACCGGCATGGCTCTATCCTTCGTTGTCCCCAAGGATCTCTACCGAAAACACGTTCCCACCTCAACACCAACTGCTGAAAAGGATGAGAAGGTCATGGCCAAGATCATCAGACAGCAAGCGAAGCGAGGCAAGGAGGTGAAGCCTTACAACTTCAACATGGAGCAGGTTGATCCTTTCCGGTACCGAATGAACGATGCGCTGCGTGCTGTTACCAAGGTTGCTATTCGAGAGGCGAGAACGAGGGAGCTTAGACAGGAGCTCCTCAAGAGTGAGAAGCTGAAGCGGTATGTCTACATCCGATGTTGGCTTTATAACTATTCGTATTGACAAACGATACCAGGTACTTTGAGGAGAACCCCACGGAACTCACACACCTCCGTCATGACGGTGAACTGCGAACCGCCAGACAACAGGCTCACCTGAAGCACGTCCCCGAATACCTCCTCCCCAAGGACGGCAAGCAGGCCTTGACAAAGGACATTGGCTTTGTAGCAATGAGAAAGGACCGCAAGGTCAAGGGCAGGAAGGGGGGAAGGGGATTCAAGGTTGGATCCAGGAAACGGGATCCCCTCAAGACTTTCAAGGCGCGGCGGAAGACGAAATAGACGATAGGGGGTTGAGTAATGGGAGTAGCGCTTTTTTCGTAGTTTTTGGGGCGAGATACCTTGCATTGGAAAAAAGAAGAATTGCCTTGCAATATGTTTCCGTTTCAGTCATGTGTCTATGACGTTAATCATGACTTGAACATCTAAGCATTAACGTTACCGCTTGTTCAACAGCCATCTCGGACTTTGCCCTTTTCTCCGTCGCCCATCAGAGGGTCCAATGGCAGGTAGACTAACTACCTTGGATACACAACAATTGGTCCATCAACATGATCTTGCCATCCATCCCTTACCTCGTAAAAAACCTTGTTCGAGGTTCTATTCCGCAAAACCGCAAGGTATATTGCCAGACGTGGTTAGTCGCCGGAGTGCGGAGCTTAGTCATTCATGCAGGATGCCGGAGACAACGGGGTCTTTCGGCCGGGTTGAAGGTCCGGAGTACGGAATGACACCGGAAGACAGAATGTTTTTCATGGGAATGGCGATAAATGATGGGAGGTTTACTAGAGGGGGAAAAAGTATAAAGAGGGACTTGGAGGACGTCTTTGAGGGATTGTTTGGAGCAGACAGAGACACAGACATCTTCAACTAGCACTTACACCATAACTCCGAGATCTACATCAAGCTTTACTTATTCTACAAACACCATGGCTCCTCCTGCACAGCTTCCCCTTCGCCAACTTGGCAAGAATGGCCCCAAGATTCCAGCCGTGGGCTTTGGTCTGATGGGTATTAGCATCGGCTACGGTGCCATTGAGTGTGTAAACCCCAAGACGGCATCTTCACTCCCTCACTAACAACACTCAGTTCAGATGAGGAGCGTCTCAAGGTTCTTGACCGCGCCTGGGAGTTGGGTTGCACCAACTGGGACACTGCTGATGCCTATGCTGACAGTGAGGATCTCATTGGCAAGTGGTTCAAGTTGCACCCTGAGCGCCGCGAAGACATCTTTCTCGCGACCAAGTTTGGGCTCAAGATGGTTGATGGTAACCTCGTGACTGATTCTTCGCCCGAGTATGCGAGGGAGTGTATTGAAAGGAGTCTGAAGCGACTTGGCGTTGAGCACATTGATCTTTACTACATGCATCGTGCGAGGGAGGATGTGCCTATCGAGAAGACGGTCAAGGCTATGAAGCAACTGGTAGAGTAAGTTGACCCAAGACACTCTTCAGCAGAAAGGGGGGCTGACAATGAATAGGGAGGGCAAGGTCAAGTACCTGGGTCTCTCAGAGGTCTCGTCCACGACACTCCGCCGCGCCCACGCCGTGCATCCCATCTCGGCCGTGCAGGTCGAGTACAACCCCTGGACGCTCGACATCGAGGGCCCCTCTGGAACACACCTCCTCAGGACATGCGAGGAGCTGGACGTGTCCATCTTTGCCTACTCACCCCTTGGACGAGGCATCTTATCGGGCAGGTACCGCTCGGTCGACGACTTTGAGGAGGGAGACTTCAGACGGAACCTACAACGGTACCAGGGTGAAAACTTCCGCAAGAACCTCGTCATCGTGGACAAGTTCAACGAGCTGGCGAAGCAAAAGGGGCACACCGCGTCGCAGCTAGTCCTCGCATGGCTGCTGGAGCAGAGTCCATGCGTGTTTGTGATCCCCGGCACCAAGAAGATCAAGTATCTCGAGGAGAACGTGGGAGCGTCGCGAGTGACGGTGAGCAAGGAGGAGGAGCAGGAGCTGAGAAGACTTGTGATCGAGGCCGGGGTTGAGGGAGGGCGAGATCCCACGTTTGGAAACTACACTGACACCGCTCCTCTCAAGGCATGAGCGTGTAGCCAGGAGACAAGCAAGACCTACTTTCGATAGTGCAGTGCGTATGCATGCCTAACTTGGCCAGAATATTCTTTCCCCCCTTATGCAGTGTGCCCACAAAGTATCTTACCCACGTACTCACTCTGTAAACGGTCCCGGCCTTGTTAGGGGAGTTCAAGTTGGCAGCCCCTGGCCAACATAGTATCTGCCCACACAATCAGCAAACGAGAGTTGGGAGAGTATTCTGCCCTTGGCAATGCCACCACGGATGCAACATGGTGAACCAGGCCCCCGTGACCTCCCATCCAACAGTCGAACCAGATGGTCTCTCTCCCGTTCTCAGCAGCGGACTCGTCCTGTTCTTATGAATAACAGCAGCGCTTGGTCTCGAGCTAGCCCAGAAAGACAAAGCAACCCTCCTCCATGGTAAGCTCGGTATGAGGCTTGAGCAAGGCGCACGATTAGATCTGGTCGACCAAGTGGCATCAATCATCTAGACGGCAACAGAAGCCATCCCGAGCTCAAGGACACGCCGGGCCAGCCCGTCGCAGGCAGGGACCCCTGCAGTAACGTCGCCATGCTACACCTCAGCGCCAAACATGCTCAGCCGCTCGCCAACTCCCGATTCTCGGAACCTCTCCGATTGCACAAGCGCGTCGCGGATGGCTTGATCGCACCCCTGTCGGCTGAGAAACGGCTCCGTGGTGGCCCTTCAACATCGAAGGAGGGGTTCACAGCGGCGGTGAGGTGAGGCAGCATACAGTAGAGACGAATACATGCGTCGATGATGAACTGAGGCATCGCTGGATGACACACCAACGTCGCGGATATAGAATAGTCTCGGCATAGTTCCGACTAGCAAGCCAGTAAGCTCGCTGCGGGACCTGGGGGGCCATTAAAGAGGGATGTCTCGGAGCGGCACTGTAACTGTACGCGGACGAGATAAAACAAAGACGTTATCGCATGCGGTGACTGAATCAAGAAGCGGCTCAAGGTCATCATGAGATATTCCGGTGCCACCACGCGTGCAGGGACGCTAGTAGGGATTACCATCCCTGAACATCCCACGCGGCTTTCTAGAAGAAGGGATCAGCGACAGCGAGAGGACAGACGCACACCGAACGAGGTGTCCGCTATTTTGGCCGAGATTCCCAGATTTCCCCCGAGCAAATCTGTCGCCTTTGACATTTAGCCTTAAGAGATGCTGGAGTCAATCCGGGGACTCCAAGATCGCAGGGTGCTTTGGCGAGCGCATGGAGATATATCCATCCGAGATGGGTCTTTCTTCGTGGCCTCTGTCTCTTAGATATCCTCACCTTGAGCCCTCCAGGACGACGTCTGCCCCCACCCGCGGCCCGCGGTGAGAAAGGGAGTCCTTACCAGGCGTCGAGCTCTGCTAGTCAAGGTCAATGTGCATATCCGCCTGGCGACCGACGACGCACTGACGAATTCGACATTTCGGGCTTCAAGCTGAGATGATTGCATTGCCTTGCGGATCGTCCATGTACCATCGTCCCACGTGTCTCGGCAGAGTCGCTGATATGGCTGGCTTGCGCTCAGCGAATGGGACATGGTCGTCAAGACGTGCCCCCATCATCTCCCCCTGGATGGCGAAAAGGATGTAGCGAGGGTCCAGAGTCGATTGATTCCCCACTGGCTCGCCTGTTTGTTGGTGTTGATGGCAGCCCGGTCCATGTGCAATGCCTTCTGCCCTTCACCTTTGGCACGCCGTGTCACCGCGCAATGCCGCAGACGAACGGGGCTCAGAGTGGGCGCTAATGTACGACGGCAGCCTCTTCAGCCCAAGGAACGGACATATCGCAGCAGGGTGGCGCCCGCTGTGTGATAAGGTATCATCAATTCGATATGCAAGCCGGTGGAGGCTGGTTGCAGCGCAACACTTGCGGCTCGCGATTTGCGGCTCACGATGTGCGCTCCTCACGCTGTCAAGTCACAGAAGAAATGCGATGGATCCATGGCACAGCATCCCGGAGTGATCAAGGTATGGTCGCGAGAGTTTCCGAACGGGTATCCTCAAAGAGTAACCGTAACCAGGCATGACATGGATCTCTTGCTGATAGTTTGGTGATCATGACAAAGCCAATGGTTGAGAAGATCCATTCGTTAACGAAGGGGTAAAAGTCCTTTGCCAGCAGATAGGAATCGAACCTCCGGTATTTCCCTTTGCTGACGGGGTCAATTCCCTTATTACTCTAGTCTTTCGAAGCGCGACAGACGCGCCATCCCCAACTCTTAGTAAAAGAGGTGTCCCGTTCCGGTCAAAGTGTTGAAGCTTGCGTGCTCGGATAAGGCAAGATAAATGCTGCAGCTTCTCTAGCCCCGTCTCTTTATTAGCGTCCGCTGCAACTCGGATGATGGCTGGCCCGTCAACATCCGACTGTAACAAAGATATTGTTCCAGTCCCGTCTCGTCATTCCGAGTTTTGGGTCGAGATTGCATGTTAGTGGGACCCTCTGCGATGCCGTACAGACTTGGGTTGCAAGCAGCAAGGGCATGATGGATGATCGGCAGGGTCAGACTCTATTCCCGTCAGTGGATAGCCAATCTCTAGGTGCGCAGCCGCAACCGCAACCGCACCTCTCGATGCCTCTATTGGGCAGCAGTTGGCAGGCAATTGTCGACCTTGCAACACCACTACTAACAGAAACTGAAGCGAAAGAAACCTCTTTAGCTAACCCACCCCTAGATCATAAGATCGCAGGCCAGGTCAGGAGAGCCAACTACCCTATGCGATAGCAAACGAGACGTTACCCAGACCGTGGGACCGTGGGGTCGGCGGTGAAGGCGACGGGTCGGTCGAGTCAGCGGAGGAAACAAGGTGACCCCCATGGGCTGTCGGTCAAGGACGGGGAGGCCTGTCACCGGGGTGGATAGGCTTCCTTCACCTATAAGCGCTCTGTAATTGGAACGGCTGATTGTGCATAGACGGTTTTCGGGGTCCTGATGCGCCGGGACGGTGTTCCAGCACCGATTCACACCCACCACCCGCATCCGCAGAACACTGTACCGTATGTACCAAGAGCCGACGACCTACACAGACCTAGCTGGGCTGCGATGCGGCTTGATGTTTTGGTCCAGTCCCGTCTTGAATGGTTCGACAAAGCCGAGCTTCGGCCTAGTTGTTCAAGGTCCGGGGAGTGGGCACCTTGATGGACCACCCTGAAGCCTCATTTGGCTCAACATTGCTGATCGGCTTGCGCTGCTGGACTGCACACATAAATAAGTGTCCAGCCTCCGCCCGCGTCGAGGGACGTGCTGCCTCCTGTCAAACCTCCGTATCTTTGCGCAAACTTGCTGCTTTGGCACCTAGTGGCGTCTGACGCGAGACCCCTTGCCTTCCCCGTCATCACCCGTCATTGTTGTAGCAACTCATCGACGCCATTCGCTGACCCAATCCTTGAGGCCACCAAGTCTCACCTGTCCTCAAAAGGGTTGTCCCTCCCAGTGCAAGAACTTCTGGGATCCTGCTTTCTTTGTATTTGTCCTGGTTGTGGCAAACCGACCTGAACCACCATGGCTACTGAGGAGCCCATGCTCATGCGAATCCCTCCGGAGATTCGTATGCTGATATACGAATACCTCCTCGACAATGGCGGAAACAGAGATATCGCGATCCGGAATCAATCGAAGTGCGAGTACCAGGCTCGCCGCTCAAAGTGTCAACGGTCCGCCTACCACATCGTGGAGCGGTCGTTTGCCAAGATGTCATACGAAACAACATACTGCGCCGACGCCGAAACCGATCGAGCGATGCATATGGCGGTCATGCACATCAACAGGAAAATCCGGGAAGAGGCGTCCCATTTTCTGTACACAAGACACGCCTTCCACTTTGGCGAGGACCTGGAGGCTGTGGTGCCTTTCCTCGCTGATAAGACACCACGCACTAGAGACTTAGTTCGGGAGATCAGTCTCTACAAGCGCAGCCCAACCAATACTGTTGAGCCAGACTCATATGACTGGTCTTCAGTCTGTCGCTTCCTCCGAAACTTGCAGGGCTTGGATAAGTTGACTCTCGTCATCGAAGGTGCCCGGCCGAGAGGGCCGTGGGATGGGCCTCAAAGTCTGACCGTTTCCGACTTTCGGCTGCTGTATACGACTAGACACGACAGCCTCGAGTGGGCGCGAGAGCTGGCGTCTGTCAAGACGATCAAGGAGGTGGAGATTATTGCGGATATTCACCACCTGCCGCACCCTCAGTCGAACATGATGCTGGTCCTAGCTGCATTCTCAGCGTCGATTGAGACGTCTCTGGTGGATTTCCTTCGAGATGATTTGGGCATTCCTGCGCGAGTTGGCAAGGCAAAGTATTGCGGTACGGGTTCATTTGGGCGGTCGAAGAACTGTCAACGGAACGGATGTCTGACGAGCTGAGTTAAGTTGAGTCGTGTTAAGCCAAGGAGTTGAGGAGAGAAGTCAGATTGTCGAAAACGGGGCGCGGTAAAGACAGAACGCGAGGAATTGGGTTGCATCAAGTTGTAGGGCAAGTACGGACGGTCGTAACTGACATTGGCGCATCGAGTAATCTGTCGCAGCCTATCATTGTAATGACATCTTTATGAGTTAATGAGAAAAAAGATGGTAAAAAAGAATGGAACGACTCGAGTAGATATGTTTGAGTGAAATTTGATATCTCATTTTCGGCTATGAAGCTCTCACCACTTTTGTTCTTCTGCGCCCGTTCCATCGGTGAACCAACAGGTGAACCCACGCGCCTCAGCACTCAGGCACCCGCATTCCATCACGTGACAGGACCCTGCGCCAGCAAGCTCCCGCCCCGTCGTCGGCGTGGCTGGGAGCAGCCCCTGCCGCCTAAAGACGTGCAGGTACAGTGCTGTCCATCAGCGAGCTAGGCCCAACTCATTATCTCAGCCTCCCCCGTATCGTCATCGCCCAGCGCCTTGTTCGCGCGCACTTACCCATCGACGACAACCCGGCGCCTCCGTTCGATCCCAACATCGCCGCTATCTTCTTCGCCATTGTGACTCTCATTGTCGCATGTTCATGACTTGCTAGGAGTCTGGCTTCTTCTAACCTGCTCCAAGCTACCCCGCTGCCATAGCTCTCCAAGATGGCCACGCCAGCTCCCCCCGAAGACCAGGCCCGTCTGCTTGAGGATGCCCTCGTTGCGGTGCGACAGCAAACGTCGCTGATGCGCAAATGCCTCGACACGCCCGGGAAGCTCATGGATGCCCTCAAGTGCTGGTAGGTCGACAGCCGGGCTGCCCGTCTCAATCCCCTGGAAAGTCGCTAATCGACACAGCTCGACTCTCGTTTCTGAGCTTCGCACCAGCAGCCTCGGCCCCAAGCAGTACTACGAACTATACATGGCCGTTTTTGATGCCTTGCGCTACTTGTCTGTTCACCTTCGCGAAAATCATCCGGTCAACCATCTCGCCGACCTCTACGAACTTGTTCAATATGCTGGCAATATCATTCCACGATTGTATCTTATGATTACAGTCGGCACGGCCTACATGGCCATCGAGGATGCACCCGTTAAGGAGCTCATGAAGGACATGATGGACATGAGCCGAGGTGTTCAGCATCCCATCCGTGGCCTCTTCCTCCGGTATTATCTGTCAGGTCAAGCGAGGGACTTCCTGCCGACGACTGAGGGTGACGGCCCTGAGGGTAACCTCAGCGATTCTATCAACTTTGTGCTCACAAATTTCGTCGAGATGAACAAGCTATGGGTTCGGCTGCAACACCAGGGCCACTCAAGGGAGCGCGAGCAGAGGGTTCGGGAACGAAAGGAGCTACAGCTTCTAGTTGGCAGCAACATAGTGCGCTTGAGCCAACTTGTCGACCTCGAGACCTACAAGACCAGCATTCTGGCGCCCCTTCTGGAGCAGGTGGTCCAATGTCGGGATGTTCTCGCCCAGGAATATCTTCTTGAGGTGATTACGCAAGTTTTCCCAGACGAGTTCCACCTACACACCTTGGACCAATTCCTCGGCGCCGTCTCGCGCCTCAACCCTCATGTTAATGTCAAGTCCATCGTCATTGGTCTCATGGACCGGCTATCCGAGTATGCCGAACGCGACGGTCCAGATGACAAGTCAGATGATAGGGCTAAGGTTGAGGCCGAGGCACTGACAAAGCTGTTGGAAAGGGTCAACCTCCAGAAGGAGACTCCCCCACCAGCTCCGACAGAGTCCAAGCCTTCTGAAGAGACCGGAACGTCTGATGAGGCTGGCGAGTCATCCAAGACTGAGGGTGAGGCAGAGGCCGAGCCTGAAGGTGAGACTGCTGCGAAGGCTGAGGATGAGACCCCCGAAGAGAACGCTGGGGAGACCAGCACCGACGATTCTAGTACACTCGCCGAGTCAGCACCTTCAGTTGCAGAGACAGAGACTACCGCTGTCAACGGCCAGGAGTCCATCACCGACAGCGTGCAGCTTTACGAGGTGTTCTTCGCCCAGGTCAAGAACTTGGTCGACGCTCAGCACCTGCCTGTGCCCGACATCATTGCGCTACTTGTATCGCTTTGCAACCTTGCCCTCAACATCTATCCTGACAGACTAGACTACGTGGATCAGATCCTGGCTTACGCGACAACCAAGGTGCGGGAGAACATCAACAATGCCGATCTTCACTCGCCCCCGGCTCAACAGAGCCTGCTTGCTCTGCTGCAAGCCCCCATCGATCGATATGTTTCCACCTTTACTGCTTTGTCCCTTCCCACCTACGTTCCTCTGTTTCAGTCGCAATCATACCCCACCCGCCGTGCCGTCGCCGGCGGTGTCGCTCGCACGTTGCTCAAGGACCAGACCAAGATATCGACCACGGCTCAGCTCGAGAATGTGCTCGAGGTACTAAAGGTGCTTATTAAAGAGGGATCTCAGGCCCCTCAAGGATACCCCGGCGTTGCACAGCGACGTCCTGTTGAGACAGACGAGACGATGGAGGAGCAAGGATGGCTCGCGCGGATAGTGCATTTGCTGGAGGCTGAGGATAACGACACTCAGTTTAAGCTCCTTCAGATGACTAGGAAGGCATACTCGGAAGGTAACGAGCGCATCCGCACGACCACGCCACCACTCATGACGGCGTGCATGAAGTTGGCGAGAAGATTCAAGCTGCGGGAACACTTTGACGATAACTGGGAGACCCAGAGCAACGCTTTATTCAAGTTTATGCACTCTGCTCTGAGCACCCTATACACGCGCGTCAACAACGCTGGGGCTGCCGAGATGGCACTGCGCCTGTTCTGCTCGGCTGGTCAGACAGCAGACATGGCTGGGTTCGAAGAGGTGGCTTACGAGTTCTTTGCTCAGGCCTTTACAGTATACGAGGAGGCCATCTCGGACTCAAAGGCGCAGTTCCAGGCGGTCTGTGTAATTGCTACTGCCCTTCACCAGACCCGAAACTTTGGCAAAGAAAACTACGACACGCTCATCACCAAGTGTGCGCAGCACGGAAGCAAGCTTCTCCGCAAGCCTGATCAGTGCCGAGCCGTGTACCTGGCGAGTCATCTATGGTGGGCAACTCCCATCACTTCGAATGGCGAGACGGAGGAGACCGAGGTATGTAGAGTCCCGGAACATAAGGAACATATGACTGACATGTTTAGCTTTACCGTGATGGCAAGCGAGTGTTGGAGTGTCTGCAGCGAGCCCTCCGAGTGGCCGACTCATGCATGGAGACAGCAACCTCGATCGAACTGTTCGTCGAAATCCTGGATCGTTATGTGTATTACTTTGACCAGCAAAATGAATCGGTAAGTACTTCGAACGTAGATCTCGAGCAGCTGCTAATGGGTTTAGGTGACAACTAAGTATCTCAATGGACTCATTGAGCTTATTCATTCCAACCTGGCGGGCAACCAGCAGGACTCGGCTTCAGTCGAGAACAGCCGGAGACACTTCCACCAGACCTTGGAGAACATCCGCAGTCGACAGTACGAGGGCATCGTGCTGTACCCCAATTAAGGCGTGACGCAGCAGCAGTAGAAGGTGGAAAGAGAATGGGACATGAACGTCATAGCGATAGATAATGCTTGGCCTGCGTGGATCGAGGAGGGAGCAGGTAGTTGTATATATGTACTCTGTACACTTGGCCCGAAAATTGATGGCATGCCGGCGAGATTGTTGTTGCTTATCCAGTGAGGCGTTGCTTGGCTGGATGCAGAGTTCAGGGGTAGTAGCGTTGATATTAGGTGCGGCTGAGAATGGAGAGAGGGAGTAGTAGAGATGGTCTCGTGCCTTTTGCCATGGTTAACGTTTATTCTACCGGTAACTACAAATACTAACTTTACTTTCAACTGCCGATTTGTGCCATCATTTCTCAATGTAAAGTTGCTCCAAGTTTGCTTTGTTCATCACCTCCCTCTCCGAGTTAGCGCGTCTCCTTATCCCAGCTTTTGTGGGGTAATCCTGGCGTGGCGTGCACGGTCGGGTTCAGGAGAAGGAGACAGGCGTCGTTGGATGCCTCTCGAAGTGAAGGCGAGTATCACGAGGGTTTCAGCGGAGAAGGGATTGATGAATTGAATAGTAGAATGAAAGAATAATTGAGAATTTGTCACATTACCTGGTCTGCATCCTGAATGTCCAACGTCTTCTGCCAAGCCGGATCATCTCACTCAGCCACTGCTGTCCTCCCCAGAGTCACCAGCTCCAAGACCGTTCCTCCGTACTAACCGGCGGGTTATAGTGGGCTCCGGTCCCTTACGTGGACACTCCAGTGCTTCGCCATCATCCCCGTCGCATCCACGCACTCGTATTTGACCTGCTCAACTTTTTGCCCATTTGCAACGTCAGGCACTCTAATCGCGTTATCTTGGGCTCTGGGCTTGCGGACTTTGGCGATGCGATCCTGGCGTCCGAGTTTGTCTCTTGTCTTTCCTTCCTGACGCTCATTTCTTATCTGTACGTCGCCTCTAGACTACTCCAACACGATCCGAATCGCCCACTCCTTTATCTGAATCCATCCATCCATCAGCGGATGGATTTCTCGCTTATCCCCCGTCTCTTGTGACACCCGAATCGATCCTCTTCCGAACTTTCAAAGAACCGAGGGCGCCGTAGCGCTCCAACGCCTTCAACATGCCTTCCGAGAAGGCTCCCTTCTACGACCCCATACCTCCCACCTACGACCAGGCTATAGCCAGTGGTAGTCACTATGATCCCGACGACTGGGCTCCCGCCCCGAGGTCGCCGACCAACGAGCGGAATGCCACCGAGGCAGAATCGCAAGGCCTGCTTCAGTCCTCGAGCGGCGCTGGCTCATCCCGCAGACCCGACGGCTACCGGCCGCCGACAGTGGAAACTGATGACGAGGACAGCCTGTGGGCCAGCGACAGCGACAGTGATGATGAGGCCGCTCAGGTGCGGCGCGAGATGCAGGAGATGGACATTGAGGAGCCCGATCGCCCACGCGGCTCCCAGTGGGGGAAACGAATAGGCTCATATTTGACTCTGCCGCGGTGGAAGTGGTCTTGGCGGCCAAGGTTACCCCGATTGCGAATAACCCTCCCCCAACGACCCGATGCGCCGGCCGCTTCCACAGATGATACCGAGGCCGCCACAGGCGAAGGCGAGGAGACACAGACCGAGACAAGGAGGTTCAACTGGCCCAAGATTGACAAGACGGCAATCATCCTCTTTGCCGTGCGCAGTCTTGCCATCACCATCGTTGTCGGATTCTTCTATCTCCTATTCGCCAGCGACATGTTTGGTGGTCTGTCAGATCGCCTAGGAGGTGGTTTCCGCTACAACCCTGAGGATCTACGACAACATATTCTACGTACTGTCGATCCTCTAAGGATGCGCGCCTGTGTGCAGCACTTTACTAATTACGCCCACATCGCCGGCACCGAGGGCGATTTCGCGACAGCCATGGACGTTCAAAACATGTTCAAGAAGGCGATGCTCGACGAGGTGTCTGTGGATGAGTACCATGTTTACATCAACTACCCCAAAAAGGACGGTCGGGCAGTGCAGATTATGGACAGCAAGGATAGTAAGAAGGCCATCTGGACGGCCAAGCTTGAAGAGGAGGAGGTTGGTGGCGAAACAGCGGGACGGCAGACGTATGCTTTCCACGGACACTCCAAGTCAGGCGACATCAAGGGACCTCTGATCTACGCCAATTACGGATCGAGGGAGGACTTTAAGGTGCTAAAAGAGAAGGGCATCAAGACTAAGGGCGCTATCGCACTTGTCCGATATGGCGGAACTCAACAGGACCGAGCCCTCAAGGTCAAAGCCGCCGAGATGGCTGGTTTTGCAGGCTGCATCATCTACAGCGACCCCGGAGATGACGGGTTCAAGAAGGGCACAGTCGCACCCAACGGACCGTGGATGCCCGAAGACGCCGTCCAGAGAGGATCTGTTAGTCTCATGAGCTGGGTCGTTGGTGACGTCCTGACACCTGGATGGGAGAGCAAGGAGAGTTCGCCAAGGATGAAGCCAGAGGACTCTCCTGGTTTGGTCCATATCCCCAGTCTTCCCCTGGCATGGAGAGACGCCAAGGTCCTCCTGGAACACCTCAAGGGGCACGGCGAAAAGGTGCCCGAGAAATGGCAAGGCGGTGTTTCAGAGATTGAGTGGTGGACGGGCGATGACAAGTCACCAATTGTGCGTCTGAAGAACATACAGGATGAGGAAGAGAAGCAGCCTATCTGGAACGTCTACGGTCGCATCAACGGCATGGAGCAGACGTCCAAGTCGATCATCATCGGCAACCACCGCGATTCCTGGGCTTTCGGAGCTACTGACCCTCACTCGGGTACGGCGGTCATGATCGAGATGGCTCGAATTTTTGGCGATCTCGTCCAAAGAGGATGGCGACCCTTGAGAACCATCGAGTTTATGTCTTGGGATGCCGAAGAGTACAATCTCATTGGATCGACCGAGTATGTCGAGAGAAATCTTGACAATCTACGAGACAATGCCTTTGCGTATATCAACCTTGACACGGTTGTTGCTGGCGACAAGTTTCGCGCATCCGGATCTCCTGTGTTCAGGAAGTCTGTCCTCCACGCCCTCGCCCGTGTTGTTGATCCTCACACCAACAGCACCCTGCGGGAGCTCTGGGATCAGAGTAATGCCGAGATTGAGGGCCTGGGCGCGGGAAGCGATTACGTGGCTTTCCAGGATATCGCGGGCACCAGCTCTCTGGACGTTGCATTTGAGGGCGGTGCGTACCCCTATCACACGAGCTACGACAGGTTCGATCTGGTAGAGAGCGTGATCGATCCCGAATTCAGGTACCATGGCGTCATGGCTCAACTGATGGGTCTTCTCATCCTCGACATTGCTGATCGTCCCATCCTGCCCTTCGATATGGCGTGGTATGGCCAGAAGCTGGGACAGTGGGTGGCGGACCTAGAAAAGTGGGCAGGCCAGCAAAATCAGCCAAAGTCAGTCTCGTTCAAGGAGCTCAAGGACGCTGTTACACTTGTCCAGAACAACGCGGCCAACTTTGAGAAGTGGGAGATGGACTGGGACCGCGAGGTCCTGGGTAACGGAGGATGGGAGGCCAACGACATTGGCAACGCCCGGTTGATGTACAACAACAAGATGTCCTACTTTGAGACGACGCTTCTGGACCTAGAACTTGGCGGTGGTGTAAGTGTTGATGTCCACTTGGTTAAGAACTCTACTAACGTTTGTAGATCCCCAACCGCACACAGTTCAGGCACGTCGTCTTTGGACCACAAGCTTGGTCGGCTTATGACTCGGCCTTCTTCCCCGCCATCCGCGATACCATTGAGACGGGAGACTGGAGGAGCGCCCAACGCATCATAGCCAAGACGGCGGCCCTAGTACGCAAAGCAGCGACGATCCTAGAAATGTCGGGTGCAAATGTATGATTCAAGCGGACGAAGCAACTCTTTTTTTTCTTTTAACTCTTCCCCTCCCCTTACTCTCGGCGAACTAGCCTCTACTTTTTTCTTTTTAAAGATATATAGTACCTGTCTGCTTCGGGGCCCGCGTGTTACGTCCACGCACAAAGTGTATAGGAGGCATTGCACGGAGTTTGGTTGCGTGGATTCTGAAACTTTTTTTTACTACTTGTTTATTGTTTTTTTCTGGGTAAGACGACCTGTCGGGATAGAGCCCATGCGCCAGAGGGGAAATATCTGCTTTGTTATAGTAATGAAGGAATGTGGTTCACTGCCGGTTTTTTGCTAAAGATATGATTTCTGCTTGCGTCTCTACTACATCATTTGTTTCCTCTTTAAGCCTTCCCGGCATCGGCGACAGATACCAGACGTCCGACAACGTCGTACTTTTCCAAGAATCTCTCCTCCCAGCCCTGTAGCGCCTCCATCTGCTCGCCGTCCAAGCCCTCGAGCTTGTCAAGCGGCCCATCCAGATCCTTTGTCAGCATGTCCTCATCAAAGCTTCCACATGCAAGACCACGGCTCGCATCCCGGCCCGCAAAGTTGCTATAAGGACCTCCAGGTCCATAAAAGTTGCGCCCGCGCGTCACGTCAAAGACGCGGCCCCGAACAGCCAGGTACACTGGCTTGTCATCCTCGCCGTTAAAGGGCAGCAGTGTGTGCGGTGTGTATGTGCGGAAGACGGTGGAGGGGGCGTCGCGGGGGAGAGAGGGAGGCGGGGATGGGCGTAGGAGGGCGTAAGCTGTGTAGAGGACGGCGGAGAGGAGGATGAAGTTGAGGGGCGTGGCGAGGGAAGAGCTGTGAGAATTGGATTAGCTAGAGGGAATGAGAAAGGACAGAAGAATGCATACAGGCTGAGGTCTTGGGCGGCTTGTTGAGCCATCTGTCGCTCGACGTGGTCCATCGTAGATTAGAAGTATGCGATTCCTCGTGTGAAACAATGAGTATCGATTGACGCTGTTGATGTTGTGTCGAGGTTTGAGATTCCGAAGTCCCCGACCACCTTTACCTTTCTCTGGACTTCTTCCCCCACTCTGACAAAAAGTACAAGGGAAAAGCTTCCGACGCGGGGGACCCCGTCTCGGCCGGAAGTGCGAGGTGTGGTGTGCGAGGCACTGATTGATAAGCTTACTGTATGCACACAATCGGAATTTGGGAGAATTGGTTTATTTAAAAAGATCAATTCGTCTTAAAAGACTAGATCTCGTTCGCTTTTTGAGTTGTGGTTGAAGTATTCGTAGTGCTGGTCAGAGCTTTGGTAGCTTCGGCTTTTGGATCAAGTCACAGTCGATCAACAGGCCAACAGACACATCCACTGGTAACTATACCCTCTTTACTAACTCGAGCACTCACATGTCTATCAATGGTTCACTACCTACCTACTCGGTCAAGTATGTCTACTCCTTACCTCGTCCCTTGGAGCTTTCAACGCCTCCTCGGCTTGTGCCCACATCATTCCGGCCCCTCCATGTCGGATGCCGGCAGTTGGCGTCGGATTCGCCAATACCTGGTCGTCTATTTCGCACAGAGCCTGCATCTGCATGCTGCGCAATGTTTCTAGGTGCTTCGATCAATCGGCTTCCGGGTTCGGTGAGCGGAACATGGCGATCGTCGGAATATGATGGTTTTAGAAGGTATCTCACTTGGAGGCGTACAGTAGATGGATGGTTGGGGGTGTATTGCTTGCTACATACCATCTGCCTTGTTGGTAGAGACGTTTCTTCGTGGGCTAGGACAACTCTACATAGGTGGACTGGGAAGATGTAGCTATAAGTTAGAAACAATCATTCTCTTCCTCATGGTAATGCTAAATGTATAAACTGTAATTGTCATATTCTAATCCTACAATAATCACTTCCATCGATTTATTACGTTAGGAGCTTCAAGCGTTCTCAGTGTTTAATCAATTTTGGCAAGTCGCGTGGTGGCTCACACTTACACCAAGTTGCAGATATCTTTGCCAAGCATTTCTTCCAAACGAGCTTAAATAAACTCATATTAGAATTATCTCAGTGCCTGCAAAGGAAAACCAGGGCCTCTATATAGGTAGTCATTCGTGAAATCCAAGAGGATCTTGTCGGCGGTTTAAGGTTAGTCCCAGCTCACAGAGCAAGCGGTCATGATTATGTTTAAGACTGAGGGTGACAAGTCAACAGGGGATTTGGTGTAGGGGAATCACGTCTGCTTTGCATCTTCGCTTCTGCAGAAGGTCGGGGGTTCAAATCCCTCAGTCTCCATTTTTTGCTGTAATGTGCTGAAAGCTTATGTCTTTGTGTGACACCTCGGTTCCATTTTTGCTGCCTGTTTCAATGGCCATTTGCAGCTTCTGCCTGCCTTTGATATCAGATGAGCTTCCTGATCTCATAACTGGAGTTTTCTTCCGCCGTGAACGGTCGGTTGATAAGTTGATCAACCCAGGGCCCTTGGACTCCGCCGTCTGAGTAATTGGCCTGGGACCAATTTCACATCCAGCAATGATATCGCCCAAATTCACGGTCCATGCTTTAAAGAGGCGTCCGTATTAGATACTTGTTGAAAGAGTCCAGGCAGAAAACAAACCTCAACCTACCAAAGACGCCAACCCCAGCCCGCCCCGTCCGTGAGTCAACGGCGAGAACTCAGCCCCCCTGCGCTAACAAGTTCCACTCCTTGTAAGGCTGACAGCGCAAGCCATGAACATTCATCCAGGCACTTATAAGATAGTCGAGAGATTGTCTAGACTCCTCAGGAATCATCGTCCTCTTTCATCACTTGCGTTTGGCAAAATGGCTGAAAGCTCTTCTTCGTCAAACCCTCTGTACTTCTGGCGCGAGACGGATCCTGTTGCTGGATACCTCTCGCAGTGGTACTACTGTCCCTTTCGCGATGACGGAGATGAAAAGAAGACGTACAAGACAGCCGAGCAGTAAGTACAAGTTGTAAAAGGCAGCGAGTGAAATCATGGTTGACCAAGGTCAAGCTACATGATGCATCACAAAGCCCTCCTCTTCAACGACGAAAAAGTCGCCCTCCAGATCCTCCGCGCCGGACACCCTCGCGAGGTAAAGTCCCTCGGCCGCAAGGTCTCCAACTTTGACGAGGCAACCTGGAACGCCCACCGCCGGGACATTGTGCGCCGGGGCAATATCCTCAAGTTTACAAATGCCGTCTCAGAGGAAGGGTTCCAGAAGGGCACCCCGGCCAAGGGTAAGAGCGCGGTTAAGCGCAAGTATGAGCCCATTGAGGGGTCGTTGCGTGAGATGTTGCTTAGCACGGGGGATAGGGAGATTGTTGAGGCGAGTCCTTTTGATAGGATTTGGGGTATTGGGTTTAAGGCGGCTGATGCGGAGGCTGCGAGGGAGAGTTGGGGGCAGAATTTGCTGGGGTTGGAGTTGATGGAGGTGAGGAGGATTTTGAGAGAGCAAGGTGAGGAGAGGGAGACTAAGAAGCAAAAGAAGGAGAAGGAGGAGGAGGATGAGGAAGAGAAGGAGACTGACAAGAAGGATGAGGGTGAGAAGGGTGAGAATGAGAAGGGCAAGGACAAGGACGAATGATACCTCTGTGCGCGGCGGATATACCAGATTGTTTATAGTCGGCTTCAAGCCTTGAATATGTATTGGCCTTGAAAAACTCAAGGCAACTTTTGGGTTGCGATGTCTATAGTCCATCCTTTTTCTTGTGAATGCTTCCCACCCATCTTGATATCGTCGTCCATCTCCTCCATCAGTTAATCATACATACATACAAAGAAGCCTCATCCCGAGGCAAGCAGAGCGGCGTGGTTTGTCCTTTTGTTTGCTGATTTGTACAGCCCCATAACCCCATCCTCCCATAAATGCTCATTCGTTTTGTTATTGTTGTGTGGTTTGTTGTTCGTGTCGAATGTCCCCCGCCCTTATAATCCCACATGATGGCACATATTGTACAGTTATAAACACATATTAGGCGAACCGTCGTGAACCGCCCTCTTTCCGGAATATCCACAAAGTGCACCCCAACCCCTGACGCCGGATGTGAATTGATGGATGCAACCCCTTAGTACCAGTCTCGTCCGCTCTTCTGCATCTCAATCAGACGCCATCCCCGTGTCTCGGGGTTGTTGACGTCCTCAGGCACACGCGTGATGCCAATAGCATAAGTCACCAGCTGCACCTTGTCCTCCATGCCGGCCGCAAGCTCGTTGGTCTTGGCGTTGCGGTAGACATGGACTTCTTGGGTGCGGCAGGTAATGATAAAGACGGGAACCTCACCGGGGTCGAGCATGCGTGCTCGTAGAATGTCGACGTTTCGAATATCGAGAATCTTTCCGTCAGACTTCATGCCCGCCTGGAGGTATTGCTTGGTCAAGGCCTCGTATACAGAGTACTGAGCGGCCGACAGCCAGAGCTTCAGAGTCTCAGTCTCTCCCTTGACGTAGGCATCCAGCACCTCGGGGAGAATGTATTCTCGGAGCTCCTGGAGGAAGGGCTCCACCTGGAAGCTAGGGTCCATGGCTCGGAACTTCTTGATAACCATGGCAGTCTCGTTCTCGGCAAAGAAGCCGGCAATACGATCCGTAATGCTTCGAGCCGTTGACACAAGCGGGTTCTCAGACTCCTCGTACTTGCCCTTCATACTGAAGATGCTCTGCACGAACTGGTTCTGATCACGGAAATCTCTCCAAGCCTCCTTCCATGCCGCGTCCTTGTGGACCGTCACGCTGGTACCGGCACTGCGCAAGTTAGAAATGCACCCGAAACTGGAACAAGTAAACTCACTTGGGATCCTCCTCCATGACCTCACCAGCCTTGAATCCTCGCTTCTTATCCATGGCCTCTCGGCGTTTCCGGCGCTCCTCCTTCTCAACCCATCCACCGTATCGTGAAGAGCTGCCATCATCGATGACATTCTTGACGTCCTTATAAGCCTCGGTGTTCCGGATAGGCTGAGTAGCCTTGTCCATGGCGTCACCAGTAACGTTGGCGGCCTTGCGAACGCCCTTCATAACTGAGGTATCCCAGGTCCAAGTAGCACCCTTGCCGATGGCGCTGGCGGTCACCTTGGCACCCTTGCTGACAGTTGAAGAAACGGCGCCGGTGGACTTTTCGTAGGCCTCGCGAGCACGTCGCACACCCTCGCTCTCGGCGAACTGGTTGGCAGCGGCGCCGATCTGCTTGGTAGACTCATTCCACTCTTGCGACTTCTGGAACTCGGTGTTCATGGTCTCCATGAATACCTGCCAGGGAGTCTTGTCACCATGAGGAGGGGGAGGAGGGATATCCTCCTTCTTTTCCTTACCCTCCTCCTTGCCTTCCTTTCCTTCCTTGCCAGCATCCTCGCCATTCTCACCCTTCTCACCCTCTTCGGTCTTCTTGGACTGCTCCTCCTCAGGCTTGGTCTCGAACTTGTTCTCCGACTCGGCCTCGGTGGGCTTCTTCTCCTTGGCGTCGGTCGCAGCGGCACCTGAGGCTGACTTTTCGGTCTTTGGCTTATCTTTTTGAGATAGACGGCTGGAGAGGTGGAAGAGGCGAGTTTGGACGGTGTAAGTGGGGGAGAGGCGTAGCTCGGAGGGCAAAAAGGAAGATCTCAACGGCGATCGAACTGCACCGGACAGCATTGGGCCTTGTGACCTTGCGCCATCGCGAGCGGCATTCTGTGAGAGCTGGGAGGCTAGTCTCCGGTAAGCGGGACATGTGCCGGCGGAGAGCTGAGCGGAGGCCCGTGAGAGGGCCTTTTCCGAGGGTGCCGTTCTTCTCGCGAGGGAGTTCATGATTGCAACAACACAAAGAGACAAGAAGCCCTCCACAGAACACGATTGAACGTGGATTGAGGCGTTTGGGATAGGAAAAATGGACGGTGGAAGGTGGTGGAAGAGGCGCGAGGAAATTTTGGTTTGCGATCTCGGTTCGGGGCGGGAGGAAGGCGGGCGAGACGGCAAAGCCTCGGCAGAACCGCCGGACCCCGGCCCGTTGGGGCATTGGATCGGAGGAAAAATTGGCAGGAGCCGACACCACCATCAAAGATTCGCTCACTCCCGGGCAATGCGCACAAGATGAGTCGGCCATTGACGAGTCGCCTCGCGGCGCAATCGATCCTCCGGGCACCCCGAGCCACCGTCTCCAAGTCCTCCTTCCAGATTGCCCGCCCAATCTCACAGACGAGTGCCCGCCGCGATGATGACCTCCCACCTCCTCCGCCTCGAGCACCCCGGAAGAGGGTCCTAGGCCAACCCAGCGCCTCGTCGTTCCTCCAGAGCATCTACGGCAAGTCACAGCCGAGCGCCGCCCAGACGCCCCAGAACAATGCCATGGCCAGTCTTTCCCAGAGCCTCGCCCTCAAGGCTCTGAAGAAGACCAATCTCGACATGAGCCCTCTCGGAGGAGGGGCCTTGCGGGCAGCACAAGCCAAGGAGGACGATCTCGAGCCATACCACTTCCACATCTACTCGCACAAGCACAACACCCACATCACCTGCACAAAGCCCAATCGCGAGCCCATCATTTCCCTCTCGGCCGGCAACATTGGTTTCCGCAAGTTTCGACGAGGCACATTCGATTCCGCCTACTCCCTCACAAAGTACGTCCTGGAGCGATTGATCCACACCGGCTGGCCCATGAAGATCAACCGGTTGGAGGTGGTGCTGCGAGGCTTCGGTCAGGGACGAGAGGCGGCCCTCAAGGTCCTGATGAGCCCAGAGGGCAAGGTCCTGCGTGACAAGATTGTCCGTGTGGCCGATTCCACAAGAGTCAAGTTTGCCGGAACCAGAAGCGAGAAGCCCAGACGTCTGTAAAATGGGCTAGAATTGAGTTGTTCGGGTTTTTACTGTTTGATGCTTCAGCCGCAAGAGGTTGGAAGTGAATGTACTATTCATACTCTGTACGACTACTATACAAATGAACAAGACCTAGCTTGCGCTGACCAGCAAGTTCCTAACGAATGAATCTGCCCCAACTCTAAAACCATTGGTATCGTGCTGACCGATTTGAAGGAGCCGCCAAACTCCAAACACCGAAACAAAGTGACCCAGCCAAATTGGCTGCAATGCGTACCCAATATCATGACTCCTGGTCCTATCGCCGCGGGAGCCTTTCAGCGGGGGGCAGTCGTCGCCCATCAGAGTCTCGCATGGCTTGCTTTCCTTTACCACTACCACCACGCCTTCTCTCTTCTTCACTATCCCATTCTTCATCATATACACTGCCGTCGTTGCTCTCTGTCAAGAGATGCGGAGCAGATGCTCCCAACATGCGGGAATGCTCGTCCGAGTTATCGTAATCGTCTAGTAGGGCACCGTCGCTAGTATCGTATTCGGGGGGTTCGATCCAGTCTCGTGGGACGACGCATGGCAATGCCACACCGATACTGGCGGCGCGGTTCAGCCAAGACGGGCCGGGCTGGCCTGTGAGCTTCTTGCATAGATATGATGTAAAGTGGTTGCAGTTCTTTGTTAGGAGGTTGTACGAGGTACCGAGGAACTCATCCGAGGCCGCCCGAAGTGTCGCATCAATCTCCTGATCGCTCGCAAGAGTGAAGCCGTGTAGGATCTCGCATCGAAAAGTGCCTCCGGGAGGCTCGGTTCTGGGTTTGGTCCAGTACACGCCTGTAAGCCCTCGCTTGTCGTGTCCACCGTAAGCGTATTCCCTGCCGTTGATTACAACGCCAGAGTGAAGGAGCGAGGCACCGACGGTCCATAGTACGGAGGAGAGGCGGCCGGGCTATCAATGGCACTCGGGTTAGAGCTTCATCATGAGGTCAGGGTTGGGTAGCTTGTCTTACAGGGAGTAGGTCGTAGACATGGATGGTTATCTCGGTCTTTTGTAGCGATAGGGTTGACCGGTGAGATCTGCTCACTGACGAGCTCTTTTTAGGTCGAGGCATTGTGATAAAAGTTGGCGCGGAAAGCGTCGCGATAGATGCGACGATGCGACGTCAGTGTGCGTCGGAGAGCTTGGGGTTGATGGTGTAGGGTGAAGGCGGGGCGACCGGGACACTGTACGAATATATGGTGGAAAGTGAGGAGGGTCGGTGGCTTCGACAGGTCAAAGAGGATCAACCAAGACAAGAATCTAGCCAAAAGCGATCATGAACAATGAAGAAGGAAGTTTGAAGGACAAGAAAGCGGAGGTGTCCGGCCCGACTGGATCGACGTTGGCCTTGACAATCAAATACTCGGCGAAGCAACCTGCAACGCCTCTGAAGCTAAGGCACAGTTCCTGACCCGACTCCAGGTCCAGGCTGCCGCTACCCGCGGTGATTCACTGCCACTCACCTCTCAGGCATTTTATCCGCGTACAGCGTAAGCGTCACAAGAATTCCAAGGGTCCATCTTTCTCCTTCTGCGCACGGTCATGCCTGCCTACGACATCGGCTGCTTTCGTCAGCCAATGACGTTGTCCCCGGTTCTCACTCGGATCAATATCTTCTCCGTGTAACCGAAAACTTGGCGGGGCCCAACCTCTCTTACCAGCCAAGGTGGGGTGGAACAAATTCTCATCTCATCTCGCAAGCTCCGTCTCGCAAATAAAAAGAGAAATTTCTTCTCCTTCACTTTTCCCTCCCCTTTTCCTCTCTTCCCTCGACGTCGCTCTCGTTTCGAAGCCGTCCAGGGCAATCGAGGTTGGCACTAGCCAACCAATCTCTTCACCACGAAGCCCTTAACTTCCTCTCTCACCTTCGCTTCTATCTCCCCTCACTTCACACCCCGCGCAGCAAGCTCTGCAGCTCTTGGACACGTTCCATCATCTACTCGCTTCGGCCTGGTCGTCTTTGTTCAACGTCGCAACTACGCCAAGTCAAGAAAGAAGATGCCTCCTAAGAAGCAGGTTGTCGAGGAGAAGATCCCACTGGGCAGGCCCGGTAACAACTTGAAGAGTGGTATTGTATGCTACCCCTCCACCGACAAACGACATGCCATCTTGGTCGTGTGCTAACCCTCAACCCAGGTCGGTCTGGCCAACGTCGGCAAATCCACCCTCTTCCAGGCCATCACCAAGTGCAACCTTGGTAACCCAGCTGTATGAAGCCCCCTCGCCGCCCGCCGCCCTTAGATACGGGGTGCTGACAGCATCAAGAACTTCCCCTATGCCACAATCGACCCTGAGGAAGCTCGTGTCATCGTCCCCGATGACCGATTCGACTGGCTAGTCGAGAAGTACAAGCCCAAGTCGGTCGTCCCCGCCAACTTGACCGTCTACGATATTGCCGGTCTGACCCGCGGCTCGTCCACCGGCGCTGGTCTTGGAAACGCTTTCCTGTCCCACATTCGTGCTGTCGATGCCATCTTCCAGGTAGTTCGTTGCTTCGACGATGCCGAGATTATTCACATTGAGGGTGACGTGAACCCCACCCGTGATCTCGACATCATCAGCGAGGAGCTGCGACTCAAGGATATTGAGTTCGTTGAGAAGGCTCTCGAGAACCAGAAGAAGAAGACCCGCATGGGTGGTCAGAGTCTGGAGCAGAAGAAGGCCCGTCAAGAGCAGGAGATCATTGAGAAGATCCTGGCTTGGCTCAACGATGGCAAGGATGTCCGCAAGGGCACCTGGGGACCCAAGGAGGTAAGACTTTTTTCACTTCTCATTTCATTATCCCCTGCTTGTATGATGACAAAAGGCCTATTGGCCTGATCTAATCCCAGCTCGTCGAATGCCTCACCTAAATAACGCTTAGAGGCATTGTGAGATAAACTTTACTCTGATAGCAACATCTTCTACCTGATTTCGTTTTGGATCATGGTCATCGAGCATATGCTAACTCGCTCGAACAGGTCGAGGTCATCAATCCTCTCTTCCTCCTGACGGCCAAGCCCGTTGTCTACCTCGTCAACCTGTCTGAGAAGGACTTTATCCGAAAGAAGAACAAGCATCTTCCCAAGATTGTCGAGTGGATCAACGAGAACGCTAAGGGCGATCCTCTTATCCCCATCTCCGTGTCCTACGAGTCTCGTCTCACCCAGTTCGAGACCGAGGCCGAGGCCAAGGAGGAGCAGAAGAACGTTGGCGCCGACTCAGCTCTGCCCAAGGTTATTCTCCAGATGCGCAAGACCCTGCAGCTGGGCAGCTTCTTCACTGTCGGACCTGATGAGGTTCGATCTTGGACCATCCGCACTGGCACCAAGGCCCCCCAGGCCGCCGGTGTCATCCACACTGATTTCGAGAAGACCTTTATCCAGGCTCTCGTCTTCAACTACAACACCCTCAAGGAGCTCGGTGACGAGTCCGAGGTCAAGGCCAAGGGCAAGGTCATGACCAAGGGTAAGGAGTATGTCGTGGAGGATGGTGACATTCTTCACATCAAGGCTGGTGCCGCCAAGGGTTAAATGGAAAACACCCTGTCCACTGGTCGTATTTAATTCTATAGACAAAAGTTGAATGCAATGATGTGATGAAGTCAATCTATTGTCCACTCCCGTGACTATATGTTCTTGTGTGATCAACTGTTGATGACCTGCTATGAATACCTCCGGTGTTTTGTCATGCTCCTAGAAATGTGCTCAGATCCACCATCGCTCTTTTGTAAACGTCAGAGACATGCACACTCGAAACATTCTTTTTCGTAAAACCTGGGTCCGGCTGACTGAAGGTTGATGGGCAGGATGTTGGCAAGACGGCCCTTGAAGGTATTGCAGTACCGCCCAGGCTCAGACTGAACCATGACACACTCTGAGTCTTGAGAGCACTTCTGGATACACTCGTCCGGGCTCAGATCCTGGAACAACTGGAGTCTCAGCGCAGCGCTCCTCCAGAAGCCCTGGGCAGAGACGCAGGTCGGGTCGATGATGGCATTGAGCTTGAGGGTTGGGTTAGGACGCTTGCGGAAGTCGGGGTCCGATTCGCAGAGGGGCTCGATTGATGTTGTCATCGTTGGCGTAGATGAGGTTCGAGTCGTTAATGTGGTAAAGTCTGTGGTGCTTGGTTGAGCTGTAGAGGCATCCGATGTGAGGGAGGTGGTATAGCCAGGCCTGTATAAAGAGGCCTTGGCCCCAGGTACAGCCAAAGATATGAGAAGCGCAACGAACCTACCGCAAATCATTTTGAACCGAGTAACAGAGAGTGTACGAGCGTGGATGTGGTGTTGCTAAATACCACACACGAATTCTCAGCTGAATGACCCCATTGTATGGCAACTGGCAACCGATTGGGGCGGAAGCTACTTTCACAGGTAGTTAATGATGTCATGTCATTACTTTGTAGTTGCTGGTCATCCATCTCATCAAACGGGGTTTTTACCAAGGTCTCTTGGCCTGGGCAGAGACTTTCTCCAACACACACGCACACACAGCCTTGAAGGCCAGGAACCACCAAGTCCTAAGTATCAGATACGGGACCGGGCAGCATGCTCCCCGGAGCTGTTTGTTAGAGGTTGCCTCTCGAGCTGGAGCCAACGACCCTGGCATCAAGATCGCAAGACGCCATCTGAGTGTTATCCGCACAGGAAAGACTGGTGGCTTCTACAGTTCATATGTGGTATTAAGATCCTTCTTTTGCCCAATCCTCCATAGCCTGTAAAAGATTAACCATTTTGACTCGGATTACTAGCGTGAGGCAGACCTCGTAACTCATTAAGTCAACATGAGCGCCATCCAATATCTTGATTTGAGAGAAGTTGGGTGTCCTCGATGTTGAAGCGGAGATAAGTTGACGCCTTCTCCCCAAGTAGACTCTCAATTATTGGGCTAGTGAGCTAAAACAGGGAGAAAAGTAGTGGAAATTTCCGTTCCCCCATCTGCTGCTTGTCATCTCTCACATGCAAGCCATGAAAGTGTGTCACCTATCTTGGGCCATGTTAGACTCTACGGATGTGCTTGAGCTCTGACAAACTACCAGGATAGAAATGGGCATTTCGTGGGCTTAATCTACTTGCATTTTCATAACATTTCGTGCTTGCTAGAAGGTTCCCACATAGAAGAGAAGGGGAATATTAGAGAAGACGCCTGTAACTGATCAGCCCATTGGGATGTGGCAGTAGTCACTACATTTCAAGGCCTCGATATGATGGAAGAGTCTCTGGACAAGACTAGTAGTGTTGATACTTGTCCCGGGCCTTCGATCTTTCCACTTTCGTGAAGGGGAAAGTTTCCAGGGCAATATCTGACAAGAGATATTACAGCGCTGACATGGTTTCTTCTGGAACTCTTCGATAATTTGTCCTATCAGAATGAGTTACTGCCGCAAGTCAGCTATACTCCGTGTTGGTACAGTCAAGTCACTTGAGTGAAAATAGTTGAGGATTTCCACACTTTCTAAGACTCATTGAATAGAAATACCACAGCCAATTGCACTGAGTCGAGTAAATCCAACTAGCTATTTTATGTCGAATACCCTAGTAGTGACTTGGTATCTAAGAATAGCTAGCATTAGTTGAACTGACGTTTGAAACAAGGTCTTGGGCCCCTCTGAGCTGGCATGTGATGTAGTGTCGGCCCAAGTCGATCATGATGTATTTATTCCGGTGTCTCAGACAACAGGCCAGCGAGAACAACTACACATCACCGTCGATGAAGAAGAGATAATTAGCGAAATGATGCGACCACTCATCTGTTATCTGAAAATAAGTTAGAAATTGTTCACGCCGTGGTGGTGGTGGTGGTGGTCCAAGATTACCAAAATCTGACACTCGCTATCCCAACCACATCTAACAAGATATAGCATCTCTACAAAAGGTAACTGAGTTCCAAAGCCTTTTGTTCATATCATTTACCATTCTCGAAACCCAACAACCTAGCAACCATTCGGAGAAACCGAACATGCAGGACATAACCCCTGCTCCACCCATTGGTCCCCCTCGTTCCTTGCATGAGAATGACACACCATGATCTGAGAATCCTGCATGGCAAAACTTTATATCATCACAAAATGGCAAAAAAAAAGAAATTGTTTTGCCGTCAGCAAGACTCGAACTTGCGTTTTCAGTGCTTCAACTTGACCACAAACTGATGTACTAACCCCTATACGATGACGGCTTTTGTTTGATGAAGAACATCGTTTCTATTCTTTCTATATACCCTCGCTTACACGCTACCAAGCCACTTCCACTCCACTTCCAACCTTTATTCCCAAGTCAGCTGCCTTCCTGGGGTGCATGTTCATGCCAAATTGTGTTTAGACAAAGTTGCCACTTCCAGTGCAGCGAGAAAGAGGGAATTCCTTCTTGGAGCAGAGAGTAATGGCGCCTATCACTCAGTTAGTCAATGCATATCAACTAGAAGCAGTGTTGTATCTTACCAGAAACCCACTTGATACCAGCGTACTCCTTCTCCTCAAAGGAATCAGCAGAAAAGGTACCAGACTCAGTCTGAGAACCAATGCAACCCTTCAAGACCCTACCATACTTTCTAGTCTTGATAGGCTTAGTGATCATCACTCCCGAGTAACCGTCCGCAACCTTGGCAGCGATGTTGATGCTCGCAGAGGAAGTCCAGGTGCGGCTGTAGTCGACACCAAAGGACAGACCAAGCTTGTCCTTGACGACGGTCCAGTCTGCACCACCGCTGACGCTCACGCTGTTGCTAACGCTGTAGCCAGACGTGACGGAGACGGTTATGCCGTCGCCGGTGCCGATGATGACGGGGGACATTTGCACGTCCCAGTCGACAAAGGTCTCAGAGCGGTCTGTGATGACGGCTGTGGTCAGGTCACACTGACGCTTCTCGAGGGAGTTGGACTTGGGAGCTTCGAAAGGGTGGGAGGGGGCAGGGAAGGCTTCTGGGACTTCTGGGATGGCCTCGGAGATGCCGTCGGATGCGATGAGGTTGTGATAGACACTCTCGTGGACAACCTCCACTGTCATCTTGTCAGTATCTCCAACACCGTGGCAGAAGACACAAAGTTTTGAAAAGGAAAATCAAACCAAGGTAAGATGGAACATGTTACTTACTGCGACCTTCGCCATAGAGGATGACCTCGTCAGGCTGGAGGACATGCTCTGGAGTCCACTTGGTGCTGTTCAGTCCATGGAAAGGAGCAGCACTAACAGTGGTCGCCAGGACCAAGCCCAGGAAACTCGAGGAGAGCATATTGACAGAGATAAAGAGTGTTTAGATAAAAAGACTTGAGTAGAAGAGAGTGATGGTAACTGCTCTTTTCTGAATTTCATCGCGTCTCAACCCAAGCTATTATATCACAAAACTTATACGAACTCCAACCTACTAACCACACTTTCATGAGTTGATTCCATTACGAGATAGAGATGCCGTCTTTTCCATCTAGATTACGATCCGTCTCCCAACTTTCCTCATCTATCGTCTTTCTAGAAACAACCCCCTGTCAAAGTTTCCGCCAGCTCCAAAAACCCCTGCCAACACACCCCCTTGTCACCTGCCAAACTCTAAACCCGGCGCCAAGAGACGTTACTGGATAGATATAGATCCTAAAGGGTCCTCACTTAGTGCTAAGAGATGTAGATCTTGTTTCGGTCTTTCTTCTTGGGATAAGAGCAGCGGAGGATTGCGAACTAATGAAAGGGCCATCGCATTAATTCTCGGAAACGCCGTTAAGGTTTTTTCGTGTTTTTGTTAAGGATCTTCATGACGTAGAGATAAGTCTTGTCTGTTTTAAGAAGGTAAGGCTGATAATGTGGCCGCGTGGTTTGATATCATGGCCTCGAGAGGTATAGTTGAGGAGGCCATCGTGAAACATCAGTCATGGGGGCATTGATGAATACGAGGCGGAGACTCCATTGAGTAATCTAGTTGATATTGAAGGATTGTGAAGGATATGGCTCATGGGGTGTTATATACCGAGTTCAGTCCGGATCATCATCTCGAGGACTAACCAAAGTAGCACTCATCACTCTTCTGTCTTCTACCTCTCTGCCTCCATTCTCCCCATTTCCCTCTCACTCGCCAGACTTCTCATCAATTCATCATGAAGTATACCACCGTCACCGCTCTCCTCTCCCTTACCAGCGGGTCAGTCTCCCTCCTTAAATCAACACTTGGAAGTTCACTAACTTGCCTCTAGAGTCTTTGCGGACCTGCACAACGTTGCCGTGTGCGTCTCCGAAAGAAAGTACTCCTCTATTGGCGGCACTCCCTTCAGTGTCAGCTACACTTGGGCCAAGGAGTTTGAGATGCTCCCAGATGCCACCAAGTGTGCCTGTGAGGCCTATAGGAACCGCAACACTGGTGATAACCAGTGGGATCAGTGTCCCGACTGCACTTTTGTAAGCCCCCTTCCTCTTTACAAGTTTCTACTTGGCTAACAGCCGTGAAGGACGGCACATACTGCAACTCTGCTGGTTGGCACATTGGTGGTGACGAGGTAAGAAGCCCCTTTCCCCAAACCTGACTCCAGATCTAACATACTGAAAGATCACGTACTACTGTGAAGAGATCTGTCATGCACAGGGCGCCGAAGCCAACCCCAGCTAAAGAGCTGGCAACTGAAAGTGGAAGTTCATGTAGTAGTTAGTGTGTTAGTTGAGTTTACTAGTTGAAAGCTGGGACGTGCTTGGTGGATATCCCGGGGAGATGATCGGATCTCGTATCCATGAGGAGCGGTGTAAATAGCTCAACTTTTACTTACTTTGGTGTCGTTGCTTTTAAAAGACTAGTTATTTCTGGGGGTTGGGTTTGTAGATCTTGTAGAAGAGCATCCACTTGACAAGCTGTAGTCGAAAGCCTTGGGCAACTTCACACGAGGAGAGATAAAGGACCTGCTAGATTTGGACAAGCTTTTGTTGATTTGATTAAATACTAAAGGAATTACAGAGAAAAAACACAGGCTATTCGTGACATAATCATTGTCTTTTTCTATCCAATTCATCCATTCTTGAGGTGATCGTCAGCGTTAAAGTCATCATTCGCAACCAGGCGTTTGATGTTTTCTATCAAAGAAAACCATCTTTAGATGCCGCCGTATCGAACACCTCTCTTTCCAAGCTCCTTGCGGCCAATGGCATCCTCGGGCCAGACCCAGCCGCGACTCCGCTTGGCCTCCCGCTTCTCAGCCAGCTGAGGTTGGGGGATCCACGAGTCTCTGGGTTGGGCCTTGCGACGGGTTCCCTCGGCGGGAGCACCGATCTCAGCGCGCCAGTGAGCCTGTCCGGCAGGCGTGTCGTCGCTGGCGAGCTGGCACAGGCCCCAGAGGGCGAGGCATGCAGTCAATGGCGTCTCATGGGGGAGTGTGGAGGCATCTCCCTCAGGCGCGGAAGACGCAAGCTGGACAGAGGTGACCTCGAGGTCACCAAAGAATGGAGTAGTCTCAGTACCGTTGCGAACGAGAACCAGCTCGATCTCGGTAAGAATGAAGCCGTAACGGCATCCATGCTCGCGCATAGCATGGTGGATGGCGGCGAGGCCGCGAAGGTACTCGACCCGCTTAATGTTACCCTCGACGCGCATGCCAGTATTGAAGCGGTCGAAGCTTCGGACAAGGCCGACAACACGGGCAGTGGGCTTGCCGCCGAACATGGCAGCGGCAGTGGCGGACTCGCCAGCACCATTGGCGACAAACACGAGGTCATTGAGGCCAGAAGTCTTAGGGGGCACAGACAGGTGCAGTGGGCGAGTTGAGGACATGGCCAGGGCCGAGTTCAGCTTGGGGAGGTAGTAGGAGGCGTAGATGGAGTGGAGAGCAGCCTCAGTCTCAGGGTGGCGCGAAGTAAAGGCCGGCTGGGGGAGCAGAGAAGCCGGGACAGGCGATGTGAGCAGAGCAGTGGCACCAGGAAGAGAGAGGATGGTGGCAGCGTTGAAGGAGGACCAAGAGCGAATGTTTCGGACGTCCCACCAGAAGTGCTTAGTAGTAGCATCGCGAAGAGGGAATGAGATGGTGCGGACCAGTGAGGCTGCAGGGTTGGGGCAAGTAAGGAAGCTGATGAGGTTGGTGTTGGGGGTGGGGTCTGGAGTAGTAGAGATGCTCAAGGGGGACTGAGAACGAGGGCTGTAGTTGTTGTATGAAGCGAATCCATAGTCGTTTTGGGGCTGAGGAGTAGCGATGGGAACGTATGTGGGCATCTGACGGTAGGTTGGATACCCATACTTGTCAAGAGTGGTGGTGTCGAGGCTGGAGGCGCGACGTGTGTGAGAAGAACCCGAGACATGAGTGGCAAAGTTGGCTGGGGAAGTAAGGAGAGCTCCGGACAGATCGTCGGTTTGGCTAGAGAATGAAGTGTTGACAGAAGCAACAGTGGCGGGAGAGTCAAAAGTGATGGCGTGGATGGACTCGGGGTTGGTGTAACTGCGAGTGTGACGGGATGGCCTGGGGGCAGGAGGCGTTGTCATGCGGTAGTGACCACAGGGAGTAGCGTCAATGTCCTGGTCCTGGGAGCGGATCTTGGGGAGAAGAAGAGGCCCATGTTGGCGGACAGGAGGTGAAGCACGGGGGGGAGTGGTGAGACGGGAAGCAAGAGATTCCGGGTCGGACTCGACGGAGGCAGTGGAGTAGACCGAAACCTTTGAAGATGAACGAGAGTGGCCGGAAATGTGACCAGCAGCATTAGCGGAAGCCGAAGCATAAGCCATGTCGAGGAGAGCCTGATCAAAGGGCACGACGGGCATAGCAGGTGGCGGGCTTGGGCGCTCAATCGAGGCCGAAGGAAAGTTGAAGTCGAAGGGCATGTCGACTGCCAGACTGTGGGAAGGAGAGTTAGTGTTTGATATAAAAGATATAATGCGGGATGGGATGGCTTACGCAGACATGTTGGGCGGTTGGTATTAGTGGTGGTATGTCTATCGAATGCAGGCGGTCAGGGATTAGGAGGCCAGCTCCAACAGATGCAATCGTGAAACGGCGAGTCTGGGGTGGTTTCAGAGAGCAAATAGATGCCTCGGTTCGTGAGGCTTCTTCTTCTAGTGAGAGAGAGAGAGAGAGATGTTGCCTTTTGGTGTGTGTTGTCTTTGGTTCGGACGGATGATTATGGTGCGAGGAATGAGACGACGAGCAAGTGATACCGGACCACAAAAGCACAGGAGGAAAAGGAAAAGGAGGAGTATGAGATGATTGGTAAAAGACAGGCTGATGATGAACCGAGCGAGTATGAGATGAGAGGCCCCAAGAGACCCAGGGCGAGGCCGTCTTCTTATGCTCGTTACAAAGCAGTGCAGAGGAAATGGTTGGCGATGGGCGGCTGGCCGGCAGGGGACCCATCCGAACTGGACGAAACAAGAAACATGGCAAACACGCAAGAGAATGATGTGAAACACGTCTCTTCTGTCTGCCGACACGCGGGGGGGCACACGCGCGCTACTGTGTCTCTGTCTCTTGGTGTGTAAGTTGACAGAATGAGATCTGGCGATGCAGACATGTACAGACAGGGCCGTGATTCGATATTGACACTGTACCCACAGCAGGCGCTTGAGTGCAAGGTCCAAGTGCGAGACCAAGACATGGACTGTGCGACCCCGGCCCCCCGGTTCACACCCAAATATTCCCATCCACACGGCATGATCCACGGATCCCGGGGGCCAAGGATTCTGGGCTTGGCCCCGTTGATGCACGACCCCGGTCTCTGAATGGCCGGGCGCCTATGACTCATTTTTAGATCCTTGGACATGGGGCTCTTTCGGCAAGCTAGGGTTAGTCTTTTTTAGCTCAACGCTCCGCGAAAAAAAGCTGTCCATTGCGAGAAGCTGGAACAGACGCGACAGGAAAGCTTCAAGACGCGACTTGAAATCTCGAGTAGAAAATCCGTGTTCGTGAATTTGATATCCCATCTCCCAATATTTACTATACCGCGTTCACAACAATTCTTCGTTGCAAGGGACAACCGACATAGCCTGTTCTCCTTTCAGGGTCTATGCGAGTCCCCCGCTCTTTTTTTCATGTACTCTATCTGTATGCCCTCAATAAGCGCCAGTGGCCAACTCATAGTACATTACATACACATACACATTACATACACAAGGCTACAGGTCTGTCTCACTCAATCGGAGAAAAAAATATGAACCCAATCCTCAGAATAGAAGCAGCATCATACTTTCTCACTCATTTTTTTCTTTCATGGGGTCCCCCTTGACACAGTCTACATCGTGGTCCCGGCCAATCTCATAACCGCCGGCGTTTAATCTATGTCGTGAACCTCGAACGGGCGCCTAACACTCGCCGTTCTGCCACCGTAGAAGACTTCATATTAAAGAAGCGCTCTGCCAGCGGCTACGGAGATTGTCCTCGGCCCACTGTGTCTCTCTTTCTTCCTCGCTCTCTCTCTTCCATCATCTTGCACAGCCTCATTCTCTCTCCGCCTCCGCCCTTTTTTCTCTCGTGGGGACTGCAAAAGACCACCAGAAGCCTCGGCGCGTAACGAGCACGTCGTCCTCCCTTGAACTCGTCTCCCATTCGCTCGAAACCACGCGCCAGGACACCACGCGCCGTGGACCAATCGGCTCCGCGTCCCCTCCGCCTTCTCCACGGCGGGCCGTGTCTCGCGAGCTGTTGCAGGGAATGAGTGGCTCGTGGCCGTCTGCAGCACCGTGGCTTCTGCTTCTCTAGCTCCCTTCCGTACATCCCTAGCTCGAGCTCGGGCTTCCATGCTTGTTGATGCTTGCTTCTCTATCTGCTGCTTTTCTGTAGCTGGTGGTTTCATGTTTCAAGTTTCACTCGATCCTCGGCGATTCCCTATCCTTGTCCTAGCTCTTCGCCCAGCTTTGACGGCTCTGCAACGCCATCTTCGCGAACAGGCCAGCCTTTGAATCCTTTTTCGTCCGTACTGCAGCTAGTTCTGCTCCACTTGCCTCTTTGAACATCCATGCTACAGACCAGCTGTCCATCTCGTTGTCTTTTTTCCGGTGAGGCGTCGCTCGGATATGCACGATTGAAAAGGCCGGATGATGGTGGTCTGGTCTGGTGGTGGTCCAGGTTAAGCTTCAATTGTCGTGGTCATTGTCATTGCCATTGTCCATGTCGTGATATCAAGTCCATAGTTAGAACACGAGATACAACCATCTCTGCATGTGAAGCAATATGCCACCCTCCTCAAGGCCATTCTATGTAGATATTAGGCCTATAAACTCCATCCAAATCTACCCAGTCCACCAAAAAATATCTAACATTGAATACTAATATATGGTAAAAAGGTGCCTTCAGGGTCACACGGGAGACACGACACAAGCAAGCCTCACCAAACCATCTTCCCCCCATCCATCTCCTCCTCCCCAACCAAACATGTCACAAACTCACGGGGTATCCATCCAGTCCATCCCAAGTAACTCGAAGTACACTCCGCATCCCTTCCCTAACCCCTCCTCGTTCCAGGTGCAAGGACCCGCATGCAAATCGCCTCCGAGCTTAGCTCGACTTGACTTGACTTGTCTGTGCTGCCGTCGCGGTCTGCAGCTCCCCGACGCGTCTCTCTTTTCCCCATATCACGCGTCTCCCTGGTGTTGTGTCTGCCTGGTTCCCCATATCGTGGATTTGACAGACCGTGTATCCACTCTCAAGGCTACCCGACTATCCAACCTCGCCACCGCCCTCCGACTCATCCATCGCCGCCGGTTGCGCTTCCGTCACCTCCCGTCTCGGTGAGGAAGGGGCTGGTGACCTCGTCCCGTTGCCCGCTGCATGTGTCCCCCCTTCTCCGTTGCCTGTCCTGATTTTCCGGAGCGCTCTCATCATGCCCTCCAACTTCATCCTCTCCTGCACCACCATTCCTCGCGCAAATTCCCGGATTGCCCGGCGGCCTAGCTTGTCGTGTAGTTCCTGCCACCCTGCAAGTTCCCCAGCTACTGTCTGCTGTGTGTACCGAAGTTCCTTTGCGATGTTGGCGGCTTCTTCCCGGGACTTCCGTGCTCGCTCTTCCTTCTCGTCATATAGCCTTTGCCTTGTGTCATCCAAAAGCCCCAAGGGCCACCTCGATTTGTTTAGAGAGTTAAAGTTCCTATCAGCCTCACGCTTCGCGGCTCTCATCTGAGATATGAGAGATGGGGGTCGTGACAGGGATGCCAAGAGAGCCTGCACCGTGGATTGGAGGGCCAAGAGTGTCGAGTGAAGCGTCGCCTGAGCATTTGACTGGGTCGGCACGATCGACCGCACATATGTTTCAAACGCCTCGACGTGCGTGGTGGGGAGGAACTGCAGCGTTGAAACAGCTCGATGAAGTAGCACTGACGAATCGTACATGTCTGATGCAATGTTAGTTGATTGCCGTTCATTGGAGCACGGCGTCTCGTGAAATACGTACCTGCCACCACAAGCCCAACGTTGTTGGCTCGTCTCGTCGCACTCTTAGTCGAATAGTTGACGCTCCTAATCATTTCTCGGGCATGGTTGACAAACTGCTCCACCTCCCTCACATCCTCCACGGGCTCATACTCGTCTCTCACTTTCTCTGATCTGGTCTCTGCCTTGAGAAGAGTACGCTGCTCCATCATGTCCAACTGTAGCTCTGGCACAAGGAAGAACTCCCATAGCATCTCGTGTGTTGCAAATGTCGGATGCATGAGCATGATTTTCAAGAACCAGTCCGCTCGAGCTTGCATGTCTCGCAAGATCGCTCGCGAAGGCTTCGACGGTATTTGGAACGGTGAGCGCACATCGTTGAGCGATGGGATCCATGATGCCGGGTTTTCAAGTGCCAGAAGGTTAGGTAGGTGCTCAAAATCAGAGAGCGAACGGCGACTGGTCGTGACGGTATAGCTGTCGTGGTCCGTTGGGGCAGCCGACTTCAACACCAACCGTACTGTTGCGTCCTCCACAAAGAATGCCCTTACCACTCCTGTGATACGGGCATCTGGCCCCGGTGCCATGCTGAAGAGGGCAAGGTCGTCAATCTTGTTACGCACGTCGTCGTCCTTTGCCAGTTCAACGGCTGTGAGGCCTCTAATCTCCTTGGCTCCCACGTCCACTCTTGGGTCAGCAAACAGTGAGCGAACCATGTCATATCTGCCGTATTTGCTAGCAACCATCAACGCCGTGAATCTCTTATCGTTCGTCGCATTGACGTCGACATCGCAGTACTGCAGGATCTTCAAGGCGAGACCTGCATCATTCATAATGTGCAGTATCGTGTTCCCCTTGTTGTCGATGTGTTCATCAATGTGCAGGGGTTGTCTGTCACGCTGGTAAGTCGCCGCTGCGTTCAAACCAGCTTCAACCATCTCGTGGTAGTTTCCATGGTCGTAAGATCGACAGAGGGCGAACAAAGGCGTTTGTCCATTCTTATCCCGTTGTCGCCATGGTATCAAGTGGCCAATTCGTGTGATTAATGAGGGTGCATTGAAAAGATAATGACCACAACTGCGCCCCCAGATGTCCTGCTGTGCAAGATATGATGTGAGCTGTTTGGGGGTCGTCGACGAAATCACAAAGTCGAGGGTCATGTCTATGATTTGCGCATTGCCCAGTTGAATGGCGGCGCTCAACAGGGTGGTGTCCTCGTTGTTCATGTCGTCGAGAACAAACGAAGTAGGGAAGTACTCAGATAGAGAAAGCAGATACTTGAGTGTCTCTGTTCGTTCAGCTTGAATAGCCATCATGAGGACAGATTCTCCAAAGGCATTGTTGGTTTGCGACAATCGGGCAATAGAGATGTCTCCCTCCAGGGCGCTTCCAATCGTGCCTATGCTTCCAGTACGGGAGTGGAAAGACACCTCAGACGCCTCCGATAAACTTCGAGTGTCCATGGACACCTTCTTCACCCTTCGTATGGGTATCGTAAAGTCATGTGAGTGTATCTCATTGTCACCATTTGCTTGGAAGGGAAACACATGGCTGAGCCCTGAGCCGTGGGAGAAATGCTCGTATTGCGACAAGACCAATGAGGACCTCCGAGATCTGGTCGGGCCTGAAGACCGTGTGTCATTCTGGAGGCTCAATGCAGTTGATGGCCGACGGCTTGAGATGGGAGATTCAGACAAATCGTCGTCATCCGCAGCACCAGCATCAGGTTCCATGATCTTTTTGAGGTCATCAAGAGTCCCAGTCTTTGCGGCATCCCATAGGGCTTTATTCCTTCGGCTTGCGCGTCGCAAACCCGCCGAGTCGAGGACCAGATAGGCCAGTACAGCTTCGAATGTACTCAAGGCATAACCCAGCTCACCACTGTCGACATCATCGATAAAGATAAAGTTCCGGACATAGATCAATCGAGCCTGGAGTTGTTTGACTTGAGATCGTATCACAACGTACAGAAGGAATGAGACCAGTGTGTCCGCGTTAACAGTCATGATAGGCTTCTCCGAGGACGAGTCTGATGGCACTGTATGTGACTTGGAGGAGTCTGTTAGCTGTGAGACGATCTTGATCGTTGACAGCAAGAGACCCAGCATGACCTGCGGGCATGTAGCTGCAGAGATCTTCTTAAACTCCTCGACGGCAGGCCCGAGCTGGATGATGAGGTCATGCTTTGCCTTGGAACCACCATCAATGCCAATGCCCAATTGAGAGATATCGATGAACTGCATCTTCTTGATCTTTGCTTCGAGCTCTAGGTCGTATGGTCGCTTTAGAGCGTTTAGCCTAGGGAAAAGCTGATTGTGAACATTCTCCGTGACATAGCGCTCAATCAGCTTCTCGACTATAGGGCCCGTCAGGTCTGTCGTGGCTCCCAACAAAGATAGCTGCTGCTTATCGACCCCTTGGAAAAGGTCGATGGCAGCTGTAACAGCAGTTTCAAGTGATGCTCTCATAATGTCCTCGTCATCTTCGGCGTAGAAGTTCTCCATAACTGGAAGCCTACTATCATCGCCCGCCTTTGCCGACGCGCTGTTGGATCGAGCTCGTTTCATGGCACTGGTGATAGGTCCATCCGGTTCGGGGTCTGGGATATGCTCGGCCGATGGTGGAGGAGGTAGAGGTTTGCGGAAGACGTTTGTGAACTCGAGGAACAGCTTCTCGAGGCCGGGTTGCATCTGCCTTGCAATCATTGGGAAGTTGTTGAGTAGGTCGTGGAAGCTCTTGATGTCCTTCTTGCGTGGGGCCGCATTCTCGGTCGATTCGGCGCTGGATGTCTGTTTCTGCTCGTTCATCTTTCGCTTCCTAATTCCAGGAATGAAGACGGCCGGGATGATCTTGTTCTCCTCCCAAATGCCCACAAGGGGTCTGGAGATAAAGTAGAGAAGCCATTGTCGTGGTTCAAAGACGTCGGGGTAAAATACGATGTCGTTGAGAAGTTGAGCTTGCGCGAGTGTTTTGAAGCCTAGATTCAGTGAGAAAATGCACGCTTGCGCGGCGCGAGTTGGATACACGCACCCTTGTTGCTATATATGAAAGTGTCCTTGATAACCACACTCTTGCCGTTCAGAGTAGAGAACTGCTTCGCCTTTCCCCTCACCTCGCGCAGGTTCTGGGCGCCGTCCTTGGATCCCGCTGCGCCATTCGGGGCAGGCACGCGGAGGACATGACTGGCAAGAAAGTCCTCCGAGGCGATGACCTCAGCGGGGGCTGAGCCGCTTTCGGTCTCGCGGAACGTGAGAAGCACATCCGTCGACGGACCAGTAGGATGTGATGGTGAACCGGTGTGCACTGGCTTGGGAGGGAGCTCTTGAAGAAGGCGGCCAGGAATGGGTTTAAAGGTTGCATTCATTCGACTTGTGGCCGGCCGTGTCGAAGCTTGGTCGACTCCCCAAGGTCGCGACGTCAGGGACGTGGAGGAAGATTAAGTTCGCGGGGAGATGACGCAGGATGTAGACGGATCGATCGGGATCGAGACACATGCAGAAGAAACAGTTTTCTGAGCTGAAGGCGAGTTCGTGCAGTTGTTTATGGTGCGACAGAGGGATGGCTAAATTTCATGACGGAGCGACTCGAACGAGGCATGCGGCGATAACGATAGCGATAGCGCGCGGTCGTCAGGAACAAAGGAGCTATTGCGGAGAGCGAAATGAGTTCGGTGGAGAGTACGAGTCGGCGCGTGGGCGTAGATTGCTGAGGAGTAGGTCTTGAGCGACTCGGTCGTCGTCGAGTATAGAGAAGGATATCGCTTGGCTAATAAGGAGAGCTGTCGATCGTGATGTAGTCTAGATTGACGACGAGTGTTGGGAGGCTTGAGATGGAGCTGACCTCACTCACCCAGTGGAGGCACACAGGGCACGTTGCGGTTGTTGGAGATCGCCTAACTCTAATTTGTACTGGTACATGAGCTTGGCCTGATGTCAGGCATGAATGGCATGTTGAACCCCTGAGACCATGTACCGAGACTCAATCTGCTGCTGGCGGGCGCCAATCCGCTCCCGAACGCACCTCAGCGCACGGACCGTTATCTGATAAACCCCTGAGCTCCGGGCCGGGCCATCAATCCTCCGGGCTACCCAAATATCACATGTTACAGGCCTGGTGTGAATAGCATCCACCGTTAAGATACAGGTGGCTTGTGTTTCCCAGCCACATTTGCACAAAGCCCTTACAGTTCGGTGTGATTGGAACGTGAGGTGGGATTATTGATTTTTTTAGTTCATTGTTGAGTTACTCGAAATTAAGTCTTTTGCTCTTGTCCTTTGATACGGCTGTGTGTAGAGGTTGAGCACAGGGTAGGTGGACAGGCAGAGAAGACCAAAGAGTACCAATGTGTTGACTCCTTTCTTGAACTGCACTCACACCACAAGCTGCAATACATGTGCTGGACTACACCAAAGAATCTTTGAGTCGTGGTGGCATATCAAAGGGTTGCTCATGCAGCATCCCCTGAGTCTTTGTCCTTCAACGTTCTCTTGAACAAATTATGGTGCCAAGCAGCCAGTTCAAAGAAAACAAGCATCAATGCTTTCTAAAACAACGCTACAAAGGGGCCTGACGTGAACAATTGTTTTACTCCCAGATATAATGTTCCCAAAATGTTACTTATAAACACTCAAGTCTTGCCAAGAAACACCAAGACCCTCATCCATCAACACCCATCACCAACAGAGTAATCACGATCCATCATCAACATCATGAAGCCTTTCAAGCGACTCATAGATGCCGTACCATGGCCTCGTAACAACTCTGAACAGGCCAACAACACACTCCCCGTCTTCATTGATGATGAGATCGCAGAGATGTTTGTGGACAAACTCACCAGGGAGATCGAGATCGAGAACACGAACAACAAAAAGGATGACAAACCAAAAGATCCCGAATTTGCCGAGGCTGACGCGAATGTAGACGCAAAGCTCGTCCGACTTATCAACGCTGATAAGAATCCTTGGCCTGAAGACTCTTCCTACCGCGTCATGAGAGTCACAGTCCAGATGCCACCAACAACTCCAGTGCCGGAGCGTATTGCAAGCACATACAAATCCAGAGGAGAGAAAGCTTGGGCCAAAGTTATTGGATGGGGGAGGTTTCGGCTAACTGACGAATACCCTGGTGGTGAGTTCTATGATCTCTGGGTGCTGCCCGGAGAAAGTAGGATCGAGTGGGTTGGGCCAGTACCTATCGACTTGGCGAAGAAGTCAATTACTCTTGCTGACCCCCTTCAACTTGAAAAGAAGAAAAAGTGAGTATAGTAGTCAATATGTGGAGGTGAGTATAAGGAGTTCAACATGGCTGGTTTGGAAGACATGAAGGGTTCAAGGGTTTCACGCAGGCACAAAAAATCAGCGGAGTCTTGTTTAGTCTAGAATGTTAATTAAATCCATTGATGACCCTCGAAATATGGTTATACTTATAGAATGAGCGCGCTTTACTTGGAGCTCATTGATGGTAGTCGAGCTAGAGAAGAATGCATGTCAATACAACTGCTGGTATGTCTAAAAGGCACTGACTCTGAGAAGGCTCGATATTGACACAACTGCAATCCCCATCTATCATTAATTCATGACATCTCGGGCTCGTCTACTAACCCTCGCTATGTAAGTAATCCAAAGGGTATCATTATTTACATTGAGCTCGTGACAACTTCACACAGTGATCATAACATGCACCCATGTGTCGGGATGAGTATTCCACGTCTAGAACCAATCCCAAATCTTCTTCCAGGTCGGAACTTGTCCCGGTACGCTTCCATGAGCTGGGCCACTCTTGTGGTCCAGATCCATTCTCCTTCCACTGTCCAGATCAATGCTCCAGCTGCGCTTGATCGGATCGGAGCTACGCCAGAGTAGTTTGCAGACTCCATATATGATTCCAAACAGAGGAATGAGAATGTAGGCATCCACAAAGTTGCCCGCGTCAAACGGTGACAGCGTAGTCCAACCTTGGACAAGGGCCAAAAAGACACAGGCTCCGAGACCAAGCCAAGCAAGATACGGGAATCCCATCGCCTTGTAAGGCAGCTCGCTGATGCTTCGGCCCTGGGCCTTCCAGGCGCGTCGGAATCGAATGTGAATGATGCAGATGCTGCCCCAGACGAGGAACGCGCTGACGCCGGAGAGGTTCACGATGTAGCTGTAGGCTCGGGCAGCGCCGGTGGAAACGTTCATCATCGAGATGGAGCCGACGGCGTTCGTAATGAGGATGGCCCAGACAGGGACGCCTCTGCCGTTTGTCCAGCCAAAGATCTTGGGAGCCTTGCCGGACTGTGCCATGTAGAAGACGGTGCGTGAGCCGATGTAGATGGATGAGTTGATGGCGGATAAGCAGGTGACGAGAATGAAGGCGTTGATGAGATGAACACCTGGGGCCGTTAGAATAAAACATGCTTGAAGAGAACTGAGTACGAACCTCCTTGCCAGCCAGCAGTCTGAATAGCGATGGTCATCGGACTCTGCAGAGCCTTGGAGCCACCGTTGATGAGCCCATCCGCATCAGCCCGGCAGGTGAGACCAAAGAAGAAAGCAGATCCCATGTAGACAAAAATGATACGCCAAAAGACCTGCCGAATAGCTTGAGGGACAGCGACTCCAGGGTTTCTCGTCTCAGTAGCAGCAATGGCAATGGACTCGACGCCAGAGTAAAATGTCGCGCAGAAGACAAAGACGGTAGCAACACCGCGGAAGCCGTTGCCGTTGAAAGCTCCAGGATCGTGCCAGTACTTGAATCTGAGAGCCTTATCCTGACCAACCAAACCACCAGCCGCATAGATGATAGCGAAGATGAAGTATGCCGTCAGTCCAAGAAGCTTCAACAGAGCAAGCCAAAACTCAGCCTCTCCAAAGGCCTCGATACCAAGCAACTGGAAACCCAAGAAGACGGTCCAGAAAATGAGAAAGTAACCCCAAAGCGGAATCACGGGGGCCCAGTAGGTGAGGATGCTACAGATGACGTTGTACTCGTTGGCGAGGACGGCGGCCCAAATAATGAAGTAGTTCCAGCCCACGGCGACAGAGAAGGACTTGTCCACCATGCGCTCAGCGAGAGAGATGAAAGAACCTCCGCCGGGATATAGAGTTGTCACCTCACCGAGGGACTGCATGATGGAGAATGCAATGATACCTGCTCAAGAGTCAGTCTCGCTCATTATCCAATGTATTGTCGAGAATGCAATCTCAAGTCTGTACTTGTGCTTCACATCCTCTAACAATACCCAGTAAAAAAAGGATCATACCAATAACACCAAAGCCAATGATTAGGGAAGCTGGTCCTCCCTTATTCAACGCACCACCCGCGCCAACGAGTAATCCAGGTCCAATGATACCAGCCAGAGCCATCATGGAGAGATGTCGGTTCTTGAGACCACGCTTGACACCAGAGTCGGGGTCAACGGAGCTGTCATCTGTCGGTTCACCATGCCGATTGTAGTCATAGTTATCGCCGTAGTTGTCGCCATAGTCAGACGGGCCATCTACCGCCGCGACGTCTTCGTCCTCCTTTCGAGTGAACATTTTTGTTTATCACCTCGGCCTGACGGATATGTGTGGAGGAGAAGAGCGGCCTGGTGAGAGATAAAAAAGATACGAGACGATAAGGGCGATATACAGCCGTTGAGGTAGGCTGCTTCGAGGAGAGATGAGGCACGTATATATAAAACGCCAAAAAATCAACACAACGACGGGTAGAGAAAAGTCAAGATAAAGTTGAGAGGCTTTGGGCTGGGGGTTATGGCATCACTCGAGGGCCCGCTGTGCTAACGCAGCCGGGCGTAGAGCCCGTAAGAAAGAAGCAAGGATCGACCCCCCTTCATGGTTCCTCAAGATTTGCTCTTATTAGGTACAATCCGTAGGTAATGGGGGTTGGGGTTGTTTGTGTTTGGTTCGCGCAAGTCAGAGACTGCCATGGACTAGGGAAACACATCCCGGTTTTAGCGCTCACAGGGGTCTTGATCCAGCCAGACAGAAACGGATCTGACCTCGTCATGGGGGGTTTTGTCTGCGCCTTTGGCCCGAGTTTGGCTGCAGAAAGAATGGGTTCTGGTCTCGCTTCTTGACATTGACGATCTGCCCTGTCGAGCATCTTTTCGGTCCCTTGAGGCTGGATGAACACCCCCACCCTGGAAACCAAAGCATGTGGCTCTTTCTTCTTCGTTTGTGTGTGCCCAAGGTCGCATTTGTGGCGTGTGAATCGCCCAGTGGTTCTGCAAGAAACCCGGGGATAGCGAGGTACGCCATAGGCAATGCCGATCACGACATCGAGGACCCTAGACCAGAAGAACTCTGCATGCTTTGCAAACGGCCGAGGGCCCGTATTAAGTGGCCGGGTGGAGATACCTTAGCGCAAGATATTGAGACATTCAGCGTGGGTTCTTGAAGGTTTTGAGACATGGCGAAAGAGCTGTGATCCCAGGATGTGTCCAAAGGTGTGAGTCCCTGGCCATTGAGATTGACAACTGATGGCGCACGGGGCTTGAGAGATCAGTTGATTGTCGACGCCTAGAATGTCGTTTAGATGTGATTTAGTCATTATATCGATTATGCCATCTTCCTCGCAATGACGATGTTGAATTGCAGCGTGGGATTCAACAGTTCCGTCATCCGAGGCGTCCAATCAACATCTCGCCCGTCTCAGCCTCTCGAGGCCTGTCCACGTCGTCTTTTCAGCCCATGGAACATTATCTTTCACGTGTTCTGACAGGTCGAACCTCACTCGGCCTCTTCCGTTCACGAAGCGCCGGGCGAGTCCGGGCCATCGGCACGGGGGCACGCTCCATGTCCGCTAGCATCTCGGCCTTTCCTTGACTTCGTCGTTAGGGCCGGGTCCGTAGCTCTTCGGGCCGACCAATGACTTCCGGTATTTGAGATTTTTATCATATAAAGACCTTGATTGGCTTCGTATAAAGAAAGGCCAAGAAAATGGCTTCCGGGACATCGGCCCTCTTCTAACTCGCTCCAAAGATCTTCAAAATTGGAGCCAAATGAAGCTCCGAGTGAGATGTAGACAACCACTGTGGCGGTTTAACCATCGTCTTGGCTTTCAGTGAGAGCAGAAACAGTGAGTTGAGGGACTGAGGGAGTACTAGCCCTCGTAAATGCATTGAGATTCATAAACGTAGCTGGCACATCCGATGCCATTTCGAAAGCTCAGCCAAAGCAGCTATGTTTCAAATCCTCCTCGACTGTCGCTCAACCATCCAACCAATAGTCATATCTCATTAGAGCCGTGATGTCTCAAATCAGACCTCCACGCCGCCAAGCACCTCTTCGAATACCTCGAGATTTCCTTCGTTTCTTTTGTCAAACACGGCAAACCACACCTCCTCCCACCAACCGCCCTGGAACTCTGGCTCCTGCAAAACCTCCAGCCAACAGTGAGCCACTTCCTTCGGCGGGTTCCTGAACGCACCACATCCCAGGGCGCCGAGCACGAGTAGCCCATGATTCCGTCTAGCCGCCATTCGTAAACATATTCTCATCTTGATCTTTGTCATGTCACGATCCGCGGGGTTTGCAAAGACGAGTCTGTCGATATATGAGCCGTCGGGTTGCTTCTCCGCGGCCCTGGCAACAGGTGGCGTGCGCAAAGCGGCGATGCTGAGAACGCTGACGACAGGAAGATCCTCAACCTCAACATCGGGCATGAGGAGTTTGTGTCCTGAATCCTGGTCGGAGCGGATGATGACAACATCTGGGCTGTATAGACCCATGCGCTGCTTCCACGGGTAGTATCGTCGATGTAGAGACAGATACAGCGAGCTGCGATAACACAGAGCTTCCTCCTGGGCGCGCGCTCCCTTCAGCCATCCTCCGCCTGGGCTCACATTGCTAGCCATGTTCAAGACTGCGACGCGACCAGATGAGGGGTCCTTTGAAGAGGCGAGGTCGATGGCGGCATTGAAAGAGTCATCGTTAACGATTTTGATAGTTGCTGTTCCCGAAGGTGTCCGCTTGGGACATTCAGCGGCCTTGAGTGGTTGAAGAGTTTCGTAGTAGAGCGCCTCAGATTTGCTGGCCTCAATGTCGGGCAACCCATTGAGGATATCGGGGAGAACTGTTCGCGTCTCCTTGGCGACGGCAGCGAGCCCGGCGCCTTGTCTCCAGGGGTCTTTGCGCCTGTTACGCCATGAACGAGAAGGTTGAGACGATGATGAAGCTGGTGTTGATGAAGATGGCTGCTCAGAGGTAGAAGGGGCGGGCCTGGAGGATGGTTTCTTTGAGAGCCATGTATCCAGCGTTCCCTGGCCTTGGCCGGAGTTAGAAGACATTTTCGATGCGGTATTCAAGGTAATTATGCCCAAGCAAGTTGGGTTTGATGAAGTCGTCGTTGGGGTTTTTATTCTTTTCTCGCTTGGAGTTGTGTCAGGTCCAAGTTGTGGCACATATGAGGTGCAATGGCGGCTGTGAATATGCGCGCGTGCACACACTGCTAAGCCCAGGCAACAACAGCGCATCAGTCACACCGAACAAACCAAGCTAGTCGCGACCACGCCTGTTGTTCAGCTCAGCCTCAATGGGCGCTCTTACGAGCATACAATATTCTCGCAAGATGAGATTCGTACGAAATCATCATCCAATTCCATCTTCAAAAGCCTGCCGGTAGCTCGATACCCAGAAGCCACCTCCTCCTTTTAGCAACACAGTCTATCTACGACTCATCATCCTATATCATGATTCAAACCGGGGTATCACAATAGCTACAAGTATGGTACATATTCATACAAATCTCCGATCAGACACGGAGCTTCATGCAGGAGTTTTGATGGCTCCCTCTGGGACATGGTCCGAGGCCTCAAATTTTCTCGGGATGAGTCCTTCGGCCATATTAATCGCCCCTTCCATGTCGTTCTTGTTGAACAAGAATAGTCCTTGGATCGCCGCCGCACTGGTGTGTCGGTTCGATGGCTTTCCATCCGGCCCCTGTCCAAATAGGCCCAGCTCCTCGAGTCGGTTGAGGAAACGCTCCCGGCCAGAGTGGTCTGTATCAACATCGCCGTAAAACCGATCCCACATCTGAGCAGCCTGGTATCGCGTAGCCTCACCAATGCGGAGCATCAAGTCCACGCGACCAGGTCGAATCAGAGCAGGATCAAGACGATCGACGTGATTTGTCGTCAGGAAGGCAATTCGTTCTTCACCGGCAGCAACACCATCAAGGGCATTGAGCAGACCCGAGAAAGTCACAGTCGCGCCACTATAGCCATCGGCATCTCGTTGTCGCCGGTTAACAAACGCAGCGTCTGCATCCTCTAGTAGCAATAGGCTCCTCTTTGGCAGCTTGGTGAGAAGATAGGCGAGCTTGTCATCTGTCATACCCATCTCGCTAAGGTTGATCATGGCCACACTGAAATCCAGTTCTCCTGCGAGTGCTTGGATGAAGGATGTCTTGCCGCTGCCAGGAGGACCAAACAGAAGATAACCTCGTCGGTACGGGATACCACGATCAACATACCACTGTTGCCGGTTCAAGAAATCTTGTACGTCGCCCACAATGTTTTCCTTGACACCTTCGTCTAGGATCACAGAGCCCAGTGGTCGCTTCTTTCTTGGGTCCCCAAGAGGTACCCAGTCCATTCCTCGAGCCGAGTATACGATCGTCTTGCCCTCGTTCGCCTTGGCTGCCAATTGGTGTGCCTCACTAAACACTGACTCGAAAACGTGTCGGTAAGCCCACAGAGTCGTCATCTGAAGAATCTCGTGCGGTTCGCCCGTGTTCATGTTCGCCGTATTGTGCTTCTCACGGTTGACGGCAATGTACGCACTGCCGAACTTGACAATGTGTCGTCCATAACCGGGCTGCAAGAAGAAATGCGCATGTTGTGGTCCACTCACGCCAGGCGTTCGGGATGCGGTGGTTGTCGAAACGGAGAGGTTGTGGATTCGGGTCAGTCGAGAGGCAATGAAGCCTGGGTTCTCGCGAGGTTGTGATAGCCAAGCTAGGATCCAAGGGTAAGCGGGATCCTGCTTGCTGATCTCGACGTTGACGAGCAATCGACGTCGAGCTGCTCCAAGGGCAGATAATGCGCCTTTTCGCGCGAATGCTGCGGCAGCGCCAAGAGAGGCGAGACCAATTCCGCCTGCGAAGAGCGGATTGTCGAAAAGGGCATTGATGTTGAGCGCTGAGGTCGCAGCAGGTTCAGGCGTCTTGCTGGCGTTGGGGAAGCTCGTGAGAGCTTCCTTGAGCGTTTCCTCATCCATCTTCGGCTGGGAGGATGTCGATTGAATGGCTAGGCAAGCACAGGTGGGGTTTTCGCATTGGCCCTTGCGATCATTGTTGACGGGCGTGGATCAACTCGATTCGTTGGTGCCTTGATGAGTGATGCTGAAGATGGGTAGAGGGCTTTGGCTGGTCCTCTTTTTTTTCTGGGGAACCATGCACGTGAAGCTTGGTTGGAGGAAGAAGCCACAACTCGGTGGCAGTTCGAGGCATGTTGGAACATAACAACTCCAAGTAAGTTATCAATTGACCTATACATGTATCGACTTTAACTCAAGTCATCTTGAATAGCGGCTAAGAAACCTCATTGTTGGTAGATGTCTTCTAAACTGACACCTAGGTCACAGGAGAGACCAGAGCAACCGTTCTCCAGGGTGGGCATTGTTTCGGATTATGACAATAATTTTTAGATCATATGTGATCCTATTAGATAACGATGTATCTAAAATGATATCATGTTTGCTCCAGTGACGTCTAAAGATCTCCATATGCAAGATCAGGCCCTAGTTCATCAACAAGATGATCGTCAACCAAGTCACCCGGTCCGATACTGACTTCAGTCGGACCGACATGCGAAGAAACTGGGAGAACCAGAACAGTGGAGGGCCACACTGGACGGGAAGAATGGAGAATATTCATGCCTAATCCTAACCCATATTTATTCCGGTGCATCGAGTGCGGCGAACGGGACCACATGGGGTCAAGAGAGTGAGGACACTGAGCAAGACGGACTTCTCGAAATATAGCAATAAAGATATGACGAAAGCACGATCGAGATATCAAGAATATTATCCTTTTTTATGACAACTTAGAGTTCAGTATCCTTCTTGCTAAAACCTTTGAGGGGGGCAGCAAGATGGACAGACAGAACCTCCCCCCCATCCTCAGGATGACCTGCTTTTCTTTAGGGTATGTCACGTTATCTTGGTGAAATATGATCAACACCAAAACACCACGACCCAAGATCACCAACTCACCAACCAGTTCAAAAACAGCGCAAAGAAATCGTAAAAATTGCAAAAAGAAAAGCTGGTGGGCGACTGAGAGCGATGCTCCCGCCAGGGCTTGAACCTGAGACCTTCGCATTACCGGATACTCGGAATGAAGTATTAGTACGACGCTCTAACCAACTGAGCTACGGAAGCCAACCAGCTGTTGTTGAAGGGAAGCCCTGTTGTCAGGCACCAAGGATGCCCGCTGAAGGGGGCGCATCCTCCTCCCATGTTACAACCCCTGTCTCATGGACGGCCGTTGGTTAACAACGCATGTGAGTGGGGGAGCGGAGCGCCGGGAGGGAGTCTTGGAGGACTTCCGGAACCTCATCGCGAAGCGGGGTCGAGGGGACGAATGGAGGCACTGGTGGGGTTGGGATCTCGTAAGGACTACGTACTTGGTACGTGATGTAGGGCCTCGAATGGCGTCCAATTGCGGGTGAAAGGGACCGGACTCGGGCCAGCCGATGAGGCAGATTGCAATTGAGTGACTTTCCGGCGCTTGAGAAGACACAATTCGTGACATGACGAGTTTCATCGCTGACGGGGCGTCAGATCATGAGAAGCCGAAGACTGACTGACATCAACTCATGTGCCTGACGGATGTTGGTCCGATGCTGCACAGGCAAGCTTCGGCATTGCTGAAGCAGTGCAAGCCATGATGATTCTTCACCGCACACAGGCTGCAGGAAAGCCGTTCGGCATGTGCGTTAGAGCCAGAATTCAAATAAACCCCCATTGTCTCTCTGCTGGCGCATATCCTCCTTCATGATGAAGCCCAGGTGGCTTCTCGGGAATGTATCACCGAGAGCTGGTCAATTGTACGTAGTAAGCTCATGACCACTCCGCGCTAGTGAGGTCGAAGCTCCGCCGGAGGTAAATTGAGATCATGAATAGTGTCAGCGCAGGATGTGTGCAATTCATATGACCCTGCAACGGGAAAACACGTTTCGGGGCTACGCAAGTGCGGCATATCGAGATTGGCTCTCGCCGGCACTGCAGATTGCATGAGTGCGTTAGCCTGCGCGGTTGGCTTCAGTTCGTGACATTGGGGTTTGGGGAGGACCGGGAGAGTAGGGCCAGCGGGCTGACTGCCCGGCGGTGCCCACCCCCATCATGGCGCGCCAGCCAACCGTGTTCCTCACGATGTCCAAGTATGCGGGGGAAATGGGGTCACACGAGAACAAAGTCAGCGTGTTGCCAGCGGCGACGAGTGATGGCTCCCGATCGATGTGCTCCAAGGCCCAGAGCGTCCCGCATGTTTCCGTCGCGAGCCCCGAGGCGTCGGCTACGGTAGGAAGAGGTCTCGGCAATGAGGAGGCTATGATATAAGTCGGCTGCCCCCTCCTCCTGACGGAGACCTTGGTGTGCCTGATCTCTGAATCTAGACAACTCCTCCACTCTTCCCACTAAACGTCGTCGTCGACATCATCGCTGGGTCGTCCTGTCAAGCGTGTAAGTCGAGCCACTCTCCATCGTCGCAAAGCAAATCCAATCCCATCCACTGCAATTGATCCTCCAATGGGGCCGCCCTGCCGGCGACTCCACTTTACCACCGAGGAGACATATACTTGCACTCTCAACAACGTCAAAGAGCTGCCGCTAGCTAGCTCGAGTGAGTCTGCTGGGGAAGCCTTTCCTTGTTAATGCCTTGGTGCGATGGGGGTGTCTGCGCCGGTGTCGGGCTGTAGCGGAGTCGGGGTGGGCGAGGCGAGAGTGAGAGAGAGCTATGAGAGGAAGAATGAGGCGCGCAGAGACAGAGAATGCCAGACAAGAGACATATCGGCCGCGAAGCCGCCGGGGAGACACCGGGCATTGACGCCTCCGGGGAGCAGATCCGGGCTGAGGTGTGCGGTGAGCATCTTGCATCCGGGTGAGGCGGACTCCAATCGACTCACCTGTTGATGCGGTGAATCGGTCAACATCTCAGCCCATTCCGCAGCCCTGGAGCTCCCCGAAGCTCAAGCAAGGACCCTGAATCTCAGACGATTCCCGACAGATGTTCATGCTCGCCAATCGAGAGGCATCGTGTTGCGAAATGAAATTGAGGTTGACGACTTGGCGAGATGAAGAGATCCGCTCTCTTATCATGCCTCTGGTCTGTGTCTCACCGACATGACGCTGTTGGAAGTAGAAACAGCTCATGGCCTGAACTTGATGAACTCATTCTCGTTGGCGCACAGAGCATCCCCTGGAAGGAGCGTGGGATGCCCCTCCTGCCCTTGTCCTGTCTGCCCCTCCCCGCCCCTGTTCCTGCTTGCTCTGCCCCTCCCTTTTGCTCAACTTATTTGCTTTATCGATAAGCTCGACAGACAGAAAACCCCGCGCAACGCCTCCCCTCCCATCTTGGACCTACATCACTGACTGACATCCTCTCTCGCTCAACAGATTTTTCATATTCTTTATTCCTCGACCTACTTGAGTTGACCTCACCTCGATCGATTCTTCCACCTTTACAACACACAACACAGCAAAAATGGGCGTCCAAGATGTTCTGACCCGCAAGACCGGCGTCATTGTCGGCGACGATGTTCTCCGTCTGTTCGAGTACGCTCGTGAGAACCAGTTTGCCATCCCCGCCATCGTACGTCAGACCGAAATACATGATAAAAAAGATGAAGCTAAGACTGTCTTGACAGAACGTCACCTCCTCCTCCACCGTCGTCGCTGCTCTCGAGGCTGCCCGCGATGCCAAGGCCCCTATCATCCTCCAGTTCTCCCAGGGCGGTGCCGCCTACTTTGCTGGCAAGGTATGTTTGATAATCATTACGAGATGTTACATCAAAGCTCACAAGGTGTAGGGTGTGAGCAACGGTGACCAGGCTGCTTCCATTGCCGGCGCTATCGCTGGCGCCCACTACATCCGCTCCCTCGCTCCCACCTACGGCGTCCCCGTCGTCCTTCACACCGACCACTGCGCCAAGAAGCTCCTCCCCTGGCTCGATGGTATGCTCGATGCCGATGAGGCCTACTTCAAGGCCAACGGCGAGCCCCTTTTCTCCTCCCACATGATCGATCTCTCTGAGGAGTCTGTTGAGTGGAACGTCGAGACCACCGCCAAGTACCTCAAGCGTGCTGCCCCCATGAAGCAGTGGCTCGAGATGGAGATTGGTATCACCGGTGGCGAGGAGGATGGTGTCAACAACGAGGACGTTGACAACGCCTCCCTCTACACCCAGCCCGAGGACATCCTCAACATCTACAACACCCTCTCCGCCATCTCCCCCTACTTCTCCATTGCCGCTGGCTTCGGCAACGTCCACGGTGTCTACAAGCCTGGCAACGTCAAACTTCACCCCGAGCTCCTCGGCAAGCACCAGGAGCACGTCAAGGCCGCCACTGGCTCTGAGAACCCCAAGCCCGTTTTCTTCGTCTTCCACGGCGGTTCCGGCTCTTCCAAGCAGGAGTACCTCGATGCCATCAGCCACGGTGTCGTCAAGGTCAACATGGACACTGACATGCAGTTCGCCTACTGCTCTGGTATCCGTGACTACATGATCAACAAGAAGGACTACGTCAGCACCGCTGTCGGCAACCCCGACGGTGAGGACAAGCCCAACAAGAAGTACTTCGACGTAAGTTTCGAGACCCAATGCTGGTTCCTTTTCACGTATACTAACATGCTGCGTATAGCCCCGTGTCTGGGTCCGCGAGGGTGAGAAGACCATGACTGCCCGTGTCGCCGAGGCCCTCAAGGACTTCAACACTGCCGGCACTGTTTAAATGTCAATAACGACGTTTTCCGGTTGCCGTAATATCCCCAAGACTGAGACACGATGAGTGATGCATCGCTTGAAAAAGGAGGAATCCAAGGGAGACTCTTCCCATCGTTTAAAGTAACAACTGCTGTCCATTGTCGGTTGGGGCATTATGAGTCGACGAAAGTAGTAAAATAATGAAAAAAGAAATAGATGATGTACAAAAGCCTAGTTTTTGATAATTTTGAACCATTTGTGATTGACTGCATTAAGTAGGTAGTTCTTGGCTCGATCATGGCAAGGACGAGACAAGAAGCATATCAAAAAGCACAACCCGGGACCTTAGTTCGTTTAAACCGTTTCATTAATCGTGGAACGTATATAATATGTTGTTAATATCGTACACGTGCAGCCTTGCTTCCCTCAAGGGATGTCATGGGCTCCTCACAGGCCGCTCCGCGCATCACAAGGAAACATGTGCCGAGCGCTGTGTATTGTGTAAGCTATACCCACCTCTTTTTCAACCTGCCTCTCTCTCTTTGCGCTTCTTTTGTTGCCATTAAATCCACCGCCGTAACCAATTGCCGCTATCATTGCTGTTCCATCGAGATGGCTGTGGGCGTAACTACCAGCCCAGCAACTCCTTCTCAATCTTGGCCACGTCCTCATCTGTGAGCTCCTGAGTTGCCTGGGCTTCGGCCTTGGTCTTGTCGAATCGCCAGAGTCCGCCAGTCTTGTCGGCGTCTCCGTCGACTGGCACGCTGACGACCTTGCCGAGTTGCTGGAGGACGTCATCCTTGCCCTCAACGGCAGTGAAGTACTGACGCTCCCAGGTACGCTCCTCTGAGCGCTCCTTGGCGCGCATGTCGCGCTGGGCCTGCTCAATCTTGCCCTTCTCGATACCGGTGGTGTCCATGTCACCCTTCTGGATAGCTTCGGCGACACGGGCCCAGGCGCGGCGGGACTCAAGAGGGTGCTGCTTGTCGATGGGGGCTACCTCGAGCTCGGTCTGGGCAGTGTTTACAGCGTCGTAGGTGGCCACAAGAGTGGACTTGGAGTTGGTCTTGGCGGGACCCGAGTAGATCTCAAAGGTCTTGTTCCACTGGCCAGTCACGTTGAAGAGGACCTCCTTCTCCTTGCTTGTAGGGCTAATAGTGGCGACAATGGTATTCTTCTTGCCAGAAAGCCAGCCCTTTCCGCTGTAGTCGATCTTGGCGGTATAGCCGCTGGAGCTGGTGATGAAACTTGAGCCATCAAGCTCTACGAAAGGAGCGCCGAAGATCAGACCCTCGATGTGGAGACCAGGGAGGGTGATGAGGTAGGACTCGGTCTCCCCTGAGGGCAGAGGAACACGCAAAACAGCGTGGCCGATCTGCTTAACAATAATGGTGCTCTTAAAGGTGGCCTTCTGAGCATTATAACCCTCCAGCTCGATACCGGTCTTGTCGTTGCGAATGCAGTAGGCGGTAGCAGGAGGGTGGTGGCTGACCTGCTCCGAGACAAGCGTGGTCTTGCCAGCCTCGTCGTTCCAGGATCCGAGGAAGAGCTCGCCGAGGAAAGGGTTTAGGGGCTTCTTCTCGTTTCCGTACTGCTCGCTACGGCTGGCGTACTGGTGCTTGAGGGTTGAGAGGAACCACTTGAGGACGAGCATGGACCGCTTGGCAGGATCGGACTCGGCAGCGGGGGCGGTCAGGACGGGAGGGTGCGTCGCCCAGTACGCGGAGAACTCGGTGAGAGACTGCGAGGAGAGGATGAAGGGAGGCGCGGTAAGGGAGGAGAGATCGCCATTGAAGGATGCGATAGACTACAGAGAAAGTCGCAAGGACGAGGGTTAGCAACTGGAAACGCGAGCGCTTGCTAGCTTCATGGAATCGATGATCAAGGAGTATATAGTTACCTTGACGAAGGCGGACCAGCTGCTGCTGTTCGCCTGTGACTGCGAAGGTGTGGTGGTTCCAGACATGATTGCTGATCGTCGATGTACCTATACGGAGGAAGAGTTGTCGAGGTTGGATGTAGGGTTGTCGCGACAGGAGGTTCGGTTCTGAGAAGCGGTCTCGTGTGGTCGAGCGAGGGGCCCGATCGCGGATTGCGGGGTTGGTGGCAGGGAAGAACAGCAAGTCAAGACGGAGCACGCGGGGCACTTTTTCTACTCCAGCTGTAAGGGACCAGATGTTGGGGGGTTTGGTTCCTGTTGGTTGTCAATGTGTACGTCGGGAGTCAAAATCTCGGTTGAAGGGTTCTGGATTGAAGCTTTCGGTGACACTTTTGGAAGGTTGGCGGATTGTGGAAGTTTGATAGCCTCCGTTGTTTAAACTGCTGCTTGAACCGGTTTCAAGGGAGAAAGGGGCAAATTGGGCTAGCAAGAACCAAGGTGTAAGGGAGAAGAGCAAGACAAGACAGGAGGGCATAATTGATTTGCAGTCGAGATTCACATTAGGCGGACAAGGCAATAAACGGTTAATTACTGGCTGATCACGAGACCACCTGTTCATCAGTAGAAACAACCCCTAGACCACGCTCAGGGAGATTGAGATGCGCCCATCACGGATCATGAGGATATTCCCCGTAACTGGGTAGGAGCGCGGCTGTGCCCGTCCCCAGCCAAAGCCCATTACGTCAACACCAGACACCTCTGTTTTGACGCGTTGGTTGGGGGTGTTTGGTTGGTTGTCATGGATGCATCGTCTGTTCTAGCGTTTTTGATGGGCGCGCGCAAGGGGGACGGGAAGGAAAATAGTCGGTGGCCTCTTTCCTCCTCCCCCCAACAAGCAATTTTTTTGCTAATCTAACATCACGTCACTTTTCTGGCGGCCCGGAAACGTTTCTTCCCGCGCTCCGCTTTGTCAGGGCCCTGGACTTCGGTGTCCAGAATGGTGGATTTTTTGCTTGCTTGCTTTTATCATTTGTGAGTTTTCGTTATTCACGGGGAGATTTAGCTTGAACGGGCAACACGCGACACCCCACCCACCCCACGAGGGTAATGGCTGGCGGTGGGGCTGGTTAAGCTTGGCAAGTTAATTGCAGCTTTAGAGATGAAATGATGAATGAATAACTGCCTGGTTGTGCAAAAGCAATACGATATCGTATTCTTTTTCTTATTCAGAGGGATCCATGGCAAACGACCCTTGATACAAGTAAGGCCCCATCACACATCTCGTCACGTTTAGTGCCTCGACGTCATCTTTCCCACCCCTGTCAAGAGATCTTCATCTTGTATGCATCCTCGGATGCAGCCATTTACACTTGCATCTTGACGAACAAGGGCCATGGACAAAGACCGTCAATCTGCAAAATCAAATCTTTTGTGGTATCTCGTAAACTACAGGTTTTTGCTATACATGAAAATATACATTTCTAATCATCCCGTCGTCAAATGTCCATCCATCTAAACCTTGACGCCAAACGTTTTACCCAATTAACTGTACTTCCATCCCTCAATCAACTCCGCAACCTTGTCCAGTCCTCGTTGCATTGCCATTCCAGCCGGTGTTCCCTGTCGGTACCCTCCTGCGCCGTCCCGATCCTCCCAAACATCCCAAACAGCATTCGCGTGGTATTGCTTAGCTCCCTTCTCCAGTAACATCCTCACACCCCCCATGTGGCCGCGGAGAGCCGCATAATGCAACGCTGTTGCGCCCCTATCATTTTGGTGGTTGACGTCAATGCCTTGTTGGAGGAGGACCTTGAGAGTCGCCTGGTTGGCTGACGCCTCGAAGAGAACTGTATCCCCATGTGTCGTCAAGGCCTTCGCGTTGGCCCCTAGTCGTAGCAATAGCTGAACTGTTGAGAGATGACCGTGAGAGGCTGCCACTGATAGGGGTGTCCGGCCAGGAAAGATGGTGCTCTCGAGAGAGGCACCGGAAGATACAAGCCGAAGTAGAATATCGTCTCGTGCGTGCTGAGCGGCAACATGGATGGGTGTTGTTGGTGGCTCGGGCACGAGATACTCTTCGTCATCACCATAACTGCTCGTGGGAGTCATTTGCAGACCGGCGCCCTGCTCTAGGAGCGCGCTCACCAAGTTCATATCGCCCAATTTGACGGCGTGAGAAAGCACGCTCATACCATCAGGTCCAACTCGCTCAACATCAGCACCAAGCTTGATCAGGCGAAGAGCACTCTGACTGTTGCCCAGCTTGGCTGCCACCAATAGGGGGGTTTCGCCCATTTTATCCAAGAGATCAATAGGGGCCCCTGATCCAGCCAGCAGTTGAAGAACGTAAGGCTTATCCTTATGTGCCGCCATGTGCATAGGCGAATATCCAGACTGGCCTTGTGTCATTGATGGGTCTGCCCCTTTGGCAAGGAGATACCGGACAGACTCATCGTGTCCCGTCGCGGCCGCAGCGAGAAGCGGCGTGTTACCGTTTCGACTCGACATGTTTGGGTTCGCTCCGCTGTCGAGGAGAACAGCTGTAATGGGTGTACACCGTGAGCTGATAGCCATTGTCAGGGGCGTGTGCTCTCGAAGTTTTCGATCGACGTTGGCGCCCCGCGACACCAACACTTGCGTGAACTCCTGATTCCGCATGGAAATGGCCAGGTGAAGCGCTGTCTTGCCGTCCGGTAACCGCACCTCCAGATCTGCACCAGCTTGTACCAGTCTTGTTGCTGCCCCCCATCGCCCATTTTGGATCGCCAAGTGCAGTGGAGTATGTCCTTCCTCATCGACGAGGTTGAGGTCTGCCCCAGCGTTGATGAGAACTGGCAATGTCTCGTCTTCGAGGACGTCCGACGCAGCAGAGTAGTGAAGAGCTGAGCGTCCATCGTTGTTAACGGCATCGATGCGTGCTTTCATGTGGATCACGAGCGTCGCAAACTGCTCCGAAAATCCGCACTTGATGCCCCTCATGAGCGATGTATCCCCATCAATGGTCGGCTCGTCCACGTCGGCGCCAGCGACAATGAGAAACGCTGCGATGAGCATGTGCCCTTTGTCAAAGGCGCGATGCAATGGAGAGAGCATCGATCCAGGCAACACGACGTTTGGATCGGCGCGCTGAAGGAGGATCTCAAAGACGGTTGTCTCATCGCTCCGTTCGATCGCATGATGTAGTTCGTGCGCAATCTCGTTACTTCGTCGGTAGGTGACTCCTGGAGGTGGTACAAGTGTGTCCAAGAGCACTTGAATCTCAGTAGAGTCGCTGACTCTTGGCAATACCACAGACCGTTGGTTGGGCGCTGTGAACCTTCGACCGAGGCTTCGCAGAGCCTCATCGACGCCGACATCGGGTTCAATCACTCGACGCCTACTGGAGACATCTTCACTAAAGCTATAGCCAGCCCTGAGCGAGTGTTAGCCTTGATCCTTCGAGACAATAGGTTACTTACCGAGTCGCTGTGTTGAGAAGAGTGTGAAGAGAGGCTTGGTGGGTTCGAAGCCGCCCAAGTGACTCTTTCAACGCTGCCTCATTCCAGACGATAATGAGTTGCGGCTCTGTGAGGTGAATGCCGCTATCTCTGTCCGGTCCCTTTATGCGCTTGAGGGCTACCCTCAGCTCGTGGACGTCCTTCGAGACCGAGTAAACGAACTCGTTATTTGACGCCCGAACAACCTCTGCGCCGCCCTCAATTGTCTGGCTAAGGTCATGTAGTCTGCCGAGGGCGTCTGTGATGGCCCGACATTCCTTGGCCAGCGCCGACAAGATTACCGGGCTAGTGTTGAGGCAGTTGGCCAGGCCTCTGCAATCGTCTGAGAGGTGGTCGCATGTGTCGATCAGATCCTCGAGGCTTTCCTTCTCGACTCGGCTTCGAAGGGGATCCATCCCGAGGCGATGGAAAATTTGATGGCAAATGAAGTAATCAAAACCACGCGCCAACAAGACTTGCCCAAGACTCGCGAAGGAAACCTGGGGGTAAAGTACGATTTGACAGCTCAAGGACGCCCACTGCCCCAGCGGATCTAGGCCGTGCTTCCCCGTGCTCGTGTTCGTGCGCTACAAGAGGGTTGAAGCCTCAAAGCAACAGAGTGACGACTGTCCGCGCTCTACATGCTGCACACCGTCGTCACAGCCCGAGCTAACCCACAGGCACCCAAAGGCCCGAGAAGCAGAACGAGTCGGCTTCTGGTCCGGTACCAAGGCCAACATCATGATTGTTAGCGTGGCTGCGTGGCAGATAGGATCCTGGGCGTTGCAGTGCAGTTAGCGCGACTCGCGGAGGAGCAGCCACCACAAACCGTCGCCCAACCATTTGGGTCTTTGCCGATCAGCACCTAGAACGGCCTCGAACCGGCAGCTGAGCCAGTCTTGCCGGGTGACGGAGCCTGACAGTGGCGTCTGCGCCCGCGTCTTGCTTGAGTCGCTCTCGCTGCGTCTTTTTTCACGTTGGTAGGCTAGAAGGATCTTTAGCTGCATAAGGAAACAAGACCGCTAGAGGTGTTGCTGACGCTTCTATTGTGGTCAGTCAATTTGGTTCAATATCATGACGGTTGTTGCTGACCTCGAGGGCACTGATGGAGTGGAATTCTACCGCAGTCTCGTGCGCAACGGCGAGGCGTCACTTGGTGCCGCAGATTCCGGCGGCAAGTGGTCCCCAAGCCCATCTTCCATCACCTTCGTACGATGTGGCATCAAGCATAGCGCGGCTAGAATCACTGGTGGCCATTTGGTTTGATTGGTGAAACTGGTCAGGCTGAGAAAAGTTCAGTTCCTGGCCTCGAAAGGCTGAACGCATCTGCATCTGCGATATTTGGCTCCTTGCCTTGCATAACGAACACAACCGTGCTGAGGAACTGCCGACAGGGCGTGCATTGCTGAAGATATTGGCAGAGGTCGATGTTTCTGTCGTGCAGCGATTGATCGAGGCTACAAGGGTCAAGCTGGGGGATCTTTGCAGGGGTTGTTTGATCTTGGCGGGGGCGCGCGGTGTGGCACTAGAAAGAGAAGCCCACTAAGTGCCAGAGAGGCAGTGATCGCTTCAACGGTAGTTGCTTCACTGCTCAATATCACGAGCTTGTGGACACCTGGAATATGGCAAAATTAGTAACATCAATACGTTAGTTACACAGACATTATTGCTAATATTTATTTACTACCCTTGTCAATCTACGTCTCATTGATGGTAATGAAACACACCCCCTCTGAACCGAGTGAGTGGATGACAACGGAATCCAGTTTATCCGGAACCAACTGGGCGGATCCATCACCTTTAGCCCCCGGCTTGGCTTCGGGTTGCGTCACTGAAGTCCCGGCCATCCATTGCTGACCTGCAACATTTCCAACGACTAACTCGGCTGTTGTTCCCAACGCCCTGCGAGCCACGTTTCACGTACGCGCACTAGCATCTACTCTGTTCCCTCTGCCGCCCTCCAACACTTGCCCACTCTGGCTGGAATAATCTGGAAAGGCTCGCCGGCGGACGCTCAACACGAGAGGTCCCAGCGGCCGCGCATTACAATGACCCAGCCATCCACACAACCACAACTCACTCCACAGTTTTGTTTCTCTTATGGAACCCTTCGAGGTAAGTCTGGGCGGTTCCTGTGTAACCACGCCACAAGGGTGCGGCTGATTGACTTGAATCTAGACTTCCTGCGACTCTCAAGATCGTCCATCGACGACTCTATTACGCAGAGCCTCAATGCCCTAGTGACCCCTTCCCGATCCGGGTTCGACCCCTCCTCCACCTCCCAGCGCTCCTCGAGACCCCTTTCAAAGCAGATTGACCCCCAGACATGCTCGGATTTTAAAGAAAAGGTGCTGTTCCCGTCCTGGGAAGCGAGAGCCGAGGTCTTGAGCTACTGTGCTCTCGTGGCCGCAAGTCCAGACCCCGACGACCCCGATCGGACCCTGAGGGAGCTTGAGAAGGAGAAGGACCGTGAGCGAGTAGTGGATGAACGATTGGATCCATACTCTGGCAGATTCTTCCCACGAGAGGCGCGCACCGAGCGCCTGGCTTCGCTTGTCCGACAAGAGAGAGGCGTGGAGAACATCGTACGACATAGAACCTGGGAGGTAATACAGCAACGATGTGGCGGTGATCCTTTAGATGGCTGGGAGGATGCCGTCAGTACCTGGAAGAAGGAACGAAACTCGAAGCCACCGGCACAATCATGACGGCTTGGTGTGCCTCTGACTTGTATGATTGGGATAACGACTGACCACCCACCCTCTGAGTAGGGAACTTGTAAAAGCTGTACAACATGGAGAGACGCATTTTATGATAGAGGACCCAACTCTTGTACGATGAATATTGTTATACGAAACTCTTCCACACAATAAAATGGATATCAAGATAACGATTTCGTGGCCGTCATGGTCATCCGTGTACGCTCACAAGAGACATGGATCAAGCAGTAAGTCAAATTTCGACTTGTGTAATTCACAAGCCGAAATGCCCATAGCACAGCTACGAATCGCCATTCACGTTTTTTCGACACTAAGAACAGTCATCAAAATCATTGGCCTTTTTATTCTTGTTTACGGAGGTGATTGTTGCCTCCAACAGGCAGAGCTGGACAGAGTCATGGATCCTGGGCTGCCCCGCCAAAATCACCACTACCTCACAGCAGCCCACCACAGGCAGCCCCGAGAAATTACCGACCTACCGCACGAATTGCTGTCCACTCCATTTCGCAGCAGTACCCTTGAGCCGTAAACATCACCCCTCCATAGCTCGGTCAAGGAAGCTGACTTTTTGCCTTTCATTTTCCTTCACTTCTGCGAGGCAAGCTTGATCCCATCCGCTAGAAGCTTCCTTGTACCTTCCACCGCTTCGCGCAGAGACCACCCCTCATTCGACCCTGACTGTGGCCGTCCAACAGCTCGTGATCGCCGACAGCGGAACCATACTTCGAAGCACCTGGCTCCCGACACTACCTCCCGTGTACCGTATTGACACTCCAGTCGACCGATAGTCGCCCACATCCACGATGCCGCAACCTCTCCCCTCGAAAGAGGCATCCCTCTTCCGTTCCGTCATCCGATACTACGAGGACAAGCAATACAAGCGTGGACTGAAGTCCGCGGAGCTTATCCTCAAGAAGCACCCCAAGCATGGAGACACCACTGCCATGAAGGCCTTGATCTTGAACGCACAGGGCAAGACGGAGGAGGCATTCGCCTTGGGCAAAGAAGCTTTGACGATGGACATGAAGTCGCATATTTGTTGGCACGTGTATGGTCTTTTGCACCGAGCGACCAAGAACTTTGAGGAAGCTATTAAGGCCTACAAGTTTGCTCTCCGGCTAGAACCGGAGTCGGGGCAGATTCAGCGAGACCTGGCTATCCTGCAGATCCAGTGTCGCGATTATCAGGGCTACATACAGAGCCGAACTGCCATGCTCCAGGCCAAACCGCAGCTGCGCCAAAGCTGGACGGCGCTCGCCATTGCCCAACATCTTTCTGGAAACCCGGCCGAGGCTGAGAAGGTCATGACCACTTATGAGGGAACTCTCAAGACCACGCCCTCGAAATTCGACGTGGAGCACTCCGAGGCCATCATGTACAAGAACTTTCTCATTGCGGAGCAAGGAGATTACGAGCGGGCTCTCGAGCACCTAAATACCGCAGCGAAGCAAAACCTCGATCGATTGGCCGTTTTGGAAGCTCGTGCTGAGTACTTGGAGAAGCTGGATCAAAAGGAAAAGGCCGCCGAGGCCTATCGGGCGCTCCTCGACCGTAACTCGGAGCACCCCCATTATTATGAGAAGCTACTTGAGGTTCTTGAGATCCCTAAGGAAGACACCAAGGCCCGAAAGGCCATATATGATGAATATGCCGAGAAGTCTCCTCGATGCGACGCCGCCCGCCGACTGCCCCTCGACTTCCTCACGGGTGAGTGCTGGAGTGTATTCTGGTTCTTGCGCAGAAGCTGACGAGACTACAGGCGACGACTTCAAGCAGGCGGCTGAGGCCTACCTGACCCTGATGCTCAACAAGGGCGTCCCGTCGACCTTTGCTAACTTGAAGCACCTCTACTCTGATTCTTTCAAGAAGGACACCCTCCGTGAACTCGCTGAAAAGTATCTGAGCTCCCAAAATTCCGATGCTTCAAGTAAGGATAAGGGGGAGGCGGCAGGACTTTACTACCTGGCGCAACACTACAATTATCACCTTAGCCGCGATTTGACCAAGGCCACCGAGTACATCGACAAGGCTATCGAGAAGGATCCCAAGAGTGTCGACTTTTGCATGACCAAGGCCCGAATTATCAAGCACAGTGGAGACCTGCGAAAGGCCGCCGAAACCATGGATCATGCCAGAAAGCTCGATCTCAAGGATCGATACATCAACACCAAGGCCGCAAAGTACCAGCTTCGTAACAACCAAAACGAAAAGGCACTTAAGACTGTTGGTCTTTTTACCCGCGCAGAGACGGTTGGTGGCCCTCTGGCGGACCTTTTGGACATGCAGTCTATCTGGTTCTTGACTGAGGATGGCGAGGCATACGCACGACAGGGCAACATTGGACTCGCCCTCAAGAGATTTCAGCAGATTTCCAACATCTTTGATGTTTGGCACGAGGATCAATTTGATTTCCACAGCTTTTCTTTGAGAAAGGGTCAGATCCGAGCCTATGTCGATATGATCCGATGGGAGGACCACGTTCGCGATCACCCCTTCTTCTCCCGTGCTGCCCTGGACGCCATTGAGGTCTACCTGAAGATGGCGGACAAGCCTTCCGCCAACGGAGTCAACGGTGCCGAGGACGAAACCGAAGAGGACGCCCTCGCCAAGAAGAAGGCGGCCAAGAAGGCCAAGAAGGAACAGCAGCGTCTTGAGCGAGAGGCCGCTGAGAGGCAAGCCAAGCAGGACCCCAACAAGGGAGCCAAGGACGGAGAAGAGAAGAAGAAGGACGATGACCCTCTAGGCCTGAAGTTGGCCGAGACTACTGACCCTCTTGGAGAAGCCATGAAGTTTATCACTCCCCTGCTCCAGTTCAGCCCAAAGAACATCGACGCCCAGTTCGCTGGTTTCGAGGTCTACATGCGCCGAAGTAAGTCAAATACGGGTTTTGAGAAACCAATCACTAATTCCTTTACAGAGAAGTACGTTCTTGCGCTCCACTGCCTCACGGCGGCCTTGGCGCTTGACCCCAAGTCTCCCCGTGTGCATGAGCAGACTGTCGCGTTCCGACATCTCCTGAATACGGCGACCGACATTTCGCCCAAGGTTCTCGAGGTGCTAAAGGCCGAATTCAAGGCTATTGAGCCTTCTACGGACCTCATCGCCTACAACGACGAGTTTCTATCCGCGAACAAGAGCAGCCCTCGTCACGTCCTGTCCGCCATCAAGACGCAGAGGCTACTAGGCCAGGACAAGGCCAAGACCGAGGAGGCGGTTACTGGAATCCTAGAAATTTCCGATGTTGGATATTCCGATGCCATTGAGGGTTTGGAGGTGCTCAAGAGCTGGAAGAGCTCACAGGTGGAGGCGTTCAAGAAGGCGGCTCTGGCAAAGTTTCCCGATGTGACTAGGCTTGCTTAAGCGCAAAGGAGACACAAAAAGATGGATGGTGTTTGAATCATGCATGTGGCACTGAGAGCATATGAGAGCTATGATGTTACGTTCTGACCATGGGGCTTATAGCGCAGCAGAGCATTGGGCGGAAAAGGTGAAGGGTGGCAGACTGGCGCATGGATATCCTCATGGAGAAAGACGATGGGGACTTGGAGTTTTTGGGAACATACGGAAAAGTCGAGGCGCCCTGTAGAACGAGCGTACCAATCTTGATGGTCAAAGTATATACCAATGTATAGGATGATCTCACCTGCATACCTGACGCTACGTGTATGGGCAGGAATCCTCATCTGAGCCGCCATGGAGGATTCACTCTGGGTCCAAGTCTGAGCTAAGCACTTGTCGCAGTATCCATCCACACGCGGCACAAGCATGTCGCAGGTGAGAAAATGTTGACGAGCGATGATTCGTTCTCGCAAAAATCATACACCGCCGTCAGCAGCCACTTGTTAACGCGCTGCTGCAACAGTTATCGCATTGCAGGCATTTCAAGGGGGCTCCAATCTCGGAAGCGCGCCCCGCGGACGCCCGCCCTGCAACGGGCATCCGCAGCGTCCGACGCCGTTCCATTCTACCTACGGCACGGCATAACTCTCCAGATTCAATACCTTCTTTTAATTGTCCTTCTTTTCTCCTCCGACTTCTCTTCCTTGTTCCCCTTCTCGATTTGGGGCTCGAAATTTACTTTGCCGATATCGCTCTCTTCTTGACCTACTCTGTCCACTCTTTAAGCGTACCTTCTCTCGTCTCTGATTTGCGACGCCGCGCATCCATCGGTTGACGAGCTTACGAACAGCCGCGCAACATCGACGGCAGGACCCTTGCATTTCCCATGTGATTTGCGCAAAACGTTCCAAAGACACAACTATCACCGAGACACTTTACTTTCGGAATGGCGGCAGAGAGCGACAGGACAATGGACGAGGGAGTTGGAATGCAGCTTCTGCTGGAGGGCAAGAAGACACTGACGATTGGCGTCAACGCCTTGGAGCTCAGAGGTGCGGATGCCTCGGAGAATACCCATGGAGGTTCTCTCCTTTACTGATCATAACCAGACCCTGCTGAAAAGAAGTCGGGCCGCTCGTCTTGTAGCCCCCTTTCTGCTCGTAAGACTCCCTTTGGATCGTCACGTTGTAATGGTGAGGCCAGCTGCTGATCCCGTCTCCCTCCAGGACCCTCCACGAAGAACGGTGTTCCACTGTACAACGTTCTCTGGGCCGAGCTCTCCGACAATCGCATCACCGTCGACTATGCCATACACGCTTCGAAAACGCTGATCAAGCCTGGAAAATGGTCCTTTGCCCTCGCGGTGCCGGACGAGGCCGGTAGTGGTACCTCCCCCGAGAGCTTCGTCAAGACCCTCCTATCGCGAGCATACGGCGATGCGCCTCCCCAGAAGCGCGCCTATGTCTTGATCAACCCGAACTCTGGCCCCGGAGGTGCTGTCAAGAAGTGGGAGAATGAGGTCAAGCCGCTCTTTGAGGCTGCTAGAATGCAGCTTGATGTAGTCATCCTGAAGCGCGGCGGCGAAGCCACTGAGCTTGCGGAAAAGGCCGACCTATCGAAGTACGATACTATCATGGCTTGTTCGGGAGATGGAACACCGCATGAGATCTTCAATGGCCTTGCGAAGCGACCCGATGCTGCCAAGGCGCTTGCTTCTGTCGCTGTTAGCCACATCCCCTGCGGTTCAGGAAATGCCTTCTCGTGTAACCTTTATGGATCTCACCGGGCCTCTTTTGCTGCCCTTGCCATCATCAAGGGCGTTGTGACTCCGATGGATCTGGTATCGGTCACGTCCGGCAGCAACCGTATCATCTCGTTCCTCTCCCAGACCCTGGGCATCATCGCTGAGAGTGATCTGGGTACCGAGCACCTTCGGTGGATGGGCAGCGCACGATTCGAGGTTGGAGTCTTGCAGCGGATGTTCAAGAGAACGTGCTACCCTTGTGACTTGGCCGTAAAGGTCGAGATTGACGAGAAGGAGGGCGTCAAGGCGCACTACAAGCACCATGCCAGCAACACCAGTCTGGCTGCACTGGCCAAGGCCGCCGAGACAGAGCCTAAGGAAAGTGAAGGCCTACCTGCGCTCAAGTATGGTACGGTTCAAGATGACCTGCCTGAGGGATGGGAACTTGTTCCCTACGACAAGATTGGCACGTTCTATGCCGGTAACGTAAGTTGTTCTGACTCGCCGATGGGCAATGACCTAAACTAACTCTACTTAGATGGCATACATGTCGCCCGATGCCAACTTCTTCTCCGCTTCGCTGATTTCGGATGGTTGCATGGACCTCGTCACTATTGATGGCGACTTGCCTCCTTTCACAGCGCTCGGGGTCCTCCTTGACGTTGAGGCCGAAAAGCTGTTTGACAACCAGCATGTCACGTACAAGAAGATTACCGCGTACCGAATCATTCCGCGAAACCAGGATGACGGTTTCATCAGCATCGACGGTGAAAAGATTCCGTTTGGACCTATCCAGGCTGAGATCCATCAGGGCCTTGGAAGGGTCATCTCGAAGGCCGGCAAGTATGAGGCTAAGGGCCCTGCGAACTGGGACAAGGTGGCGCTGTCGGATCGAATTCACGCTTGAATGTAAGAACGGATTGGAGACACATACTAGCACAAGTATGAGAGACTCGAGGAAGTAATTAGGAAGAATGAAAGGGGCGGCTGAAGGCGATGATACCCATTGGAACAGAGCATGTGCTCTTGGCAAGATTAAAATGCCTAGACTAAAACAACTCAGGTTTAAACAACAAATAATTTCAAATCCTTGGTTCTTCAAAGACTTCACGCAGCTTTTGAGTGAATAGATTGGCTCTCTTTGCTAATGCCCTTTGATGAGTTGCATGCCAAATCAGGATGCAGGAACGACTGTGGATCGCGGGGCTGTCAGCGCGACCTCCATATCCAGCTCCAGAGCTACCCCACCACAAACCTCCTTCAAAGCATCTTCATTCATTCTTTGCCGTTATCTCTAGACCCAACTTCTTCAAGAACCACCCTTCATTTCAATCTACTGTCGTTACGAGACGAACCGTGGCGTCTACGAGGATCAGAAACCGAATCACAGGTGCAAATCCTTCGTGCGCAGCCACAGCTCGATCACGAGATGCGTCGGCGAGGAAACAGGAAGCCCTCTGGCCCCTGGGGGAGGCTAAAGCCTGTCGAACAAGATCCGTTGCAGAGTATTGGCCACCCGTCCAAGGGAGATGGAAGGTATGCGCAGGGAAATGCTTGATCGGCCCATAAGGAGGGACAATGATGTCTTGGGCTCGACGATAAGCAATCCCGCTAATCAAGGACCAGGCTACTAAACCCAGAAACTCAGAAATGGTACTACAACCAGATCATAAGGCGTTTCCTATCCTTCTGTACAGATGCTGGCGAAAGAGACGAGTTGTTACGAAGGTTAGATTCACTTGACATAAGGGCAGTCGACGCTGCCTTGGCTTCAACCCCCAGCCAACCACCTTCCAAGCAATGGCGAGGGACGAGGGTACAGTCTACCGGAGTCTCAGCTGCTACAGAAAGGCTTGCATCATTATCAATAGCGGGACCTTCCAGCGATGCCTCCCGTCTACCATCTTCCACCTCACTTCCGACCATAGCTGAATCGTCGACTTCTGCGTCAACAGAGCCTTCCAAGGAGATGCAACCAATCATTCCACCCAGTGGTCCATCTGACTCTATGAAGGCGGCTCTTCAAAATCCCAGCAACACCAAGGAACTTCAAGACGTTTTGATGGCACTTCGAAAACTTCGAGAGGGCCTGGTAGCCAGCAAGCGTGCCGATGAGTTCGCCTGCCAGGCCTACATCTTCTCTATTCGGTTGTCGATATTTGTAAAGCACCCTGAATCATACCACCCCGCTATACTTCACCTCCTTCGCTACATAGCTAAATGGCACAACATGCCGCACGGCGAGATTGCAGAAATCGCTTCTTACTACGCCCTGGATGCCGCGTGCCGGCGAAAGAACCTGGCCGAGGCGTATTATATCAGAAACAACTTCAAGATCAAGAACAGAAAGCTGGATGTCATATTGAGAGCGCTTGCCCACGACAATTATGTCGCTTGGCAGAACATCAAATACAAGGTGGACCTACCATTCAACAAGCTGATGGAATGGGCAGACGACGACATGAGGCTCCATACCCTGAAATGTTTTGGGGCCTCGTACCTTAACGTGGATCTACCGTTCTTGGAGTTTTGCACCAGCCGCAAATGGGATGAGCTGAAAGAGAAGGACAGTGTTGGTTGGGAGCTAGAAGAAGAAAAGGTGACAATTCGCAGGATCAGGAAGAAGTGAGGTGCGTTTGCGGAATGTCAGCGTATATCCAAACAGACAACATTTGGAGCGAGCGATATTTTCACCTTCGGGCAGATTTCTCAACTTTCAATAATAATCTGCAGCGTTTGCATCTTGTGTTTTCCCTTACTTTCTTGATTGGGAATGCACAACTCAACTCCGCCACCCACCACCGTTATCCATCGCATCGCAATGCCAATTCGGTTATTTTCAAGAGATGATCTGTTTGAATATGAAGGCATTATATGGAAACGGCTTCAATTTATCAAAACGCAGACAATTTCGAATGGAGCCCAGGCTCTTCACTCAACATCTTAACGAGTTACAGGCAGAAGTGAACGTCAACTTCACTCTTTCCTTCACTCGGCACTCGAAAGCTGCCACCAGAAGGCCTCGTTGAAGCACCCGCGATCTCACTATGGCTCCTCCCAGAAAGAGAGCTCGATCTTCGCGACCTCGCAAGGAGGATTCGCCTGTGGAACAGCATACTCTCAATGCTCTGTCCGACAATCGCACCTCTTGGCTGCTCAAGTACGTCTGCTCTTCTTGATCCTCACCAGCTCTTGTTACTAACATGTTTGCGCTTTCTAGGGGTGAGGACCAGATTGTCGAGCTCAAGGTGAAGGGAGAGACATTTCAAGTAGCCAAGAGTGTCCTCACCAAGACCTCCGAGTACTTCGATGGCTGCCTCAACAGCCAGTTCGTCGAGGCAAAGAAGCGAGTCGTCGACTTTGGAGATGACGACGAAATCCAACCCCGATACCTCGGCCTGTATCTCGGCGTCGCTTATAGTTACGTCTCGATGGTTCCTCATACGACTCCTCGCCCTGCGACCAGCCCCGAGACGACTGCGGGCAAAACCCCTCTCCGCGAGTGGGTTGAAGTCTACAAGCTCTGTGATCGCTTCATCAGCACCAAGATGGGCGACTACATTGAGGAGTGCATCGACGTCGCCATCGGAGACGGACACCGGGCTCTCTTCCGCACCCACGGTGACGAGGCCATCCAGCGACTTCTCATGAAAGACTTTGCCGCTGCGTACGAGGCACTTTACCAAGAGAACGGTGCGCAGTACGACATGGGGAACCGCATGGTATCTTACTTTTGCGAGGCCGTCAGCTACGGCGCCTGGTCCAACAGCATGACCATTGGCACCCTTGACGACCACCCCCGTTTCGTCGCCCACGTCTCTCGTGGCTTTGCGCTCAAGCTTCTTCAGCTCGAGGGTAGCCGCAAGCTCAAGCGCAAGGAGCAGTCCGGCCCTACCGGTCAGGATCCCTAAACTCGGGAACTTCTGGTCTATTCACAGGGTACTGTTGGTGGAGGAGGCGATTATGGATTGAGATACTCTGACAAAGTGGTGTGGATGGATGGTTATTGAGAATGTAAACTGCCTGATATCAAGGGTCAGGGAGGTGGAGATACAGGCCCAAGCAGAGTTGAGAATGATATGGGCAGTATCCATCCAGAGCCACTTATATAAAATGAAAGCTTTCGTCTTTACATGTTGTCCGTTGTGGGGTGAATGTCTAAACATAGCTCGAGGTGAATCCTGACAGGTAAAGCCAAGCCAAGCCAAACAAGAAGTGAGCGTCCAGTTCCAACTGTGAAATATCTGCAGAAGTAGATTGATTGCCATGCAAACTGTACATCTCCGACCAACTTCACAGCTGGAGCCCAAATGGGCTGCACATTCACTCACCAGAGTCGCCTTGATTGGGACTCTAACAGCACATCAAAGACTAGTCATTTACTACGCATTTCCCGCATCGTCTCAGGACAAGAATGCGATGAGGTTACGTTTAAACTGTGGCGAGTTTAGCATTAGACTGCCCTGAGCTAGTACTGAACCCATGTGTCTTCTAGGTACGTAACCCCAACTTCATATTGAAACCATGCAATGTACTAACTAGCTCAAAGACAATGCGCCTGTTCAGAAGTGCCTCGTCTCGAGTGTCGTTGAGGCTCTACGGCTAGGGTCCCGGCGGAGGCTGTTGACTAACGTCGATGCCGTCGTGTGATGCAAGCTCGGGTTTCCCACCGAACGCTTGGCCAATCAAGAGAATTGCGCAAATGGTCTCGAAGCTGCTTATGCCAGTCATGGATTGTATGGTGTTTATTTGATGCTTAATGTCTTGGAACATTCGCTTGTTCCTGGATCTGAGCTATCATCCAATCCCCCCATTCATCCACCCCCAATCTTGATGCAATTCGGTCAACACGCAGGGGGTTTCCTGTGACGCCCAACATTTCTTTCCAATCTTCTCTCGCTGATTGCGCAAGGAATTCCTCGGCTTAAACTCAAGGACCATGCGCAAAAATTGATCCATTTCGTATCGTCATCGTATAAAATCGCGGAACAAGAACCCCGGGGGCAGGTGAGACATAATGGACTTCAATCACCGCGGGCTGAGAGCCAGAAAACAGAGGCTCGACCTCGTCCAAAGTGGTCCCTTCGGAACGGCATGGCTTGCCCTGATAGGGCTTCGGGCCAAACGCCGGCTAAGAGAAAGTTGGTGGAGGAGGACGGGGAGTGGGGGCAATCGGGCTAAAAGACCGGTCGGGAGTGTAAGCCGGCTCAAGACCTCGGCCTATGATCCAGCGAAAGGAGCATGACGTCGGACGGAGCAAGACGACGGAGGACCGAGGGTAAGAAAATCAGGGGACGGAAGTAAGTGAGCGAATAGGTAGGCAAAAAAGGTTTGTTGACGATGTGTGAAATGAAACGAGAGGATGGATCTGGACTGTCGCATTGAATATCTCTTTCTATACGGTGTTGTCTTCCATATCCAGTAGCCGGGCATATGATCACCGAGGCCGTCGGCTCCGAGTCGAGATGTCCCAAATTCTTGGGGGGTGTCGACGATGACCGAGGGTCGATGTGATTCCGAGCCGCGAGGTGAAAAACACCAAGATGTTCCGCCATTCTCAAATGATAATCCCGCAAGTGGTATTCCTTTAAACGCCGTTCCATGCAAATGCCGACTGATGCCTTCAAATCGTCGTGATATCCGTGCAGTGAATTCCGAGGCCGACCCATTTCCAGGGTGGTGTCGCTTCAAACAAGTAGCTAAAGGAGGACGAGGATCCCATCCAGGCTGGTTTCTTTTTTTTTTTCTCATGTTGTTTTATGGTGTATGTTTGGTTGTCCAGGGCGTGATGATTTATCGCTTCTCGTAAAACTCGATGGCCTTTTCGAGCTCGTTGAGACTGGATCGATCGCCGTACATGTTCATGAGGGTCTCGTTGCGCTCCCTGAAGGCGGCATTCTCGCGTTCCATGGCCTCAATCTGGGCCATGCGGCGTGTTTGAACCATGTCGAGGTAGGTCTTGACGCCGTAGCCTACGACCAAAACGGCCCCAACGGGCTTGACCCTGGGATGGTGGTCAGCACCTTTATGAATGAGATGAGTCGCGTGACAGAACTACTTACCACCTGCCAAAGGGCATTCTTCTCTGGGGTCGAAGGTGAGGGACGATGTTGGGGTGGACACGGGCGGCGGTGGAAAAGGACTGTCGAGGAACTTGGATCATTGTGAAAGGAGGAAAAGAAAGTCAAGTAGAGTCTATGGATGGATGTTTGTCTTAGTCTTGGCAAGGGCAAGGCAGGTAGGTGACAGATGGATTTGGTAAATAAGCCGCAATGCTAGTCTATTGATGGGGGAGGAGCTACGAAAAGCGTTGGGGGGTGGGCATGGAAGTTATTATAACTGCTTGAGATCCAACCATGGAGCATGCTTCCCTGAGTTGTATAGCCGACTGGGCCCGGGAGTTGGTGGCCTGGCTGACGCTGATGATCGAACCACAGACGCCTGGGGATGGCGGCGATGGGCGATGCTTCGCTACCGTCTGTGGGGCGGGGGTGTGAGTGCGGCATTGGGGCCGATCAGGTGCCCAGACGCCTAGAAGAGTGGAGGGTTCGCCCGGGAACGGCCTGGAGCTGGAGAATTAGGGGCGCGGACAGAAGATCTGCCCTGGTGGTCTGGAAAGCGTAAAGACACCCGTGAGCTTGGGACTGGACGGGAGTTTTAGAGGGTGGGGAAAGCTGTCTGGAGTGTGGCACGATTGCGGGATGGAACTTGAAAATGGCGGGGTCGGGAAGGATGGGATTGGACAGGTCTGCATCTTCACATTCGCGGCTTGTGCAGTCTACGAGGGTTGCTTTTTACACCGAGACCAGCAAAGATGTGCTCCTGATGATGGTGATGCCGGGCGTGCCGCCGCCAGAAAGGCTCAGGAGGTCAAAAGACACTGTTCTCCAAGATGACGATAACTTCAACAGCAATCAACCCATTATCGGCTGGACTCGGGAAATGCGTTTTCGCCCTCTGCTGCCCCAGATCTCGCTCTGCGACGTTGGCAAGGGGAGGCCCTGGAAAACCAGAGGGGAAAACATTCGACCACGGCAATGCAACCGCCAGTGAAGGCACCCAGGGCACCCGTATGTGGCCAAATGCGGGGCGCACCCTCTACCTGTCTCACCACCATGACCTCACCATGGTCTCTCTAAGGCCCTAGGTGGCCAGTTTGTTCATAGCGAATCCCCTAAATTGCCCTTGACTACCGCTCTGGAATCGCTGGCGAGTGGCACCCGACGTCTCGTGTGTCACTGGACCTCCTGCTTCAGGTACTTCCTGCCCAGGCGGGTCGAAAAAAACACCGCCGGTGCTGCCACCAAAATTGTATGGGGAGAGCGGCGGTGATTTCTTCGACCCGCCTGCTGCCCTTCCCCGGTTTTTGTGGCGCCACCACTTCGCCCTGTGCATCTGCATCTGTGGCACATCTCGTCTTCCATCTCTTTCATCTCGCCCAATCCTTGACACGTCTGTTCTCAAACAACGAGAGAGAGAGGCCTCTGCAGCTGTTTTATTGATTTCTACGTACTTTTACTCGGTCACTTTCCGAGTTCCCCGCATTTCCCTACTGCACCTCATTCCCCTGCGTGTGTGTTCCGGTCACGCCTCTTGGCTCACAAGGAACGCTCCTCTAAAGAGACCTTCCTTTCTTTCGACGGTAACACAAGCACACTCACCCCGTTGCGTACACGTTTTCAGCCGTCCCTCCACGCGCGTCAAGGCTCAACAAGACATGCGACTGGCCATCTGCAAGAAGCCGCCCTGCCGCCAATCCAAACGGGATACTACCACTGATCTACTAACTCGACAGAGTTACTATCCTCACCGACAACATCATCGCAGGGTCGATCAATGCAAAAAATCCCTTACAGCAAAGGACGAAACTCAAAGACGGCGTTCCTCCTCCTTCGTATCCGCATTCATACGCTGCTTCTCGTCACGGCACTTCAGCCTCCTTCAATCCTGCAGCCACGATGGGGAATCCCAGGGTCTAGGCTAGGCAATTCGATCATGGCTCCACGAGACCGCAGGTTCACGGCGGGTCGTTGTCCACAGCATCCACAGCCAGGCACGTCAAGCCTCTATCCGTCTTGAAGAGCCTCGGTGCCACCATCGCATCGTTCTGTATTCAAGACGTTAGGATATCACCACGACTGTTGTTTGAGACGGGAGACAACAAACAACGCAACGACTGAACTGCCGATCAATCTAGTGTGTGCTGCATGCCGCCGTTTTGCGCCCTGCTTGTCTGCCGTATCCTTTTTTGGACCGTCTGGTGGTCATCCCCCGCGACTTGCGCTGCAACCGCGGCCGTTGACTCTGATCCTCTTGCAGCCAGCATGGCCTCAATTCAAGTGAGACGGGCTTGTTGAATAACAAGTGAAACCAGCAGCTTCCCCCTTCAAGCCTGTGCGTTCCCCAGACGGACCTCTCCGTCTTCCGGGCCGGCAGTGGACCACCCCCTTCCCGGTAACTTGAAGCATGGGCGGCCCGGTTAGATGACATCTTACTTCTTCAAGCCGGACGCGTTTCAACAGATGCCAATCTGCCTGACCGCCGACTTATTGTCAGCAAGGTCATAGGTCATTGCAAGCAAGTGCATGTTAGAGGCTTGCGGAGAAACTATCGGTTGCCGAGGCAAGACATTCTCGGATATAGCTTTGCTGCTTCCGCATTCACCGAGCTGCTGAACTGGATCTTTATTGCCCAATTTCCCTCTTGGAATGTGTCGATTGGTTCGCGGGGCGCCTTCGGTCTTGGATGTGATACAAGTGTAGATCCAACTCGGTGTCCGAACTATATCACCTATTTTTGAAGCCAAACTCCGTTACGGGCAGTACCCCAGGAAATAGACCCTTCTTGGCATCTGGATTTCCTTGGCTTTTTGATAAGCGGAAGTGAACGCTTATGAGGGGGGGCGGTCGATCCCGAATACCGAGTCATGGCCAGCAAAAGCCATCATGCAAAAGGTAACAGAGCCAAGACTCTTACATCGAAGATGGCATTTGTGGTCTTTTGTTATTATTTGAAATCGAATTGCGTCGGGCATCACCTCGTTTAGTGTCTATGAATACATTTCACAGGCGTTATCAGCGGTGGAACGATGCTATGTCCCAGTGTCAACGGCGTCAAGAGATGTTTGTTGCCATTTCCCCTCCCCGCCGCCCTTATATGCTCAAATGGGAGCAGCTCTGGTACATACGACCATACCCACTGGAAAACTCGGGATCCCGTCTGCTCTCCCATAGATAAGCCAGTGAGGGGCGGATTAGTAGTTGGGTCGGTGACGACCAGCGAATCCCCGCTGTTGTATGTTTTTTTGCTCCTCAAGGTAATTTCTCTTTTTGGAGAGCCTGTCCATTTTCTGCTCTTTTTTTACTCTTGACATAAACCATGCCCCCTTATTTCTTTTATATCAAAAATGCATGACTGGAGATACCTGACTTGTTGGTTTGTTAATGAGTGTTGTTGTACTTACCCTATGTTGCGTAGAAATTGTTCGGCGAGCTGATGGTTTATGGTTCCAAAATACGAGTAGGAATTTTAAAAGAATAATTTCTTTCTAATTCCTGTTGATTCACTGAATGTGTGGAGATAATGGTTGGGTTTCTCTGGGATGTAGTAGCATCTTCTAATATCCTCGCCATGGGCTGGTTCCACGATGGGACGAAGTTCATGATATATGATGTAGAAAAGCACACACCCTTTTGTAGATTAATTTCCAAGTGTTTCAAGAAGAAGAAACACATGAATGCGAAAATGACAAGGCTTGTTTTATATTTGCACCCCTTCAGCTCGCACACTCCAAGCTCAGAGATATCCTTGCCATCATCAGTACCAATAGAAGTCGATCTGATCTGGCTCGTCTGGTCTGTTCCTAATTGGCTTATATGTACCATCGGCTTTCCCAATCCCTCCGAGATACCCTACCTGCTCGAGTACTTCCTCCTCGGTCAGATCCTGTTTCTCCCTGAGTTCAAAGTCGTCCTCGTCATCCTCCTTGAGAACCTTCGGGAGGGGATACTTGTCCAACCACCTCTGCCAGACACCATCCCAGTGATGCTCCATCGTGACGCTCCTCGTTACCAGGCAGTCTCGCGTAAAAAGCTGGCGGTAGCTGAGGAGAACCGCAGTGAGGAACTCGGCGACAGCCTCACGGGAGCCGATAACCCAGCTTGCCCTCCGGGGCGTCTCGTGCAGCCGCCAGATCTCGGCCGAGATGAGGAATCGGACGATGTAGTCGTCGAGAGTCCATTGCTTGAAGTGTATACGTCGGGCAGCGAAGTAGTAGTGTACTTTTTCTACCCTTTTCGCCGTCTTGACACCAAACATGAGGTCCAGAAACACTGGTCGGGCACGAATGAGTGCCGCCTCGAACTGCTTCTCGGTGGGGTTTGCGCGATGCCAGATAAGCCCTGATCGCATCTTCAGAGCGGCTGCTCGAATAGGTGGTGAGTCTATAAAGGACAAGATCTCGATGCACTTGCGGGTCTTCTCCTCCCCGTTTTTCAGCTTTGGGAAGAGCATGATAGTCATGGCTTCGGCAAGGTCGTGAAAGTAGTCCTCGACGGGAAGTCCATCCTGGCAATACCTCTTATTCACGGGGTACGAGTAGGGCGTCTTGAAGACCTGTGCATCCTTCTTACATGATGGATTGCCGCACCATGGCTGGTATGGATCACCTCTGCCCTCGGACATCTGCCGCCGAAGGAGTGCTCGGCGAGTGTGCTGATGCCGACGAACACCATATCGTGATGTATAAGTAAGCAGCGTCTTTGGTCGCCAAGAGGGGGTATGCTTGTGCGTCCAAGGCCTTTCGGTCATGTTGGTGTACTTTGATTCATGGCTGCTGCGAGGGTTGGCGTCAGATTTCGGTGCTTTGACAGGTGTAAGGGATGTGTTCATGTTTGGCTCGCTGTGGTTAGAGGTGTGAGTCTTTGGAGACGAGGACCCAGGGACCTCAGTGTTCAGAATGATTTTCTCGGAATTCATGATTTGTCATAGAAGGGTGAGTTTGAAAGTAGCAATGCAAATTTTTCAGAGGAACCCGCAGAAGAGGCCCGTAGTATTGATAAATAATCACCCCTGGCTTAGATTGATGTGTTTCCCACTTGTCATGTTGTGACTCAATGGTGGAACACTGATATGAACAATGAACATGAATATGGAAGCCTAAGGAGTATAGTGACACATCATGCCGGACTATGGGGGCAGAACAAAGAACAGAAGTATATTGGCAGCAGATAAGATATTCAGGCGTAAGAGATGCGCCTGATCAATACCATGGAACAAAGATGATGGCAACAGGTTTGGTTGACGGGACGCTAAAAAGACAAAGACACGCGGGACATACATCGGTAGGCTGAAGCTTGTATGTGTGAAAGCTAACTAGTGGCTGATTTGCTGAAGATAATTGACCACGTGGATGTGATCGGGGTATGATATTGAGATAGGTTCACCATAGAAACTTCCTGCACTTCTTGCTCCCACAAAGACACCGCGTCATGTGGCCGACATCACCTTCAGGTTCCTCGCCCTCATTCGATACTCCATCAACGTAGTCAAACGTAAGCTCCGTCCCCTTTGGAATATCCTTGATGGCAAACAGAGCCAGGTCGTGAATATGCTTGTCGGCATGGTCACCAACTCGCGCAAAGATGCGCATGTTGGGATCACAAGAGTGGTTGATGAATCGAGTCGGCCCGACATGAACTCGCCGTCTACCTCTAGCGGCGGACCTTTCAGGCGGGGATCGTAGGAGTTTGGGTCAGTGAATTTGTCCAGGGCGAAGAGGTAGACGTCCTTTCGCTGCGATATAGCTGATTTGGACCGTCGGCGGTCTGCCTCGGTGGACGTGATGATCTCGCCGAGATAGCGGTCGACAAATTGACCTTTTTTAATATGAACCGTTGACCGTACTCCTGTAAGACTAGTTAGAGAACTGCAAGGTCGAGACTGGGCAATAAGTTGAACAAAGAATCACCCACCCCATCCACGATCCTCAGTCCGGAAGATTTGCAGAGGAATCGTACGGCCTCGTTCAACGACGCGGTTCGGACAGTTGATGCTGCAGGAACAGCCTTGGTGGCATTCATAGATTGGAACCTTAGAGTCGTAGAACTTGGAGCGGAGGAGGCCAGCCTTGGAACCGTGTGTGTGGTACGCGTAGGCCTTTCTATGGACCTTTGGCACATCCACATCCATGCCGTCAATGCGATCTCCAAACGGGTCGTCGTCCTCCTCATCGCTTGATTCATCCTCTGCTAGATCGGCGAGACAGAGACAGCTCGTGTACTGGCAGTCTCCGTCATTGGCGCAGGAGCAGCCGCTTCGGAAGCTATCACCAGCTGGCTCAACACCTTCTCCAAGGACCATGTTGTTGATGAAGCGAAAGTCATCTGGCAGAAACTCCGAGTCTTCTTCATTAACTACCGTGATAGGGATGGTTGAGTGTGTCGGAAAGGAACGGATCTGACACCAGTGGCAGCCATCGCGTTCATCCTCGTAGCCCTGTGACGAGGTTAGTGAAAGGCGCGATGACTAGAGCGATGCCGATGGCTCCGTAATTACCTCTTTTCCATGATAGAAGAAGTGCCTCTCGGTTGCCTTCTCCATTATATATGGGCTTGATCACGGCGTCTCTGAGATGCACTCTGGTGAGGCCGAAACGCGGTTGTTGATGAACTATGGAGCGCTCATGCGAGGAATCAGATCCTGCTGCCCGCAATAATGAATTTTACGAAATCGAGACAGAACAAGGTCCGTTTTCTTGCTCCGAGTCATATACTTAATTCAGATGATATGAGGCGACACAAACCGTTTGTTCAAGGAGGGGGTTTACTGTGAGAGATGGATAATAAGTCGGTGGATGTTTGTGTAGGACAGGCTGGCGGCTGATTGGTGGGTGTGCTCGGTGAAGACCTGTTCACCTCGGTGAGAGCCACTATTTCAACGGAAGGAGAATGCTTTAGTAAAGGAGGGTATAATTTTCTACTGCTCCGTAGCATGTCCCAGAAATGAATATCTGAATTGACTCGCTCCTTTCAATGTAAATGGAAGCTTTTAGTTGTTTCTTGCCCGTGCTTGATCCATCTCTTCTACGGCGTTCGCATGGGTGTAAGTCCCTTGAGATGCAGTGTAAGCTTGCTAAACAACGGGATGGCACCCTCCAACAACGCAAATGAGTAGAATTAATAAGTTGGTAATGCTGCGCCTCTCCCCCCAATGTGGTATCCCGTGATCACTTACAAGCCATCAAACGCTTGAGGGTCATTATAGCATACCCTTCCCTGTTTGTAGCTCTGAAGGTGAGATGTATTACATTTGTTTATCAGATGCATATTTCGCAAGCCTCTTAATTCTAAGTGAACGTGTCCGTTCTCAGTCATACTTCTATGGGGCCTTGCTGGGAGCTCATCCTGTCATCGCAGTTGGACCCAAGATTCTGGACCTTGTTTTCTGACCACTCAACGAAGCCGGGGGAGGCCGCTTACGGCCAATTGAGTTTGTGTAACCTTTCATATTACATTTGAAGCTGCGTTGTCTCCAGTATACCCCTTCGCCCATGCTTGATGTGTTGGCCGACATGTTGCTAGAGTCCGTCTCGTTGGGCCCTTCTATTATGCTGCCGCGGCAAAGAACCGGTACTCGATCATAGCATTGGAACAAGTATACATAAATTTCACTTTATTTCTAAGATATTGAAATCATAGGGATCAAGCTGTTATCGCTAGCCCTGTCTTTTGAGTTTGGAGGATGACGTGGATGCATAGACAAGGACGCGAAGCTTCAACATCGATTGCTTCATGACAGCCCGTTGATTGAGGGCTCACAATGGCTCAAAGGAAGAATAATGTGCCTCCAATTCGCAAGAATATGCCTGAGAATAGTATTCCCGTTGGAAAGCGTCAAAACTCGTTGCAACAAAACACCTATATAGTAAGACCAACAACAGTCAAGGTGAACTTCAACATCAGATCATGACGCGCTCACCAGACCAAGCAATCAGTTCCCAAGTCCCACAATCATTGGAACCGATGACTGCCTCTTGACCAACAGACAGGGTCATTCGGTAACCTCAAAATGCCATCAGTCAAGGATCAGCCGAAGACAAGGTTCCCCTCCGACGTCTCAACCCCCCGGCCTGCCCGTCTACTCAAATCCCTCTTCCCCCACCACCCACGTCCTTCAATGCCCGTGATACCGCCGGCAAAGAAAAAGCCAAGAGCTTTCTCCTCTTTCTCGGCTCTTGCCTCTTGGTTCTTGCTTCTCTTGGTTGGTCGTTCTTGGGGTTTGGAGCTCGGGATTACATCAACAGACGTGCATAAGCTCTGCTGTGTGCATCATCCAACAGGAAAGGCCGCGTATCCTCCTCCAACCTTTCCCCCTCTCAAGTCGTCAGCCATTTTTTTGCGCCAAAGGTCATTAACCGACCTGTACCTATCTACCAACAGTATCAATTTACCCAGCAGGGAATCAGGTTGCGGGCAATAACGAGATACCATTACCACGCCAGATTCAGTGTCTCCCCATCTCACCAATTCACCAACAAAAAACCCGCCTCCCACTTCGCCGCTTCCGGGCTCTGATGAGGCTTCTAGGTCTAGGCCTGCTAGGACTCGATCAAGGAAGGACCCTTCGATTTAGCTTGGCCCTCTTGGAGGTTTCCTTTTTTAGGCTCGTCGAGTCCCGCTTTTGCGCCTCCCCCTGGTCCCTACAGGCGCTGTACTTGGACCGCCCCCAAAGGCAGAGAGTGGATGGATTTCGGCGACTCCAGATCTCGGTTCCCGTACTCAACTCAACTTCTGCGCCCAGCGTCTAAGCCTCGCTCCTCTTCCTGCTGTCAATATTCCTTCTTTCTCTCTTCATATTTTACCTACCGACAATAGCCTAGACGCTGGGGTGACCTGTTGAATCTCGTATCGTCATCTTTACGCTTTACAACTTGTGCGATCTGCGAACCGACGTTGGCCAGCGATGGCCAGCCACTGAACCTCGACGACCCTCTGTCTCCATTTCCTTATTTCGCCTCCAATCCTCACAAGTCAACGCCGATCTTCGCAACCCCTCAGACAAGATGGTGCGACTCCTCTTTTCTGCTCCCCACGACCTGCAAGGCTTGTAATCGCGATGCTGACATCTTCAAGGGCTGCTGCTTCTCCCGCTCATCAGGCCCTAACTCGCCTTACCCAGGTGGCGCTCCCAACGCTTCGTCGCGCGCCATCAATCCTCCCCCGCTGGCCCTTCCAGAAGCCGTGAGCGGCCCCGTGCCTCAAATCCCCGCCGAGAGACGCCGTCGTCGTCGCCACGACCGACCTCTGGATCAGCATATCGATAAGCCTCTGCGACGACACGAATGGACTTCCCGCGATCGTACTTGGACAAGGAGAAAACTAGACCAGGAACGCGCAGACTTCTTCGATACGCGAGTCACGGGCAGGCCCGAGATCTGGCAGACAGTCCATGCTGCGCTCAAGGTGTTATGGGACCCTGAGAGTCAAGATGCTCAGGATGACGGCTCCAACGGTCTTGCGACGGCCCAAATGATTCTCTCTGCCGCTGAAATATCTCTCCCGACCGGAAATCTCGCCAACGGTGTATACGACGCTCTCGGAAACTACTACCAGCTGCCTGAATGGATTGTCTGCGACCCGCGGAACGTGCAAGAGGATGGGCAAGAAGGCGCCAAGGGTGATGCTTCGACAGTGGGCGATGATACAGCAGCGGATGACGACCTGAGCGAGGATGACGACGACGAGATTGAGGGGAGAAAACGAGAAAAGGGCAAAGAAGTCATTGATGTACGGGAGCAGGTGGTTCTACGAGCCAGGCTCAGCGAGAACGGCCGGGATATCAAAGTCCGAATAACAGAGACAGAATCGGTCCGAAGCGTGGCTAAGAAGATCGCCCAGGAGGCTGGTGTAAGTTGTTCTTCATATCCAAACGTTCAACGGATTTGCTGACTTGTCTCACAGCTTGCATCGACAAAAAAGATCAGGATAGCGTACTTGGGCAAGATTCTCAAGGAGAACTCATCGCTCTCGACCCAAAACTGGCAGAGCGGCCATATCGTCAACGCTCTCGTCTTCGACCGGTAAATCAACCGCCACTGCGAAGCCGTCAAGTTGCTGCTCGTCGACGTCCCGTCCTTGACCGGTGGCTTATTATGACTGATGAGACGAACGTCAAACCATCTTTCCCCCCCTCAGTCTCCTTACAATTATGCGCCTCGATATTTCATCAACGGTTCCTCCCCTTGGTTTTGGTCTGTTGTCATTGGCCATGTCTGGATAATACCCATTTCAATTTCTCCTGTTGTCTGTCATTTCTGGAGTTTGGTCGGTGCTGGCCCAGCGAGTCTTGATTTATCACTCAAGTGTTTCTTTTAGCCCATGCGTTGAGATTGTTTATGAATATTCTTTTGAATACTATTCTTACACACGCCGTACATTCGCCCCCATGATTCTCCTGACGTTGCTTTGCGCGGTACAAGATAATATAGACTCATTAATTCATGCACCCACTCAATCAAGAGCCTCTGGCCGTCTCCCGTGACCCATGTAGAAAACCATATGCCTTTGTTTGGAATCAACGTCTACCTAACCTGCTTACAATTGAACTCTACCAGGGACCCATCGCATAGCCTTTTGGTGGGAAAACACCCATTAACATGCTCCGACCCTGACTCCGCTCCAACCATCGTCATGAATCTTGCAATGCTGCAGCATCCCTTTTCGTTTGATCCGGGCGCTTACAACTGTCATCAATTGGCCTAAGCTGTCGAGCCGATCTTGTTCAGACCCTTCAATGAGCCCAGGCTCAGCGCCAGACCCTGCGATCGGCTTCTTATCCGAACGAAACCGGTGATGGGTCCATCCTCACCCTCCTTCTCGATGCTCAGGTTGGCCAAAGCATCCTCGCCTGCGTCAAATGTTAGCATGGTAGATCATTAATCATATTGATGGAGGTAACATACCGAACACACTCCTCGCGTAGAGGTTGGCGCTCAGGAACTGGCAGTCACCCTTCAGACTGGCCTCTGGTGTGAGGCAGTTCATATTTGTGCAGGCCATCAGCTGGTCAAGGAAGTCGCGTAGCGACTTGGCCTTGGAGTTGATGTTGACCTTGTTCTCCCACTCAAACTCAGTCCACATGGTGCGGAACTGGGTCTCGGTGCAGGTAGCGGGCTGGATGTAGTCCATAATGTCAACGTGCAGGTCGTTAAGAATGACCACGTTGGTGTCGGTGGAGTGAGCTCCATCGTACACAACGTTGCCAAAGATGACACCTGTGTCAGTTGATGAAACCTTGATTGTGCACTGCACATTGTGGAAGTCGTGAGGGCCCAGGTTCTGTGTGGTAGGGCGCTCAACCACCTTGAGGTCACCTAAGGTGGCAAACTCAACCGAGAGGTTCTGGAGAGTCTCGGTCGTCTGGTTGACCAGGAGGACATCTAGAACGATATCGAACTGATGAACCTTGACATAAGCCTCGGCGTAGACGGGATCAGAGAAACCGGTCAGCTGCACCACGCGGCTAAGCTTGGACGAGAGATCCTCAGCAGTGCCTTCACCACCAGTTGCCCGCTCCAGATCCACCTCGATCTCATCGAGTCCGTCAGTAGCATTCTTCTTGGCGAGTTGTCGGATAGGCACAACATCGTCGACCTGCACAGCTGTCTTGGCCTTCTCGAAAGCCTCCTTAGCCGCTCGCTTCTTCTCTTCAACCTGGACCATGGCACGGAAAGCCTTGCGGGTGTCGTCCAACCACACAGTCTCAAGCTCCTTCTTCTGCTCAAACTCAGCCAGCGAGCGCACGCAGGACATGATTCGGTCCACGGAGTCTTCGTCGATGGGGGCCTTGACGAACTGAGACTGGCCCACTCGGATGATGGAAATCATGATGAGCATAGCCTCGGCCCTCAGGGCGTTGGTTCGTGCCTTGTCGGAGGAAATCTCGTGGTGTCGCATCACAAGCTTGACGAGAGTGGAGGACAGGACAGTCGCCAAGTAGTAGTCGCCATCGAGGATGAGCTGACGCAACGGGGGCTTCTGAGCAGCCTTGACGGCCTCAAGCTTAGCAGCAGCCGAAGACTGGCTGGTGAGAGCAGTCTCAGTGGCATAAGTGCCGTCAGCGAGAACCTTGCGGGATCCAGTGGGTGCCGCTTGCTTAGAAGTTCCGTTGATGTGGTCATCAGCCTTCTCGCCGTCGTCATGAGAGTCTAGCAGCCGTTGCTCAGAGGCAAGAATAGGCATCTCACCCAAGCTAGCACGTATTCTCTTCCAAGCCTCACGGATATCCTTCTCTTCAAGCGAGTACTCTCCAATGATCCACATGATACCCCGGTACACCTTACCAGCCCGGACCTCGCCCAGAGTAGAGACGAGACGCTCAATGATGGTGGTTCGGAGGGCGGGGAACTTTTCAACAACCTCCTTGACAAAGTTGATGACATCCACAGCGGAGACGTTATTGAAGTCGGCAATGAAGTCCATGAGAAGCTCCACAACGCTTGCAGCAACCTCGGAGAACTTGATGGCGCACTGGTGAATCGAGTGGATGAGGAGGGATCGATATTCGGTGTTCTTCTCATACTCCTGGTCGACAGTCTTGGAGAGCTCCTTCTTGAGCAGGAGAACGACCTCTTCGACGTTTTTGCTGGAAACCATCTCGAGGGCAAGGCCAAGTGCCTTTCTCCGTACATCAATATCAGTGCTGGAGAGGACACGAAGGATCTCCATGGTCAAGTCATCCAGGATACCCTCGTTCTTCTTGCGCAGCTGGTCGACCCGGTCAAGCACGATAAGCTTGACATTGTTGTCCGCCTCCTTGATGCTCAGCTCGATAAACTTGGCGGCAGCGGCCTTGACCGCCACGGGGTTGTTGGTCAGGGCAGTGAGGGAAGAAGCGGCTTCATATACAACGGTCGATGCGCCAGCTTCTAGCAGATCGAAAATTAACCTCAGATATCGTGCCTACCAATTGTCAGTTTGGCAAAGCCAGTCGCAACAAATTCGAAACCGACCTTGTTCTGGGAGTTCTGAACAGCATCCTTGCGGATGAACTCGAGCTCAACAAGCTGAAGGAGCTCCTCTGCGTTGGGGATACCCTCGAAAACGGATCCGAGGTACGAGAGCGCAGCATCGTGATCAATGCTGGAGAGGGCTGCAAAAGCGTTCCTCTTGCAGGTGGCATCACTCTCTCCCATGAGGAATGTGGCGATGAGTTCTGAGGCATCGGGGATCAAGGAAGGCGAGTGTTGGAAAATGGAAGAGATGGCAAAGACCGCATTCTTTCGGACGTAGGCATGCCGGTGTTCCAGGCAAGACCGTGCCGAGGAAAGGAGGGGTTCGATAAGCTCGGCCTCTCTCAGCTTGCAGAGGAAGCGCAGGGTGTTGCCTCGAATGTATTCGTTGGGGTGTTGAAGATCGTTACGGATACCGTTGCTACATGAACATAGTCAGTAACGTGCGGCTGATGCGACAATGGGATATCGGCACACGGGTATGGGAGACCTACCAGACCAGAATCATCTCCTGCTTCAACTTGCCGCTGCTGTCGAGCTTGGGGCAGATCTCGTAGTAGAAGTAGAGGAGCTTCTTGAGCGGCTTGTACTTTGAGGGCATGACGAAACGGATGATGTGCATGAGGAGCGTAGGCATGGGATCTCCGTTGAGCATAATGGTCAAGATGCGCTTCATGGTCTCGACCTTGGTCTCGTCGGTACCCTTCTCCAGCTGCATGCGCAGATCGGAGACGGTGGGGACGTCGGCCGCATTGTCCTGGTGGACGAGACTGTATGCATTCTCGAGAAAGCCAGACATCTTGACGAGTGTCAACGGCGGCTGGCCGAGAAGGTTGGTAGTGGTTGTTGTGGTTGTTGTAAATGGGACGTGGCTCTAAGGGGAACGTGGGAAGTGGGATCGGAGGTGTAGGTGGTGTCTAGTCGGCGGTGGGGAGGCTCAGCTCAGGGGTGCCTGTTGCTTGAAGCTCTGGAGCTCTATTCGTCGGGACAAGTAGCAAAGTCCGTCTGGGCCATTCGTTGAGGTGTCGCAGGGCGCAATCGCCGACAAGTATAGCCAGAATCCCCGTTGATATACTGGGCCAGCTCTGGGCAGCGTCAGCTTCAAGAAGATCTGTCCTGCCAGCGCCATGTCGAACAGGTGGCACTAAGCGAGTTGAGGGTCACGTGAATTAACAAGGGGTAGGTAAAGCTGGCATTATCAGTTACAAGAGAAATGCTGAGACGATCTGCGAGATACATGGAAAGAAATATACAATGAGGACTACAAATTTGGCATATCTCTTTTAAGTAGATATTGTCTCTTTTTTTGACATTCAATCTTTGTGAAGTTGAATCTTCACTGCCGCAGTTAGGTAAGCTCCATGTGTCTGGCGTTGTATTCCTGAGTCCGCGTGGCTGGCTGCCGAAGGTGAAGGGTCTACACCTTGGTGGTGAAGCTGTTGTGCCCCGCCAATGGGGTCCGTGCGCTCTCTTCTCACCGTGCCTGTTCTTCCTGTCCCGCGATCCCTTCTCAGCCTTGCGAACCTAAGCGCAGCATTTCTATTTCTCACCAGCCTGACGACTTCGGCGGTTTTCCCAGTCTACTTACAGTCACCACAATGTCTGCCTCAAACGAGCCGTTCTACCTCCGATATTAGTATGTCTTGCCATTCGTTCATCTCTATGCTCCACCGCCTTTGTCGCATCTATGATCCATTGCTAATGACGTCTTTAAACAGCTCTGGCCACATGGGCCGCTTCGGTCACGAATTCCTGGGTACGAATCGCTTTGAATATCATATACCTAATCCACGATAAATACGATCTAACACCGAATGCGATTAGAGTTCGATTTCCGAGTCGTTGGCGACGGTCGCAGCGCAGTCGCGAGATATGCAAACAACTCCAACTACCGAAACGATAGCTTGATTCGCAAAGAGAGTGAGCCTTTTTTACTGAAACTGCGAGGTTATGAGTCTCTAACGGCTTCATAGTGTGTGTGAGCTCTGTCGTAGTTGACGAGATCAAGCGCATTATCAAGGCTAGCGAAATCACCAAGTACGCAATACCCCAGCCATGATGACACCCGATTATCCCTAACCCCATATAGGGAAGATGATTCCAAGTGGCCACAAAAGAACAAAGACGGAAGGCAGGAGTTGGAAATCCGAATCGGAAACGACCATATCGCGTTCGAGGTCAGTGGCCAGACCTGCTCCCGAGGGCAATACACTAACAACGACCACAGACTGCCAAGATAGGATCTTTGGTTGACGTGACAGAATCTGCCGACCCCGAGGGCCTACGAGTATTTTACTACCTTGTTCAGGATTTGAAGGCACTCGTCTTCAGCCTAATTGCCCTGCACTTCAAGATCAAGCCCATCTAAGCGATCATCATGATCAAGCGCGAGGACTGTTCGGCATCCAGCGCAAGTTGAGGCAATAGTCTGGATAATAGCATGGATGGCCTGGTACTGGCGAACGATACCCTGGAATGTCAAAGAACGGTGTGGGAACTCATCGATGGGCAGGGAAGATGTCTACGGAGTACAACATGGAGATTTGGAGAAGAGAGGTTCACAACAGGCAGCTGTCAAGCGTCTAAGCGTCATCAGCAACCAAGGATGGGCTGCCACAGTACCATAGCTCAGATACAAGCTTCCGATCAAAGGCAAAGGCAAGAGGGTGAAAATCGCGTGCGCGCGGCATGTTGGGAAAACCCTGGAAGCCCTGGAAGACATGGTACGACATGAGATGGAGGTTTTTGAGAAAAATGCCAATCGCGTTTAACAACGCAAGGTCAAATCATGCTATCTGCGCTCTTCCGTATATTTCCAGCCTCGCACCCTGCACGCACCCGAGTCCAAACGACAATACGCGCTCGGACGTTGGTGCTCACACGTGAAATTCGGGGCGGTCAAGGAAGATGCCAAGGAAGGATGAAGTGACAGGCTGGTCCTGGATTGTCATTCTTGTGCCCGCATCCGAGACTTGGGTGAGTGGGAGGGCATGATGGATACATAGATGTGGCGGAGGCTTCGCGGGTGAAGAAACACCCGTCGGCCGGCTAGGCCCGTCAGAGGAACGAAATTGCCAGATCCAGGAATTGTATGATTTCGGATCATGCCAACGAAACGGTCTCGGAGTTGGCGTGTATCATGTCTTCTCGCAGCTCATCACCCCATGCGAATGCAGGCGGGAACACGGTGGGGGCGCTTTAAAGGAGTCGCTGGGGCTGGCCGATGGCGCCTCTGGGGACGGAACGGGAGCAGCCCAGATCCTATTGCTCGAGGAGAAGGTCGCTGAGAAGGCCGTCTGGTGTGACGATTTTCATGGGAGATCCAGGCAAGATGACTCCCGAGATTCCCTCAGACACCAGGCTTTGCCTCTAAATCCCGAGACGGGCTCTGGTTATCGGACGATTCTCATGGAGCTGATGATGATGACGGCCAAGGTTCCACTGGTCCGTGTTATACATGGAAGTGAACCCCTGAGCTTTGACACAGCATCTCATCTCTACATCGCGCCGAAGGGGAAAAGGAAAATGGAGAGTTGGATCCGCTCTCGCCAAGGTACATGGCGCCCGGGGAAGGCTACAGCTGTACCCCAGGTACCTTTGCGACGGACGCGATGGTGTAGCGTTGGTTAAGGTCCCTCCCGCCCGTCGGCTCAAATCCTCCAACACAACGGATGCCTCCATCCAGCACAGCGCAGCGAAGCGCAACCTTAGCTGTCCATCCTTGGACAAAGCACCTGCAAGTCCCCTAACTAAAGACACAGCATCAGCTCTTAGAGGCCCGCTCCATCTAGGAGGTCTCCACGCAACCGCTTCAAGACCCCGGATGCCAGCAAATCAGGCTCGCGTGCGCTTCCCAGGGCTCGCCAGGTCTCCCCATGAAAAGCCAGAGGCCAGCCCATCATCACCGACTTGACCCTTTTTCTTGCCATCGACCCATTTGCGATCTGGCATGCCTGAGTTTACTTAGTTGCTCGATCCCAACTCTTCTGGCCTTTTTATTTATTTTTGTATTACTACAACTTGTTTGATGGGCCCCCTTGCTGTTGCTTTCTGAACGGGCTGTTGTTCCGCCTTTAACTTTTACCGTTACTTCCTCGACTCTAGTCTCCCCCGAGATCGCCACCCGTTTTGGTGACTGGCTCCAAGTTGGTTGTCTCTCCTCTCTGCGACCCCTACGAGCTTTCTACGTCAGGCCAGCTTCTCCCACCTTGCATCGTCTATCGGCCTGTTTGATACCCTGGATTTCGGCCATCTTCTTTACAACCGTTTGCTCTTTTATTCATCTGCTCATTCTTGTTTTAATTGCTTCGTCTTTCATCCCACGTCGCACACGATGCCAACTCCATCATCCAATCCGCCCGCTGAGGCGTCGTCTCCTCGGTCCTACAGCTTCTCGACCTGCCCTGACGATGTCCAACATCAGCAACGCCCTTCCTGGCAGTCGCGCGAAGCCGTCCAAGACCAAAACGACGACATGGGCGTTCAACCCACACCTGACGCTTCGCCACTCACCGTTGACGCGCCGCCCGCACCCGAGGGCCCAGCGAGCGACGACACCGTCATGTACGAGGGACGCTCATCCGATGACCCATCGACGAGATCATCTACCATGTCCCCCCGACCCCAATCTGCCAACACCGCAGTCACATCTCCCATACCCAGCGGGTCTAGTTCCGACGTCACCAAGGGTCGAGACGCCGAAATCGGCAGCCAGCTGGGCCAGGCACCTTCAAACAACACAAGACAAACCTCCGAATCCGAAACCATATCTCGCGCGCCGTCCAGCCGTAGAGGCTCGCCGAATCGTGAGTTGGAGTGGATTGATGCGGATGTGCAAGAAGATGAGCTCTGGGCTCCATCGATGGGAGCAGACTTCTCATGCATGCGGGTGAGTTACACCACCGCGCCCGATTGGCATGGCGCAACGATCTGACAACAACAGACAATTCCTTCATCACCATCATCATACCTGCGCTCAGGCAGCCGATTCCACGGCACACAGCAGTCAGAGCGTCAGGTCTATGATGTTCAGGTTGAGATTAAGCATGTCGACATGCGCGAGTCTTTTCTCTGCGGATATCTCCGCATTCAAGGTCAGGAGCAATACATGTCATGCCCGGTCGCACAACACTGACCCCTGAAAAGGCTTAACTGAGGACCACCCCACTCTCACGACATACTTTGAAGGCGAGATCATTGGGTCCAAATACAGCTTCTACACCCAGCATGAAAACTGGGGTGCGAACAGCAAGGTTGACTTGAGCCACTGGGCCAAGTTCTCCGCCTTCCGCCCATTCCAGAAGCAGGCTCGGAAGGGACCCGTCACAATTCGTGATGCCGCTCAGAGGGAAACCATCTTTATGCGGTGGAAGGAGCACTTCCTGGTCCCTGATCACACAGTCCGGACGATAACAGGTGCCAGCTTTGAGGGCTTCTACTACATCTGCTTCAACCAAGTCAAGGGTGAAGTCAGCGGCATCTACTTTCACTCTAAGAGCGAAAAGTTGGTATCCTCGGCCAGATAATGACGTATCTATCTTTTGCTAACCACATTTTCAGGTTCCAGCAATTGGAGCTAAAGCATGTCCCTGACCGGGGCTGTTTTGCCGCAACCGAATTTCGTTGAACACAAATGTCTAGGAGCTTAACACGTTCCGAATGCGGTGTTGCCCAGAGCACACTGCTTGTTTCTTACTTCGTCTTGGCTGGGCTTGGTCGGAAATATCCATATTGATATACAGCAACACATAGATGGGAAGCGGGTTGGGCATGATCCCGTTTTGTTATGACGTCTTGACGGGCCTACGCGAGTATCTTTTTTTTTTTTAGTAGGTTCACAAGGCTTGGGTTTTATGGGAGCCTGTCTGTCACATATGAAAGCGGAGCACGGGAAATGTTTGATGGGAGCAGAGCGAGATCATTCCTGTACTAGAGGTTTATTCGTCAGCCTCGAACTTTTTGAAATATCCACGTCGAAATGGGTTGAGTTCATCTGCTGATGTTCCATTGACCGTCAGCTTCTGTCGGCTTGTGTAGGCTTCGAGAGCGGGCTGTGAGACTTCTGAGTCAGGCAGCCGGCGGTAGGTGATGAGTCTTCTTGACCCTGTAAAGCGTCAGCTTGTGTCAAGAACGAGGAGTTGCCTTTGGAAAAATATAAACTTACACTTGTTGAAGGGTTGGACGCAGACTACGACAATCTCGAGGCAGGGGTGGGTAGGTACTGGGATCTCGAGCTCCTCATCGTTAGCGGTTGGCATCCAGAACGAGAGTCTGCCGTTGTCAACCAGTGTGTCCACTGCGAAGTTGAGGATGTCGTCCAGCATTATGAGGAAGCTATATGGCTTCTTTGGCGGGACGTAGTCAGGATTCCTGCAAAAGTCAGCTTTAGGTTTGAGACAGCGGTTGGGGTGCCGCGAACATTCCCCTTTCCTTCCCTTGCTCTATCAACCAGGGTGTTTTCTCAGGGTCTCGAAGACCCAGCACCCTGAGTCCCTCTCGGACACCATACGGAGGGTCGCAGACGATTCCATCCCATGTCCTTCGTTGTCTCCTGATGGGAGAATTGGTCAAGTCTGAGGAGAACACATCCCCCAGACAGGAAGTCAAGCCATATTGCTTGAAGTTCCCCAGCAGACTCTTCTTTCCACCCTCGCCACGAATGCTCCGGCCATCGATATCACTACCCCAGGCGAGAGCACCAAAGTGAGCACAGGCGACGGGAAACGAGCCTGTTCCTACAAAGGGGTCGTAAAAGAGCTTGCCTGGAGCAGCGAGAGCGATGTTGGCAGTGACCAGGGCAAGCTCTGAGTCCATGCTCGTTGTAGAGATGTATCCTCGTTTCTTCAAGTCAAATCTAACCAGGATCTCTCGAGATGAGCTTTCGACGTAACGACCAAGGTAAACGGCTCTAGGATCCGGGATGTTGAGAGGGACGCTGTTGAACGGCCACATCTCAAAGATAGTGAACAGGTTGTCAGGGTTTGACATTTTGACAGGTCCCTTCCAGCCCAAGAATCGGAAAGAGTTGATGAGTTCAAGTCTCTTCTTCGCAGTGCGGGAGCCTTGGAAAGGCTCGACCTCGAACCTGAACGACTTGTCCATGTACTGGTCCCAAAGATGCGATGTGTTCGACTTGACGGCATGGTGGACATCTTCTAGAGTGCCTCCACGACCCCAAAGTTCATGGATGGACTGAGCAAGAATAGATCTCTTTATCAGCTTCTTAGCTGCCCCCACTGAGGGCAGCTGTACAACGCAGAAGGGGGACTATTCATGGTAAGTCTGAAGTCTAGATACATTTGTGGGTGGACGCACATCCTCGTTGTACTCGATAATCTTCATGTCAAGGCCCTCGACGAGCGCCAGCGCCTCGATTTCGGCGACCCGAAAGGACTCGTGCGCCTGCGCAAATTTTATGAGAAAGTCCATCTTGACTTTTTCTCTGTGGATATTTGGTTGAGGAGTAATAAAAGTCGGCTCACTTTAAATCCATGAGATGAAAGTGATGGTGGGGGATCAGCGAAATTGCCAAAACTGTGAACGACTTCTTTGGCAGATAGCTTCTTTCGCAGCGATGTTTGCGGGATCAAACTCGACAGAAAAAAACTTTCATTCGGAGCTCAAGAAGAAAAACCCTCTAAATCCCTTGTCGAGGCGAATGTGCTGATTTTAAGCTGTGGTCGCTTGCACAAACTCTTTGGATCATGATCTTGTGAGAGGGAAAAATTCACCGACGAAACCCCGGCTAAGAAATCAGTGCCATTTCTGCGCTTTCCCAAGTGCCACCAGCTTGCTCTCGACCAACATCCTTGGGGGAAACATCTACGACTCATCCTTGCAGAAAAACACATAAGCAGAGACCTGCAGCTTTCACTTAGTGATGTTTCCTGCAGCCGCTCCGTCCATTTACCAGTCGCCAAAATGCTTCGTCACATACGGCACCATGGGTCATGTTGACCAAAACCAAGCTCCTAAGAAGGGCAAGCCTTGGTCAGCTATCATGTCACTGGATTTTATTCACAAGGTATACTAGAATATGTGTTTCTCGAAACTAAATAGCACACATGCTGAGTGGACTCCAGATCGACCTCATCTTTCCCGCAGAGGCTTGCGATGTCATCCTAGAGCAGCTCAACAACACACAGAAGCACCCTCGATACTCCAAAGTCAACATGACTCTTGGCGATATCTTACAGGGTGATTTCTTTAATGAGTACATCAAAAAGGGTATGCATGTTAGCCTCGCCTACGATCGTCTATGCTAAGCTAGTTTCCTAGGAAATATCCTCATGCTCTCAGAGGGCAAGTCGACTGTCAGCACACTCTTCACATTACACGAAGGTACCACGCCAGACATAACATCCTACCAAACATAGGCTCATGATAGCTCCCTAGGCATTCTCACCATGTACCTCGAAAAGGAAACGTATGAACGTGCAGGTTTGGTTGGGAAGCCATACGGGGCCAAGGGTGGAAGGGGATCAAAGCCACGCTGGGGTAAGAAGTTGAGCGTCAAATTTCTCTTCTTTCCGAAAATGCTAATCAGACAGTTGTATCATACAACCTTCGAGACCCGACGATGTTTCGTGGGAAGAAGGGATTTGACCGGTTGATCTATGCCTGCAAGACAGTCTTCAACAAGCCCACAACCTGGCTCTTTTGTAATAACACAGAAACGAGTGAGTATCTAACTCGGAGCCTCCCTCAGAATGATCCCACTAATAGTGCGTTTTATAGCGCCAAGCCCTGATCCATTACAACGGTTCTTTCCTACAGCCTTCACCTCGTTGCCAGGCATTAGTCGAGACTCCGCCGTAGTTCAACCAAACCTGGACGTAGACCCTGAAATCCTTGCCAACATCGACCGCGAAGGCCTCGAGTATTTCGCAACAGAGTGTTACGAATGGCTGTCACTCGTCCGTCTGGCAAGCCCACGAGTGGAACCCCAGGATAGCATTGATTCCTATCTGTCGCGATACAGCGTACCGGGAGACACCCACGACAACCGCAAGGTCTGCAAGTTGAGCTGGCAAGGATTCGTTTCGGCACAGTGGCTTCATGGTTTGCTTATGGACGTCCTGGCCGTGTGCCCTTCGGAAATGTGGTTCTCCCTCAGCGCCACGCGCTTCTCGAAGAGTGTTGCGGGCAACAGTGATGATCTCACCATTCTTCGGCCATCGGCCGCAGGTGGAAAGTACATCATGTGGGAAACGAAATCCCTTGAATGAGCATCTAGCCTTGCTTGGATCGCACGTTTCGCTCGTCGCCAATGCCCTCTCCCAGGATAGCGTCTTCGACTAGTTTCCGCAACTCTGCCTGACCCTGAGGACTATTGAAGTCGTCGCGCCCAGCAAGCTCTTCGATCCGTCTCCGAAATTCGGGATCGACATCTTCGGGGATGTCTTGGCTCTCGTCCATTGTACCGACAGTTACCTTCATGCCTTCTGGCGGCGGAGGAATAGCTTCAGGCAAGACGGCGGCCGCGGTTGTTGCAGTATCATTGGCTTGTTTCGCTTCAATTCTAGCCAAATACTCGGCAACGATAGGAAAGTCGCCCTCTGCCAGGATCTTCTCTCGAGCTGTGAAACCTTCGGAACCCTTGTGGTTCACATTTGCGCCAGCCTCGACAAGAATCTTGGCGGCAGCCACAGTTTCGACAACGAACAGTGCGGTTTCATCGTCCTCGTCTTTTAGATCGACGTCCACTTTGAGCTCGCGAACAAGCGCTCGGAGGAGGTCGAGGTGATTATAGCTGGCAGCGGCGTGGACGAGGGAGTAGCCGTGTTCATCTTGTGAGGCAGCCAGGGCAGGCTTTTCTCGAAGGAGGGGCAACAACGCGGGGTCGTTATCGGCAGCCAAGAGGTACACGTTCGGGTTCGACATGTTCGTAGGCAATTGAGCGTATGAACTCGATTCGAAGATGTTGCGATGGCACAGTAGTCGAAAAAAAAGTGAAGTATCAGATCCTAGGTGTTCTCGGCGCAAATTACCCAACACGAGTTCTCAAGTCTTTGGTGTGATGGAGAAGAATTTTGGCGGGGTAGCTTGCATATGGCTCAGCGAATGGACTCTAACAGGGTTCTGCACAGTATGCCGGCCCTTGACACAACAGATCCGTCAATGGGTGACACAGGCTGGAGAAAAGAAGAGAGGGTGCGAAATGCATTCAGTTTAATGGATATTTATAATATCCATAGATGCTGCTTATAAAGCCTGGCAAGTGGGAATTGTCCACTTGAAAGTAGTGTGCCATGTTGTGCATGAGACCCGGTAGTGGGGTCCATCATCATGATCATGAAGATGAGATTTCAGACGGCTGTCCAACAGCTCAAGACCTCGGGTACATCTCAAACCATTATTGACCTGACACGCCATTTACCCGCCATTGAAGGACAAGATTTGGAGTCACTAACCGACCCCGAATTCTCCAGCCACAAACGGCGTGACGCATCCCGCCGTCTCGGCCAGGATCTTTAGGGTAAGGCGATGGGAGCCAGCTGGGGCACCTGGTATCGACAAGCGATCCTCATGCTACCCAAAGCGACCTTGACAATCAATTTTCGCACCTATCCGTCGAACAACTAAGCGGGTAATCTCACCAGGTCCGTAAGACGAGCCAACACCCTAGGCCTTTGTTGCCTGTGTTCCCTGCGGTCTGACTCATTTTGAAGACTGCAAGCACTGGTCTGAGGCGGTGCGCCAAGGCAGTTTCCAATCAATACCTAACCCACACAACCGCCCGCCACCACTGCGAGTGTTCTGAACCCGGCCATCAACCCGCAAGCTGATCATATAAAGGAGCCCTATGGCTGCCCTGTGATATCCACCCAGACCATATTGGACTTGGCCGTTCCTACCTGGACCCCAACCTTGCCTCCCTCAAGGTCCCCGCCTCCAGCCAGTCTAAAAAGGCTTCGTCAAGCAGACTCAACCAACACAGAGCGGATACACATATATCCTGTGGTCTTTGTCCAAGGCTTTATTGCTTAAAACCCAAGGGTAGGTGTTTATCCAAATCTCCTGAGTTTTTTAAGTCTCGGAATATAGTTCCGTGGTTTTGTTTGCTTCAGCCGGGCAACCGCAGCTAGATACCAGGCAACCCCGATGCACAATCAAACCAACACCTGCCCCTCATATGAGCAAGGCCAGCATCTTGCCTGAGGTATCACTGCTTTCCAGCTCTAAATGTCCCCTAATTTTCTCCTTTCACTTCGATCTCTTCTCACATCTGTCAGTAGAGCCATTACATACCGTCGAATTCCCAGCACTCCGTCCACGGGCATCGACAAAATGGCTGCTCCCTACATGCCCCAGGATCCTCAGGCTGTCTCGAGCCTGCTGCACGCCCTAGAGAACTCTCGAAAAGAGAAGCGGCGTGGCGGATTTTCGGTCAAGAAGACGACATATGACGTCAAGGGATCTCATGATGGCATCCAGGTTGACTCTTGGAGAATGCAAGATTGGGACTACAAGCGACGCGACATGCCTACTTATGCTCGAGGCCTCTTTACGACAAAGACGAGAAGGGATGGACCCGAGATCGCCGTGAGAGGATACGACAAGTTCTTCAATACCGACGAGGTCCACGAGACAAAGTGGGAGAACATCTTCAAGCGGACACAGGGCCCCTATGAATTGACTCTCAAGGAGAACGGCTGCATCATCTTTATTGCTGGCCTTGAGGATGAGAGTCTGATCGTTTGCAGCAAGCATTCTACTGGTGATCGGTCAGACATTCAGGTTAGCCATGCGAGCGCGGGTGAGCAGCGTCTTGAGCAGCAGCTGGCTGCCATCGGCAAGACAAAGAGAGATTTGGCACGAGAGCTCCGCAAGAGAAATGTCACTGCTGTCGCCGAACTATGCGATGACACATTCGAAGAGCACATTCTGGCTTATGGCCCTGATAAGGCAGGCCTTTACCTCCATGGACTCAACCTCAACATGCCCGAGTTTGCCACATATCCCAGCCCTCTCGTCCAAGAGTTTGCGGATGAGTGGGCCTTCCGAAAGACGGGCCTCATCATGATGGATGATATTCAGCAAGTCAAGGCTTTCCTCGAAGAAGTAGCCGAAACTGGAGCCCACGATGGCCGCGATGTGGAGGGTTTTGTCGTCCGCTGCAGAATGTCCCACGACCCCTCTACGGTCCCCTACCGTGACTGGTTCTTCAAGTACAAGTTTGAGGAGCCTTATCTCATGTACCGCCAGTGGCGAGAGTGCACCAAGGCCTTGATCTCCGGAAAACAACCCAAATTCAAGAAGCACACCAAGATCACCGAGGAGTACCTGCTTTACGCTCGTAGGCGTCTTGCCGCGGATCCCAAGCTGGCCAAGGAGTACAGCAACAACCATGGTATTATCTCCTTGCGCAACGATTTCTTGAACTTCAAGAACCTCAAGGGCGCAGATGCAGCCAATATGGACGAGCTGGATCCCCTTGTCATGACCGAAGTCACTCGCGATGTGATCCTATGCCCCATTGCCACGATTGGATGTGGAAAGACGACAATTGCTATGGGCTTGACGCACCTCTTCGGATGGGGCCATATTCAGAACGACAACATCTCGGGCAAGGGCCGTCCTCCTCGGTTTACGAAGATGGTATTGAATGAGCTCAACGACCACGATGCTGTGATTGCAGACCGAAACAATGCGCAGAGACACGAACGAAAGCAGATCATCACTGATGTAAAGCTTCAGCATGCCACAGCCAAGCTCGTTTGCCTCAACTTCAAGCACGACGAGGAGTCCATTGATGCAATCCGCCAAGTCACACAGGAGAGAATCATTGCCCGAGGAGATAATCACCAGACTATCCATGCCGCGAGCGACAAGGACAAGTTTATCGGTGTCATGGAAGGATTCATCAACAGATTTGAACCTTGCAACCCTCATGCCCGCCCAGACGATGGCTTTGATGTCGTTATTGATCTCGACCCAACGGCTGGCAGTCGACAGAATCTTGAGACCGTTGTCACACAGCTGCACAAGTTCTTCCCAAACCTGATCAAGGAAGTCCCTTCACCCGAGGCACTTGACGCTGCTATAGAATTCGCCTTGGGATACAAGCCTGATTTCAGGCATGACATTCCTGACCGTGGCAAGAAGAACAACAAGCAGCAGCAGCAACAACAAACCAAGGCAGAGAAGAAGAGGAAGATGGAGTATTTGTCTGTTTCTGTGCCCAGCCAAGAGGTCAACACTGTCCTAGAGCGAGCTTTCAAGAGCGCAGATTCACCAACTTCCCGATTCTTCATGCAACTGAAACAGACACGACGCGTGCAGCCTAAATTTCACGTTACTCTATTGCACCGAGCGGCTAGCAAGGATCACCCAGATCTGTGGCACAAGTACACTCTACTTCAAAACCAGGTAGAGGCGACCGGAAACCCTGAAGGAAAGCTAGGAGAATGCGATGTGATGCTTGAGCGGGTAAGTCTCACAACTGTGGTTACTGTAGATAACGGCACTGACTTGACACAGGTTGTGTTCGATGACCGCATCATGGCTATCGTTGTTCGCCTGTCAGATCAAGATGATCAGTGGCAGTGTGTTAACCGTGTCGCCCACATAACGGTTGGAACTCGAGATGACTCGGTGAAGCCAAAGGAGAGCAACGATTTACTGGCCCGATGGTTGGAAGTGGGTAGCTCCCCAGAAACCCAGATTGGCGAGATCGTCTTCACCGAAAAGCCCATACTCAAGGGCACAGTTGCACCCGTACTGGCAAAATGGTAAAAGGAAAATACTTATGGGCTTCATGGGCTGGAGAAACATCTAGAACGGAAGTGGCGCCGACGTGTAGAATTTCGGTAGTTGAAACTGGGGCTGTAGAACGAGACACAACTGGGAAGGCTTTCTGCTACCCAGGTCATCGCTGAATCATAGCGTCATTGCTTTGAGCGGTGTATTGCTTCTAGCTGCAGCCATTCCAGGCATGTAAAAGGACTTCTCTATGATCGCACCAAAAATCACATCTCCCGCACTGAGGTTCATGCCTCGCATCCATTAATTGCAAAGGGGTATTCTAGGTTCATAACTAAACAGACAGCCAGTTGACACACCGGCTCTGTTGAAACACTTCGCTTTCTACTCATCGTCAAGGAATCGGCTTGCTAAGGCCCCAAAGAAAGGCACTTCAAATCTGAGAGGGTATTAGTGGCGATGTCGTCTTACATGGCTCTGTAGCACATACCTATCCAATATCTCGGCATCTTTATACGCCCTGAGGGTAAGGACGGCGATTAAGGCAATATCGCAGAGGAAGAACAGCCAACTCAGGAAAGTTGACCATGCGAAGACGAGATGGAAGATCATAATGGCGGTGAAGAGCAGCGCTGATTGCCAAGCATGAAACCTGAAGGACGGTTAGCACTTGGTCACCATTTCTGCACATTTGTATGATGCACAGCCTCAAGATGTTTGGCAAGTGTGAACATACCTCACATAGTCACTATTTCGTTCCAAGATGAGGAGTATGATTGCTCCCAGGGGCGGGAAGGCGACATATGCCAGGCAAGCTTCGTAGTCGAGGCGCATCCCCAAACTCGTGTCAAACTCACTGACCTCTGCAGCGGGATATGCTCCTGGCATGGTACTTGAAGCTCCAAAGGCCCTGTTGTCAGGGCTAATGGCAGCCCATCCAGCAGACTGTCCATCGAAACCTCCCCATCCTCGTTGTGGCTGGGGGTGTTGTAGGGGCGGAGGGGAAGCGACTGGGGAGAAGGATCGTCTAGCGTCGTAAGAGGGTCGGGGAGAGGCGTGTTCGGGGGAGGTCACGCGCGAGTGCTCAGGCGGAGAGGACTGATAGGGAGCAAAGTCCATGGTCGGAGAGAATACGTTGGTTTTCTATTAAAGGGCGGAGAGTGGCATCGGCAGACTGTACAGCGAGACAAGGTATATATCGGGGTAATAATCGCTGAGGTTCGGCGCAAGAGGGATCTCTGTTTGCGAGTGGGACAGGCGAATGGCCAACTTGGGATACAGTTGCTGGCGGGAGAGAGGTTGACGCGGGGCCTTGGAGGATAGAAAGGTGTCGCAATTGGAACCCAGAAGCTCCAATGATCGCAGAAACCAAGGTGTGGTAGTGGTCTATTATCGGAGGAGGTGATGATGCGAATGCAAGATGGGATCGGTCGACGAGCGAGGCGGGGTGGGCGCGAGATGGATGGAGGTTGCTCGAGCTCCTCGTGTAAATGTGAGGCGACGACGCTGTGATAGGTAGCTCCCAGCCACACGCATGAGCCCCAGCCACAGTCTCAGCCAACGGCTGTCAATGAGCCCTCCAGCCAATCAGCCTTTTGAGCGCCAACTACAACTCCTCGGCTGGGATTTCTTTAGATCAATAGTAGGTAGGCATGAAGTTGAAGATGCTGCGACTGTTTTTAGGCTTGTAGTTAACGGTATGTAGGATCATTCCGATCGAAAGCCACACAGGGAGGTAGCCATGCTACCAGACCCTCTATGAGACGGATATACAACATCCCAAACCGTCATTCATGTTCAACGGGTGAGATCGCCCCGTATGGTGTTCGTACATTTACACATACACTGCCCTCATTGGGCGTTTTAGTGGTACATCAAATCCATCAAATCCACGCTTAAGCTTTATTCCCCCTCCTTCTTTTCCCCATTGACCTCTTCCTCCAGTTGGCCCTTTCGGCCCTCCAGTGCCAACCAGAGGCTTCTGCTTCCACCCTCCAATGTGCTGGTAATGCCCAGACCAGCACCCTGGAGCATAGCCACAAGCTGTGCTCGCAATCCGTCCAGGCCACCCTCGATACCGCCAACCCAGTTGATTCCTGACTGATCAAAGATCTTGCCCTCGACACGGCCGCCAACAAGGAGAAGCTTGGCCAGGCCGTTCTGGCAAATGGGATCATGGTAGCCGGGACTCTTCTTCCTTGTGGGAGCTGGGAACTGGCCGGGAACAGGAGCCAGAACACTTAGTGCGGCGGCCACATGGGCTGGAGAGACCGCAGGAAGCACCAGGGCAGCCAGGGGACCGACTAGAAGGGGCTGCATCTGGGCAAAGTTCGAATCCTCGGGGATTTCGGCGTTTTTGATCGCATCGTATGCAGCTGCGGACAGATCGTGCACTACTGGGCCACGAGTCGTTCGGGCAGTGCTTGCTGATGCAGCAGCAGCCTCAGGATCATAGAATTCGACGAGCTTAAGAGCCACTCGTAGCATGTTGGTCCTGAGGACCTGCAATTGGACGAGGGGAGTGATATCCACTGGTTCAGTACCGGGGGCAGCGTTAGGCGGAGGGACGGCGGCCAAGGCCTTCTTCAGCTCTCGCCGAACAGCAGCCCATTCCACCGCTGTGAGGTTACTGTGCTGGAAAAATAGAATCAAAGGTGTGGTGCGGAGAAGTGATGTGTAAGTTCGAATTAGCTGACTCTTCCTCGTCTCAATTGGCCGGGCACTTGGGGGCTTCGTCGCGGGAGCATGATCAATGGGCTTTCGGACTTCGGAAACGGCGGCGGAGTGCGTTGATGTCGTCGAGAGAGTGCGAAGAGCCAAAGCCCATGACTGGTGCGGGACATGGGACTGTCTGCGCAATTGGCGCAGACAGGGCGAGGCAGTCCTCAATATCCGGGAGGCCATAATGACTAAGCGAGAAAGAAGCAGATTAGCATTACAAACACCAATGTTTAGAGCTGAGGGCTGTACGTACGTGAATTGAGGCTGATGCTGGCTCGTCCTCCAGATCAAAAAATCCACGAGCATCGCAGTCGGCGATCACCAATTGCGAGCAACAGGCAAAGTGGGCCGTGCACCCGGATCAACCCACCGCCGCTCCCCGGCCACCTGCAAGGCCACTGGGGCCAATGCCGAGCTGTGCTGTGGCTCTGTGCCAACCAGGCTGATTACGCGCGACCTGACTGCCTGCCTCAACAGCTTCGTCTTGGAGACTCGGGTGCAGTAATAGCTTTCACCTCCTCAACCCACGGCCGACTTTCAACATCGACATCCATAAACCTCCCACCTGTCGCGCCGACCTCATCCCTTAATCAAACCATTCTTTCCCCCCCTAAAACCGATACCCGACGCCACCTTTCATCATGTCGACTCTCGAGGAGCTGGACGATTTTGATCACAGAGAGAAGGAGGAGGACAAGAGAGATGGTGGCGACAAGAACCAGAAGAAGCCTACTGATGGCGATGCAGACATGAAGGATGCCGAAGAGGAGGAAGATGATATCCTTGACGACGAGATTCTTGGACTCAGCACACAAGACATCCTAACCCGCAAACGGTTGCTCGAGAACGACTCTCGCATTATGAGGAGCGAGTATTCCCGATTATCACACGAGAAGGCCGCGATGGCGGAGAAGATCAAGGAGAATGTCGACAAGATTGCCAACAACAGGTTGGTCTTTAACCTTTTGCAGATTTGGTCCCTGTCATAGCTAACCTAAGGACAGGCAACTCCCCTACCTGGTTGGCAACGTCGTGGAGCTACTCGATCTTGACCCAACTGCTGAGTCGTCCGAGGAGGGTGCCAACATTGATCTGGACGCTACCCGAGTCGGAAAGTCGGCCGTCATTAAGACATCTACCCGCCAAACAATCTTCCTTCCTCTGATCGGTCTCGTCGATGCGGACAAGCTGAAGCCTGGTGACCTTATTGGAGTCAACAAGGATTCATACCTCATCCTGGACACCCTCCCCGCCGAGTACGACAGCCGTGTCAAGGCCATGGAGGTGGACGAGAAGCCCACAGAACAGTACACCGATGTTGGTGGACTGGACAAGCAGATTGAGGAGCTTGTGGAAGCTATCGTCTGGCCCATGAAGGAGGCTGAGCGATTCAAGAAGATTGGTATCAAAGCCCCTAAAGGTAATGATGATATTTGCCCCTCGACTCTTGCTGTGCTGACTGGTTCAAGGCGCACTGATGTATGGACCCCCCGGTACCGGAAAGACTCTCCTTGCCCGAGCATGTGCGGCACAGACCGATGCCACATTCTTGAAGCTGGCTGGACCTCAACTGGTCCAGATGTTCATTGGAGACGGTGCTAAGCTCGTTCGAGACTGTTTCGCTCTGGCCAAGGAGAAGGCTCCCGCAATCATCTTCATCGACGAGTTGGACGCCGTCGGTACCAAGCGATTCGACAGTGAAAAGAGTGGTGATCGTGAGGTGCAACGAACCATGTTGGAGTTGCTGAACCAGCTTGATGGTTTCGCCTCCGATGACCGCATCAAGGTCCTCGCCGCCACAAACCGTGTCGATGTGCTCGACCCTGCGCTGCTTCGTTCTGGTCGATTGGATCGCAAGATCGAGTTCCCCTTGCCAAACGAGGAAGCACGAGCCCAGATCCTGAAGATTCACTCCCGCAAGATGAAGGTCGACCCTGGTGTCAACTGGGGTGAACTTGCGCGAAGCACGGATGAGTTCGGCGGTGCTATGCTGAAGGCTGTTTGTGTGGAGGCTGGCATGATTGCGCTGCGGTCAGGTAAGAATAAGATTGGACACGAGCATTATGTTGATGCCATTGCCGAAGTCCAGGCCAAGAAGAAGGACGTAAGTAACGCACTGCCCAGCCAAACACGCATGACCAAGCCGCTAACTCAGGGGTACAGACAGTCAACTTCTACGCTTAATTGTGCTGATGATTGGGGGTGTCATGGGCTGGGATATAGGCCATATAAGCCTGGGCGCTGGGGAATAGACACGGCAGCGGCATCCATAGATCAATGTAACAGTATCTCGCAGCGAATGCCCGCCTGCTTCGAGGCACGGAATTATGCAACCCCTAGTCGCTTGGTTTACTTGCCCCAGCAACCAAGTCTCATACTTTTGAGGTGAAACCCCCTGATGAGGCGCATATGTGATGAATGTCAGTGACAACGATGTGGAGATTGTTAGAAGCTGCGCTCAACATGGAATTTGGTAGCAATCAGTGATTGATTGAAGTAGTGACTGCCTGAAGGTACAGTAACTTGCAAGAGTACCGCCCCCAACGAGTCGTCTTCTTGTAGGACTCGTAGGAAGCAAAGGCCACCCCACCGGAGCTTTTGTTCCATTAAGGATCGAGACTGCCCATCATTGCAGTCAGATTAACCGTTGGAGCAAGCATGTGCATCGCACGGATCAATGTTTGGCAGCAGTGAGGCCTTAGGTAATCTCGCGCTTTCCCTGGAGCTTGTGCGGGGCTGATCGATGAACTACGTCATGGTGGCACCCAGATTGGCTCTCATCCAAGGTCTGTTTGTTCAAACCGCATCGCGATGATGAACGATGGACGATGATGATGCCGGTGGTGACGCTGACGAGGCGGAAGAGCCCCTCGCTTTGTGCGAACGGACAGGTAGACAGATACCTACATGTCCAGGACCCAGTGAAACCATTTGGTGCCCTGTTTCATGATTTGATGAGCTCATGCATAGGTATCCAGTACCTTCTGCCGTGTGTGCACAGCTGCCAGATTCCAGCCACCCACGACAACGGCACAGTGACGTGATAGATTCCTCAGTTCGTGGCTTGCTCTCCCTCCCAGCTTCCTTCCTTCCTGCCCACATTCATCTCGCTTGATGCGTATTTGTTTTCATTCCTTTCCCCTCCATCAACAAAAACCTCCCACATCGTCGCGGCTATTTCTCTGTGATACCCTTTCCTATTCTACTCTGACCTATTGCCCGACAATCTGTTGTGCTTCTACTCGCAACAAAGTGCAGCGATCCCTAACCTGCAGAACCAGACGCAACCACGATGCGGTTCTTGACTGCCCTCTCCGTCGTGGCGGTCGCCAACGGCGTCGCCGCCAGCACATGGTTCCCCGGCTCTAAGCCTGGTAAGTCAAGTGCTTTTTTGTAATGGCAAGCTGTCATAGCAGCTAACAGAAAATCAGTCTACAACAAATGGCACGAGACCGAGTTGGAGCGCTGGCTCTCTGACCACGATATTCCCTATCCCACTCCCGCCGATCGTAAGGACCTAGAAATACTTCTCGAGAAGAACTGGGATGCCTATGTCGTCACACCTTACAACAGCTGGGACACCGCTCAGCTGAGCTCTTACCTGCAGGCCAAAGGCAAAGAGACCCAGGAAGACGCCGCTGCCACCAAGGACAGCTTGTTGTCTCAGGTCAAGGCCAACTGGTACGAGACTGAGGACAACGCCCAGTCCGCTTGGATGAATGTCCGAGACTGGATTCTCGACACATGGACCGAAAGCCAGCTGAAGGCTTTCTGTGATAAGAATGGTATTCCTGGTAAGTCAGCTCTCCGTTCCTGACCTGTTCCCCCTACTATCTTGACGGTACTGACGGAGTGTTTGCAGTCCCTCAACCTCGCCAGCGAGATACCCTTCTCCAGAAGGCCCGTTCTGGTTACGAGACTGCTGCCAAGAAGGCCAATGAGGCTGTTTCTTACCCCGGAAACTGGCTGTACGAGACTTGGTCTGAGTCTGATCTCAAGGAATGGCTCGACACACACGGTTTCCCAGCTCCCCAGCCGATGACCCGCGACAAGCTCATTGCCTCTGTGCGCCGTAACTCTCGCCTTGCCTACCTCAGAGCTCAGGACCAAGCCGCCAGCGCCACGGCCAGCGCCCAGGCTGCCTACGCTACTCTGACCGACATGATTATTGACGCTTGGAGCGAGTCTCAGCTCAAGGAGTTCTGTGACAAGAATGGTATTGCTGTGCCTCAGGGTACCAAGTCCAACGAGCTCCGCGCTTTGGTCCGCAAGCACCGTGCCGATATCCTTGGAGGCAACATTGCTGGTAGTGCTTCCTCGGCCTTCGGTGCGGCCACTTCCAACGCGCAGAACCAGTACGCCAAGGCTACTGACAGCGCCTCACTCGCCGCTCAAGATGCATTCAACAAGGCCGTTGGTACATGGTCTGATAGCCGACTGAAGGCCTACCTTGATGCTCGCGGCGTCCCTGTTCCCCAGGGATCCAAGAAGAATGAGCTCGAAGCTCTTGTCCGCAAGAACTCGCACGTCGCTGCCCACGGAGGCAACGCGTGGACTTTTGACGACTTCAGCTACGAGAACCTCAAGAAGTATATCACCAGCCAAGGTGATGCAACTGCCAAGAAGGTCGTGGACAAGAAGGATGCCAGCCGTGATGAGCTTTACAGCGCCGCCCAATCGGCCTACTCTTCTGCCTCGTCCGCTGGTGGTTCTACTTGGGCTTCTGCCACCAACTACCTGACCGCTGCGACTGCGTCTGCTAAGCAAAGCGCCTTCGACCAGTGGACCGAGACCGACCTCAAGGCGTATCTTGACAGCTATGGCGTGCCTGTCCCCCAGGGTTCTAAGATTGAGGATCTGAAGGCCCAGGCCCGAAAGCAGTCCACGTACTTCAAGTACGGCACCAACTCTCCCGCGGAGACTTTCTTCGCTAAGCTCGGAGAAACCTGGAACTGGATCACCAGTCAGCTCAAGATTGGTGGCGAGGCTGCCAAGCAGAAGGCTGCCGAGACGGAGGCGGATGCCAAAGAGAAGATTCGCGAGGAGCTGTAATGCCATTTGGCATGGTATACTGGATGAGATAAAGATATCCCCTGAGATATTCTGCCGAAGTCGAGAGATGAGTAGCACGCCAGGCAGGTGTGTCGGCATCTACCAGCGTCAAGAAAAGGCGAGAAGACGATGAGATCCAAGTGATCGGATGTCACTTAATTACTGGTTCCGTGCAGGCTGCGATTTTGCGCTTCGTTTGCTTTAGCAAGTAGTCATGTATTATGAATGGTCCTGCGAACTCTTGGCTGGCGCCTTGTTGATATTGTGAGATGTGCTTCGTTTGGGACTTTTACGCAGTGCGAAAGGTAACTAGAAAAATCCAAGGTGAATTCTTGTCACGAAACCTCCCTTGAAGAGGGGTTTGGTGTGGTATATAACTATACAACTGGACAACCGCAACACTGGTGGTTTGGGCCCAACTACAGCTCTCAGAACATAGACACGAGCTCCAACGGCTGTGACCGGAGTGGTAGGTGGACATAGTTAGATGGGAACCGAACCGGCAGGGCAGTGCACAGGCGGAAGTACGACATACCTGGCTAATCCTGGATACAAGTCAGAGAGAAACGGGATGCTGGGCGAGTTTGGCTCAGATGTCACAGCACAAGACTCAGATCATGGAGCGAACAACTATATTTGACATATTCTTTTTAACATCCTAACGCCATCGCTGGTAGAACCCATCGTGGGCCTAACTGCCCTTCGAGGTAACCTTCTATCCGGACGATATCCTGCAAATTACGCCCAAAGCCTGCAAGTTCCATCTGCACCAGCGCTGAGGCACCAGGGGTGCTTGGGGTGCCAATCAACGTCCAGAACACCAAGCTTGTTGATTACCTTGTGGCCTCGGAGCATCTTGACAGGAACAATGGTGGCGTTCTCCATCAGGTCGCTGACAACTTTGCCGTGGAAGATCTGGAGGGTTCCGTCATCACTGGCATCGGCGAAGAGTGGCAGGCTGCGGTGATACTTGACGGCTCGGATGGCTTCGGGGTGGAATCTCATGGTCTTGTATGGGCGAGCCGATAGATCCAGATCATGCCACAACAGTCTTCGGTCGTAGGAACCAACAATGAGGTTATCACCGCCAGGGTGGACATCGAAAGAGGAGATCCATCGGGCACCAGGTTGGACAACCTTGACAAGCTCTTGTCGCTGCAGGTCGTAGCAACGGATCATTCGTTGGGTTGCAACAAAGAATAGAGGTCTTGAGGGGTGGAACTGGGCCGTCTGGGCAAGACCAGGGAGCTTGCGGAACGGAATCTGACTGAGGTGCTTGGAGAGGGTGTGGATGGCCACAGAGCTTCGCTGTCCAGTAGGGGAGACCGAGCACAGGAACTCGCCTCGCCTGTGCCAGCTAATCACCTTGATCAAGGACCTGACAGTGGCCTTAAGGAGCACACCGGCATCTTCCAGCTTAGCTCCAGGCCTTGACCATTTGGCCGGAGGCTCCTTCTTGACTCCATTCGTCGCGGCGGGCTGCGCGCCGTTTGTTGCGTATCCAAAACCGGCATCAAGGACTTCTCGACTGGCCTTTTCCACAGCGTCACTGGCAACTGAAGGAATCATGAAGAAGAGATCCTCGCCAGCTGCCGCAGCCAAGATGAAAGTCTCTTTGTTGGGTCGCCATCGGACAACGTTGACAGGCTCCTCGCTGCTCAGCTTGGCCATCCATTCCTGATGGCCATTGAGGCCCCAAACGCGGACAGTACCATCGTCGCCTCCCGAAGCCACAAACTCGCCGTCAGGGCTGAATGACACAGAGCGCACACGACCCTCGTGGCCTCGGAAGATTGTCTGGTTGAGAGTAGGGAAGGGCTTGAGGTTTTCGGGGCGAGGGAGCTTGGGCAGAAGAGAGTTGGGGTCAATGTTGAGCCTGTTCTTCCTGATTCGAGGGGCCAGATACAAGTCCAAGCACCGTTCAAACCTCTCCTTGACGAACTCGCCGTAGCCAGGGACCTTCCGGAGGGAATCGAACTTCTCGGGGAGGTATTCCTTCTCTCTCTCCTCGGGATCCTGGTTCTTCCAAGCCTCCTTCTCTTCCTCAGTAGGCAAGTATTCCGGCGGGGGGTTGTAGCTGAGATCGTATCCAGGGGGGGCCAGCTTGGGCGCGGGAATGTTCATGACATGAGGATCCTGAGGCTCCTCGTTGGCCCATACGTCGTAATAAACTTCCTCCTTTTCCTCCTCTTCTCGTTGTCGCTCCTCCGGAGGCTTGTACGGAAGGATTCTGCCCTCCTTGATCGCCCGAACGAGTTTCGCGACACGCTTCGCTTCGTGTTTTGAGGGAACAAAACGACGCTTCGGCTCGGGTGCTGCGCTCAGAGGCATCTTCTCCTCGATACCAGTGAAATACGGGACCATATCCTGGGAGAGGTTAGCAAGGTTCGACAGCCACCCATGGCAGGGTTAGAGACTCACAGGATAAGGATCGTAACCCTCATCAGGAACCTCGTTCATCTGAAGTCGTTTGAGAAGTTCGAGCTCATCTTGGGTAAGATTCAGAGGCTTTCCAGTCTCCGGATCCGTCAAACCAGTCCAACCCTTGGGGATCTCGATGCTGTCGAGGAGGGCGTCGAGCGCCTCGCCGGTGGCAGGGCGCATAATTTTCTTTCCGTTGATGTCATATCCAATGTGAGGGTACGAGTCGTAGAAAGAGAGAGGGATGTTGCCAATCGTGTTCGCAGGGCCCTGTGCGTCCGAGTCGTCGCTGTCATAAACAGGGTCGACCTCGGCATACTCGTAGCGCTCGCCTCCATTTGCATCCTTCACGACGCGGTAGTCGGCTGATCATCCTCACCATCCAGAGCGGGGAGCGCCCGCGCACTGTCGCCAAGCTCGGAGGAGGCATCATCGCTATGCGCCTCCTCATCCTCGTCTTCGTCCGGATCTTCTATGTCCTCATCGGAAGACAGACCGTCAAGGTCATCAAACTCGTCCTCGTCAACGTCTGAGTCGTCTTCGCTCTGGGAGAGTACACCGTCTAATTGAACGCCGGCAAGATCATCGTCGATTGGGGCAGCCTCAAAAGGCCCCTTTCTTTTGCGAGAGGCTATTAATGGGGCCATTGGGAGGATATGAGCGAAAGAACAGCGTCGGGTATAACTTTGGTCGAGAAAGAAGGTCGCAGTGAACCGCAATGCAAAGATACTGTTTTTTTTCTTGAGCGCGATAAGATAAGGAAAGGTGGGCCTGGGTTGCAGGACAAACCCATACTTGCCAAGGCTAGCAGGGCTGGGTAGTGGCTGCGAGGGGAAGGTGGGGTAAGGTAGATCTAATAAAGGTATTAAAGGTTATATATAGCTAGTATTTTAGTATAAAAGGTTATATATAAAGGAGTAATTATAGTTAATAAGTAAACTTTTGATCTGATGTTGGCTTCCTCTCAAGTAGTGCCTGAACTCCTTGAAGGCGTTG